>JAZKJV010004534.1:0-437164 GCA_037367405.1 Ottelia alismoides | reverse complement strand
TAAAATCCAAAAAAATTGCAAAATGAAAAGAAGGCATAGTCTGATCCAGGAGTGGTGGAAATTTTAGATAAGTTGACTGTTGAGATTCCTTTGTTGAAGGCCGTGGAGTACATGCCAGTTGTGAAGAAAGGACTGAAAGAGGTATGTACCAGCAAGCGTCGCCCATCAAGAAAGAACAGACGCTAGCAAGTTGAGAAGCATATCCTCACCTTAGCCATGGTAGCAGTTATAAGTAACCTCCGCAGAAGAAGCAAGACACAGGAGCACCTCTGATCAGTTGTGAGATTTTTGACCAGGTCTTCGAGCGCACTCTCCTTGACAGTGGATCTTCCATCAACCTTCTGCCCTCATCCATAATGCAAGAATTCGGCATGGGTCCGCTCAAGCAGACACGCATGATCCTTCAGTTCGCTGACCGATCCGTCAAGTGGCCCCGAGGTCTTTTGGAAGACGTAGTAGTTAAAGTGCAGGAGATGCAATTCCCAGCCGATTTTGTTGTCCTTGATATGGACTCGCCTGCACCTTTACTCCAGACCCCTATCATCCTTGGCCGACCATTTCTTCGTATTTCAGGTGCCGTGGTTGATTACGGGTCTGGCAAGATTACTTTCAGCTCGAACACCCAGCAAATCACGATAAACATGAACAGAGAACCGAACGCCACGACTGATGAGAGCCAGGCAGCATGTGAAGCAGACTGTGACATTATGCGGAGATCAGAGACTCATCCTTATCATTGAACGATGAATGGACCCGAGAAATCCTCACACTTGAGGAGGACTTGGAAAGCACAGTTAACTTATGCTCTGACGATTCTTGGGAGACTGATTCTCAGATGCAGGCACATCTCTTTGATCATTCACTCCAGACCGAACACGATCAGCTTAGCGCAGAACCGTTCAGCACATCACCAGGATCTCAACAGAATGATGAGGATGGTAGTAGCTTCAAGGAAGTACATCCCACCACCAGCATAGTATCTGAAGTGACCGACAAGTTGGACAGGTCAAAACCAGAACTCAAGCCACTTCTTGCAGGCCTGAAGTATGCTTTCCTTGCGGGTGAAGAACAAAATGTATCCGGTCATCATCAGCAGCAGGCTGAATCCGGAGCAGGAATCCCGTCTTCTCGAGGTTCTAGAAAAGAACCGCAAGGCACTTGGTTGGAGCGTATCAGACCTTCGAGGGATAAATCCAGCCTTGTGTTCACACCACATCTATCTAGAAGAAGATGCCAAGCCGTCCTGCGAATTCCAAAGAAGGTTGAACCCTAACCTCCGGGACGTCGTCATGAAAGAAATAATGAAATGGTGTGACGTATGCTTTATTTATCCCATCTCTGATTCAAAATGGGTGAGCCCACTACATGTAGTTCCAAAGAAATTCGGGCTGACCGTGGTTACAAATGACAAAGGAGAGGAAATTTCCACTCGTGTACCAACTTCCTGGCGGGTGTGTGTTGACTACCGCCGTCTTAATGCAGCAACTAAGAAGGACCACTTTCCCATGCCATTCATCGATCAAGTTCTGGAAAGATTAGCAGGCAAGGAGTTCTTCTGCTTTTTAGATGGGTACTCCGGGTACAACCAAGTGGCAATCGCTCTTGAAGATCAAGAGAAGACTACCTTCACTTGCCCGTTCGGCACCTACGCCTTCAAGAGAATGCCCTTTGGTTTGTGCAATGCACCTGCAACCTTCCAAAGATACATGTTAGCAGTCTTCGCCGAGATGGTAGGCAGTTTTCTCGAGGTGTTCATGGACGACTTCTTTGTCTATGGTGATAGTTTCGATTCTTGTCTTGAGCAGCTAGATAGAGTGCTTCAGAAGTGCCAAGAAGTCAATTTAGTGCTTTCATGGGAAAAGAGCCACTTTATGATCACTGAAGGCATTGTGCTACGTCACGTCGTTTCCAGACGCGGCATGGAAGTCGACCCGGCAAAGGTGGATGTTATTTCAAATCTCCAGCCACCTCAGTCAGTAAAGAATGTGAGGTCATTCCTGGGGCATGTGGGATTCTACAGGCGATTCATCAAGGATTTCAGCCACATTGCCCGACCTCGGACAAAACTTTTATGCAAGGAAACAGAGTTCAATGTAGATCAGCATGTTCTCCTTGATTTCACTCAGTTGAAGGAGCCTATTACTCAGGCTCCAATCTTACAACCGTCGGACTGGTCTCTTCCCTTTGAGATAATGAGCAATAAGTCATATTCTGCAGTCGGGGCTGTTCATGGGCAAAGGAAAGAGAAAGCACCCTATGCCATTCACTATGCCAGCAGAACATTAGATGAAGCACAGAGAAATTATACAGTGACAGAGAAAGAATTGCTGGCTGTGGTTTTCGCCCTTGAGAAGTCCAGATCCTATTTGTTGAGATCAAAAGTCACAATTTTTACAGACCACTCTGCTATCCGGTACTTACAGCAGAAGAAGGATGCCAAGCCAAGACTGATTCGTTGGATCCTTCTCCTCCAGGAATTTGATCTGGAAATCAAGGACAAGCCTGGAGTTCAGAATGTTGTAGCAGACCATCTCTCCAGAATAGAGCAGCATGAGCCTCCTCTGAACAATGCACCCATCACAGAAACCTTTCATGACAAATCAATCCATGCAGTGGATTCTCTTCCTTGGTATGTTGATATAGTCAACTACCTCGCCTCTAGGGTAACTCCGTCGGATTAGACGAAGAATCAGAAGAACAAATTCATGTCGACCATCCGGTTCTACCAATGGTAGGATCCTCTTTTATTCAGGGAAGGAGCGGACTGCATTTGGCACAGGTGCATCCCTCAGACGGAGCAATCAAGTGTCCTCGAGCATTGTCACTTGCTCGAATCTGGTGGACAACCCATCTAGAGATCGTACGACAACCAAAGTACTTCAGTGTGGCTTCTGGTGGCCCACATTATTTAAGGATGCTGCGGAATTTGTCAAAAGATGTATTGACTATCAGAGATTGAAAGGTACACTCACTTCCAAAGATTCAATGCCCCTGAAAATCATTCAGATAGCATACGTTTTCGATGCATGGGGCATTGACTTCATGGGACCTTTCCCTAACAGTCAAGGTTTTGAGCACATCCTTCTTGCCGTCGATTACGTGAGTCATTGGGTTGAAGCTATTCCTGCTCGAGCCGCCGACAGCCGAACAGTATGCCAGTTCCTGAAGAAGAAAATAATTTCGCGGTTCGGGATACCGAAAATTCTCATATCAGAAGGGGGTAGCCACTTCATTAACAAAGAGGTCAAGAAGTTAACGAAGGAGTACCACATCGATCATCGTGTCGCGTCTGCTTACCATCCTCAGACCAATGGCATGGCGGAGCTATCAAACAGAGAAATCAAGACTATCCTGCAGAAAACTTGTTAGGCCAAACAGAAAGGACTGGTCTCAACTCTTGGACTCGGTCCTACGGGCTTACCGAACCGCCTACAAGTCTTCCTTGGGCATGTCGCCCCTATCGTCTTGTATATGGAAAACCGTGCCATCTGCCCGTGGAATTAATTCACAAGTCTTTATGGGCAATCAACATTTGCAATTTGGACTCACGCAAAAGTGGTTAAAAAGAAAGGATGATCTGAACAGACTCTTGGAGTTTCAGGACTATGCATACGATAACACCTTGATGTACAAAGAGAAGGTGAAACGCTGGCATGACCGGCACATCAGACGAAAGACCTTTGATATAGGACAGAAAGTGTGGTTGTTTGATGCAAAGTTGCGGATATTCCCAGGCAAATTGAAGAGTAAGGACAGGGCCATTTCGAGTTTGTGAAGTGTGTGACAATGGAAGTATTACCATATCAGAATTGTCCTCTGACGCACAACCCTTCGTCGTCAACGTCCAACTACTGAAGCCTTACCTTGAACCAGATGCATTCTTGGTCGTTGTAGACTCCATTCAGCTAGTGCACCACGAAGACATTTTCACAACCGTTGGAGCATCAGAAGATTCAGACGATGTACTCCAAGAACTATTTATCTGATTTTCTTCTTTTCTTATTTCTTCTTTTCCTTTTCTAACTTCTTGTAGTATCTAAAAGGTGTCGCCCTTGTAGACAGTTTTCTATACTTAGGACGTACTTTGTCCTAAGTATAGGGGGGATGTGCACCCCGAGTTTTTCATTGCATTTCGATCCTCTCCATTGTCTCCTCTTCCTATCTATACTTAGGAGTATCTTACCCTAAGTATAGGGGGAGACAATCTGAGTACGATCTGTATATTCCCACCCTTGACCCTCCCAGCTTTTTGTACAGTCTGCTATACTTAGGATTATTTGATCCTAAGTATAGGGGGGACGATCAACTTCTCATTCATTCATTCATTCATATATTCTTTCGACTTGTCTATACTCAGTACGAGTTATACCTTCTCTTTTCTCTTCGATCTATGAGGACATAGCTCAAGCTAAGTATAGGGGGGTCGTATATACCATGTATATACTATAAGACATAATGCATACTGAAAAATAAAACATCAACTAAATCTAAAAGGCAATAAGTAACTCTATAATATAAAAGATGATTGTGAGATCCTCAGACTCTTTGTACTTGTACTGATTATTAAGTCAGGAAAAGCGTTTTCTGCAAAATGTTTCTTTAAAAAATCTTGTGAAAATTGCTTGAAAATAGTGTGCACAAGTATTCAACTTTTGAAAAATTAGTTTTGTGTGTAAAATTTATTTTCTTTGAGTGAAATCAAAATGTGTGAAAGTCAGTGTGCAAATGATTGTAAAAATGGATTGTCAAATTGCTTTGAAAAACTTATCTATTCTGTGTGAAAAACATTTGTAAAATCATTGTCAAATGCGTGTACATGTTTGCAAAAACTATTTTGGACTATAGTCTTCAAAATCTTTTGAAAAGGATTCTTGAATAAGTCTGAGGAGTCTGCACAAAAATCTCTCATACAAAAACAAGCATAATCCCAAATAAAGCTTATAAGAGCCAAAACCATATTATACATCAAATACAGTTTTCTTCTTTTGTATATACTGATTAATAAATCAGGTTAAATACCTATACAGTAGGATTTGAAAAATAGTGTGAACTATTTGAAAAATTTGCTGTGAAATATTTTCAACCTGTGTAAAATTGTTTGAATTGCAAACTTTTCTTTGTGTGGAATAAAGAAGTTGAAAAACCTATGTGTAAATGTTTTGAAAATTGTGTGTCAAAATTATTGTGGAAAATGTACATATATATAGTGTGAAAAATCTTTGCAAAAATAGTTTTCAAATGTGTGTAAATGATTGCAAAAAGTATCGTGTGCTATAGTTTGCAGAAATTACTTTCGAACTAGACCTGAGAAATAAAAGCATCATTACAAACACTTGTAAATCAAATACATAAAATTCTTTCTGAACAACCTGAATAAAAGTACTTCATTAAAACCTGTAAAGTCTTTAAAAATCCATACCTTGTGTAAATAAGGCGGTACGCCCGTGTAAATAATTGTGTATACCTTTGTATGTATCAAGCATTTTATTTGCAAAAATTCTTTGTGTAAAAAGATTCTTTGATTCGTGTAAAATCCTTGTGAAAAATTGCATCATTCGTTGTGCATAGCATGAGCATACCATTCATATTCTTTTTGAGTGAGCTTTATGATTGAATCAGTCCAATAAAGTCTCAAATTGGAGCTTGGTTAGACCTTACCGCACCTAACTGCACTGGAACCTCACGGGAACTGGGTTTAAGGTACCTTAGGTCTATGCAGACTTAATTCTTTGAGAAATCAGGGCTGGGTTCAAGTCACCTCAACTGACTAACTAGAACTTTTCGAGACACACGCATGATTCTTGCCGACCGTGACCTAACTTGGACACTTGCACCTTTCACTTGGCTCAACTCAGTTGGAGTGGTGAGGGGGTTGGATTTGCCAGTCTGAGATGCACACGGGTGGAAACATTCGTCCTCGTCTAGGGAGGGAAGTGCACCCCAACCTGGTCCTGTAGCCATGAGGTCTAACGACAGGAGATTGTGGGTTGCAATAAAGCTTCAAAAGAGGGATAGTCTACTGGCTCAAGAGGAAAAACTCCTTATGTAAATGCTGCTGTAAATAGTATGTTGAAAAAAAAATGGTCAGGCCTATACAAAAATAAAATGCCTGCAAAGTATGTACATATGTTGTAAAGTCAATAAGCAAGCTTGAGTTCCAAAGTCAAATATGTAAGCCTGCAGCTGGATGACTTGACTACACTGGTCTTGCATCCCAGGATAGGTAGCTACATTGGCTACCGTCCATTCTTCTCTTCACCACCTCCTCTTGAGTTGGTTGCCACTTGAACTTAGAAGGGAATACCCTGCTCCTCGAGGAAAGAGCTGTTGGATTGGGGAATCATTGGGTTGTCATTCTGGAGAAGTCAGTTCCTTTGTCATTTCAGTTGGGGAGAGCCACCATCACTTACACAATACAAGTCAGCTTCGTAGTTATAAGGGTTTGCGTATGATGTAGACCAGTTCTGACCAGGCTATTGAGGTGGGTTGAACCGAGTTCTGTGACTATCGAAGGCTGTTGGATTTTAAAACTGGTTCCCGACTAGGTTCCACACACATCTACACCCAAGGTCTGACAGGGCTCCAAATTCAGATTTTGTAAAGACATGCATTGCACTGAAAGCACCCCTATTCACTCTACCCTTCTTTAATTCTCCTTTTTCTTTTCTTTATTCTTTTGTACTTATTGCATAAGTGTTTGCTATGGACTAGCAAAGGCAAGTATAGGGGGGCGATGAATCTCCATTTCATCACCTTTATTCTATCATTTTGGCCTCAAAAACCCCAGCAAATTCTTGTAAATAACATCAAATTGTACATAATAGCATTCATGATTCATTGTATTAATTACACATTAAATAAGGTGTTTAATGCCAAAATTATAGAATTAAGAGAAGAAAAGAAAAAAGAGTAAAATATTGCAAATATTTTATGACCCGAACCCCGAGACCAAGGCCAGCATGGAATTGGTCGACAAGGAATAAAGTAGGGGGAGATAAGGGCCAGTGTATAATAAATACCTCATTTATTCATGAATTTATTTATGCATTTTTGACACCTATTTTGTATATAACTATTCATTCATCAAATAAAGAAACTTTGTACATGAAAGTTGTAGACAATAATGTAAATAAAAATACAAAATTGAGTTTGTGTAAAAATAATACTCAATGTACATTTTATACACAGAATAAAAAGCCAAAATCTCAACTTCACAGACCCATATCTTGCAAATAAAAACTCCAAATCACCCAAACTCACCTTTAGTTGTATATAGCTTTCCAAGAACTATTTTATAAAATTCGTTTCATAATTTTTGGAGTCTATCTGCAAAAGATAGGTTTTTAGCCTTCATTGTGCAGGCTGCCTGATTAAAATATTCAATATATTTATTGTCCATTATTTTTAGCAAATTTTATTTATAGAATTTTGTAAATAATGTATATAATACATGAGCATACTGAAATTAGAATAAAACTAAAGGGGATTTACAAAATAAAATAAATAAATGCAAGATAATAGGCAAAATACCTATGATCCAATATGTACATAAAAAAAGGGAAAACATTCTTTAATTATTTTCTGTTCTCATATTTTTATAATGTTGTACATATTATACATAATATATTAAAAATACAAATCCAAAATAAAAACCAAGAAAATACATTAAAATAAATAAAATATACATAATATATAGGTAAAATACCTATAAGTATAACTACATATACACATACCTATTTATTTAAAAATCTAAATAAACACATAAAAATTAAATAAAAATATATTTATACTCATAAAAACAAGTTATAAATTTACAAAATAAAAAAATAAAAAAAACAAAATAAAAATAAATACATATAAACATACTTATAAATACATTATTAAATAAACTCGTAATAAAACATATAAAATAAATAAATAAAAATAATAAATAAATACTACATTAATTATTAAACTTTTTTTATTTTATAAATAAATTCTAATTAAATCATTTATTATGTCTAATAATTGGGTCAAGATCGGTCTTATGTGGGCCAATCAGAGGCCAGGGACTGTTGACCTCTGGTCAACTCCCCCCTGCACCTCTGACTCCCGTCAGAACCATCAACTCCCCCATTTTCCTCCTTTTTTCCTGCTCGACTCGTCCATCGTTGGCCATCGACGTCTTCTGACAAAATGATCTCCGATCATTGTACATCACCGCCACCAACCCAGATCAATCATTTAACATGTCGATTCTTCGTGGTGCCCCAGTCAATAAGGGTACATACCCATGTCTATAAATAACTCCTTCGACCTCCTCCCCCATTTTGGTCTCCCTTCGGTCTCTTTCCACCCTCAATTCAAGCCCTTGGAGGATCCTCGTGACAGGGGGGTGCTCCTGGCAGTCTCAGTCGGTCGGATGAATCGAAGGAAGTGCCCACGGCCGCCGCTCGCCGGAGGTCCTGCTCCCCGGTCGACCACCAGGTATAAGAGCTGATTTATCTCATTATGTAACTTAGTTTTAGTTTTTACTCTTTAATCCTGTCTTTAGAGTAATCAGTAGGACCTTAGGTGCTCGATTAGACCCAGATCGAAGTTCGCCGGAGTTCAGCTCCGGTGAACCTCTCTACCCTGATCTACGCACCATCCGACCCCTCGCTTCACCTCATTTCATTTCCCTACGCGTTCCACGCTTAACCCACGCATCAGATCAACCAAAGCTCCTCTAGCTCTGCGAATCGAGGTCCAACTCCTCCGCTTCGTCGGACCTCGCCACCCCCAATCGTTCCCTATCTTTTTAGCCTTAACCCCTGATCGAGGAAGACCCCCTCGAGCCCCTCATACTTTTGGTGCAGGTCAGAACTGAAACGGAGCCCCCTGGGGCTCGATTCGATCCCCTGCGAGGTTCCAGGACCCCCCTTTCTTCTTCGAGCTCGTTGAACCGATCTAGGGGGTCCTGGACCTTCTGGAGTACCTCGGACGGTGCGCACCACCTCGCCGAACGTATGGAACCCATCGCCATCAACCAAGAGCGTCTGGAGGCGGAGAAATCAAAGATCGAAGCCAGGGAAGCCAGCTGTTCTTCCCTGTTCTTCGTGACCAGCAGTCACCGTCGGATGAAGGAGACGGCCGCAGATCTAATCGGGGCGGTCCATGTAGCAGCTGCCTCGGTCGTTCGATCAGACATCAGACGTAATCTCGACCGAAGATCGTCGAAGGGGTATCGGGCTTCGAGGGCTCGACACGTGGATAAGTGGCGCGCCCATCGCCGTCCATTCGCGCGCCTTTGGGGGTAAATTCCAGACATATCCCCCCGCCTTTTTGTATTTATGGTTTAATGCCAAAAATAAAATGCCACGTTGTAAATAAATTGTATTATTTGCAGTACGCCCCCTGGAGTTTTTATATTTGCATATTGGTCCCTCCGCGCCTCACGTGCAGTCCCACGTGAGGCTCGTGATTTTTGCACTTTAACCCTGGTGGGTTTTGTAAATTATAAAATGGCCCCAAAAATAAAAATAAATGTTTATTTATGTTGTAATTTTTGCATGGATGCCCCTGAGAAATATTTTATTTGCAAAAATGCCCCTGTCAGGCTATATATTTTTGTATGCTTTGTCCATTTATTTTATGCCTCATATTAATTCAAAACATTTTGCAAAAATGGATATAAGCTCCTGTTTGTTTGCTCTTGCACGCTATATTTTTAGTTTCTAATTTTGTTGCAATTTGGCATTTATTCAAAATAAAAAACATGCATTTTACTTACTGTCTATATTATAAAATACCAAAAATATATTAAACCACCTCGAAAAATTCCAAAAAAATTACCTATGGTCTATCTTGTCATGTTTTAGTGTGCCCAAAAATCATTAAAAATCTCAAAAGAAAAACCTTAAAAATTCAAAAATAGTCAAAAACTTCTAAAAATCATAAAAAAATCTAGAAAACCCTAAAAATTACAACCTCAACTACTGTAGGTTCTATAATTTATCCTTTTTCTTCTTAAAATGGTTTGGAAAATTTGTGGTTGTGTGATATTTTTAATTACCATTTTACCCCCAGCTAGTAGCTACTCCACTGTTTTGCTTTATTTCAGTATTTAAAAATACCAAAAATATTTTGAAAAAGACCCAAAAATCACAAAAACAGTAGAAAATGATGAAAATACCAAAAAGAATTTATTTCTGAATTTTTGACTATTTGTGTATATTTTTATAAATATTATATCCCCCTTTCTCTTTACATTATATATGTATTCCCTTATTGAAAAAAAATATAATATATATATATTTATATATTTATTCATATATCACAAACTGAGAACTAAAAAATATTTATATATATAGATAAATATATACATATGTATGTATTGCTTTATACATACCCTCTAAGGGTATATATCTATATATTTATATTCTATAAATTATATATATTATAGCTATATTATTAAAATAAAAATAAAAATATAAAATATAAAAGAAAAAAAATAATAAAAATAAAAAAACCCACAAAAATAGGCTTCACACAAGGATGACTCTATGGTACATGCACATCTTAGGCTATTGCACTTCTGTATTGCTCTCTGTGGTTCGACCTCTACATGCTTGATCACTATGCATTCTGTGGTAGAGTAATAAATATTAATTCACATTTTTGGACTTTATTCATTCATTCTTTTATTGTGGGTTAATTGCTGACTAACATGGGTATTCTGCGAGCGGTCGCCTCAGCGACACTTTATATATCATTTATTGTGACCCTCGTGGAATGTCAGTTATCAACTCCTTAATCAATTTCTTGACTCTTTGTTAGTGAAGTGATTACCTGATGAATCCATGATTCATTAACATTATGTCTGCATTTTATCTTAAAATCCTTAACAAATACATGTAAAGTTTCATAAATTTTTGTCTTTTGACTAAACCATACTCATGAATAATAATGCACTTTTATGCATCAAAAACATGTAAATTAAAAAAAGAATAAAATACAGAAAATGGTAAATTACAATTTGGGTCCCCATCTATGAGTCTGATCCTAGAATGGGTCCCATCTTTAAATTATAACAATTTGGGTCCTAGGGTCGTCAACGTATTGAATTTTGGGGCTGATGACGAATATGCCCTTGTTTAAAAGTTGGAACCCTACCCACATTCCCTTCCCTACAAGGGCATATTCGTCATGAACCCTAAAAATTCCATTTCCTAAATGGCCCTAGGACGCGAATCATTATAATTTAAAGATCGGGACCCATTTTTGGACCAGACCCATAGATGAGGCCCCAAATTCTAATTTACCCTAAAGAAAAAGAAAGAAAGCAAATTGTTGATATGTATATATGTACAATGTGACTTATAAAATAAATACAGCTGAACGATATATATATATATATATAACCTAAACCCGATACTAAGTCAGCATGGATTGGTCGACAAACAAATAAGTAGGGGGAGATAAGGAAAGAAAATATTAAAAAATTAATTATTTTACACTCTATACACTCTTCATTATTTATTCAATATTTACCAAAACTTCAATCCTAATTATTTCAATAATTTTATAGAAAAAATATAAAAATAAGTTAAAAATAATATCTTGTATATATGCCGACAAATCCAACTTGTAAATTGTCAAAATCTAAACTTCCCAACATAAACTTTCTCATATGAATTACAATTTCACCCTACTCACCTTTAGAGTTCATAAAATAATATTCTCTAAATAGTGAAGATGATTTCAATAAAATCAGAGTCCGTTTGCAAAAAGTTAATTTTGGGACCTAATGACAACTGGGTTTCTAGGCTTTTTTATTTTATTTATAACACAATATTTATTGTTTTAATATTTTTAAAATTTTATATTATTTTCTTTATCTAGTATTTTAACCCAAATTTATTTCAGATATTTTAGAGATTATTTATTATTTTAAATAAATAAAAAACCCTTATTTATATGTAAAATTGAAATACATAACTTATATCCAAATTTATTAATATACTTAAATTAGTTTATAAAAATCTACAAATATTGACAAATACTCTATCTATTATCCTAATAATTAATAAAAAATAAGAATGGTATGTTATTTATAATTTATTAAATTAAGTATTATTTATGCCTATTTATTAATATAATACTTATATTTCAATATTATTTATTATTATAAAAACTAATTATACCATAATTAAAATTAAAGCAATTATTTATATTTTTCATTGTTATACCTATTTAAAGTAATATTATTTACTATTTATTTCATAATTATCAAGGTAATTACACAAATCAGTCAACCACGTGCTGATATGTCTCAGCACCGGGGTCTTTTTCTTCAATGAACCCAGGACTTTGGTTCTATTCCAATGCCTCTTCTTCAATAATTTCTACCTGACTCCTCCTAATCACTTCACCTAATCCAAACCATCCATCTCCTACTCCTAACTACCCTAATCTACGTTGGTCATCAATGTTCAACTAATCTTCCTCTGATCATTCTTTAAAAATACATCAACTTTGCACTTCACAACTAACTCTCCAACTTCTAAGATTCAGAAACCAACCTGGCCGTCGACCCAACTTCATAGCCTTGCTCTGCACTGATTGGAAGGTTACAGCTCCATCTAAAGCCCGAGCGTGGAAAAAGGTCAACCGGAGGAGAAGTTCCAAGTCTAACCTTGGCCTTGCATCGTCGCCGATACCGCGTGAAGATTTGTTAAATCCGGCCCATCAAGCGAAGACAACAAGTGTTCTACGCCCGCCATTCCCAAGTAATTTCCTCCATCCATTGCATTTTATTTTCTCAATCTTCATGCCCCCTTAGTCTGCTTAAGCGCATAATTAGACTCATATAATAACTTTCTATATCGCATGCTTCAAATTCATTATGATTCACTCAAAATCACATTCCATTTATCTTTCATTTTAACTTTAAATAATATATAAAAGCTATCTGTTAAACTGCAATACTTCATAAATTTCTTGGTCGATTCTTTGGTGAATAGAGCACCCAAATCATCCATTGCTGGTCTAATTCATAGCTAGAGCATCAACCATTCAAGTGGAGCATCATCTTTGATTAATAGTGCAAAATCTTTCAAGTGCAGGGCTCTTACAACTCCAGTACACCTTCACGCATAGGAGCTTCATTCATCGACGACTCAAGGCCACCATAGTTGTCCTCGTTGCCTTTTCATCCACAAGCGTGCTCGAGGGGTGAAGATGTCACCCCTCTGGCCGTACACGAGGTCGGATCGAGCAGCAGGTCACAGGAGATAATTCGAAGAAGTGAGCATCTTCACAATGCGTGTCATATCAAGGAAGAACAACAAGAACTCCAAGCTTACAGTTATTCGACACGTGGTGCTACACTGACGATCTAGATTCATGCGGAACTTCTAATCTTGGCCGTTGACTGCAAAAGGGTTGTAAAAATTACATTAAGAGCCCAACAGACTTCCAGAAATTAAAGCCCGCTCCAGTAGTTTTTCATATTTGCATTTAGGTCCCGCACAGGGACCTAAAAACAAAAAACTTTATTTTTCTTTCAAATAAGTCTTTGGACAAGGACCTTATTGTAACGACTTCTTTTATTTTTCTTGAATTTATACCCTTGTATTGTACAGACAATTTGGACCTCTTCTTGACTTTGATTTTCATCGAATTTTCTGGGGTAGTTACACATCTACACTAGCGAGATTTCTTGATATTTTCACGTATTTTTTATGCCTATTTTTGTCATTTTGATTTTTCGAAACTTGTATCTGATTTGAGTTCTTTTCTTGCTTTTTCAAGAAGAAAATTAAAGATCATGAATATTCTTTTCTATTCTCGAAAGACATGATATAGGTATTCTGCCTCCTCGAGTTCGATCCAGATAAGCTTACCTGGATAAATAAATAGTTTAACGATAAAATTGGAGTGATGACTTAATTTTTATATTCTTTTTATCTTTCTCTCTCCAATTTTATCTAAATTTTATTTGATCAATCAAAATTCGATCTTCACGGTTCTTCTACGCCGACAACTTCTTAATTAATCATGGGCCCGATTTCATTTATCAAAATGGTGCCGTTACTGGGGAGGCGTTAGCTATACTTCAGTTTTTTACTTCACTTCATGATTTTGGTTCATCTTCTTGACTTGTTTTATGGCTTTTCTGATTTTCTTCGATTTTGTTTTCAATTTGTTTTACGTCTTTCATGACTTTTACGATCTTCATTTATTTCTTGATTTTACGATTTCCGTGTTTTATTTGATTTTCACAGTTTTTTGTGTGTTTGTTTCCTACCAAATTTTGTAGGGCCTGCACGTTGAACCGGCTTCTTTGGAAGCCAGATCAGTTGAGAGTGTAGAGAGCGACTCTTTCTATACGAGTCATTTGTAGAGGAGTAGAATAAGTTAGATTTTTTTTGTACTCGTATTATTTTTTGTATTCTTTGTAAAAAGAGAAAGGGCACTTGGCTGTTTTTTCTATTTCCTTAGAAGGGGCTCCGTAAGGGCATCCCGACTTGTACTTTCCTCCCTCTCTTTTTCGGGATCTGTTTCACTGAGTGTCGTGCACTTGGTGATGTAGGGCACCCACCGCAACTTTTCTCGCATATACGGTTTTTCGTAACTTTTTCGAGGCTACTTGCTTGTTTAGGATTTTTCAATTTCTTTTCTCTGCTTGCGCCTTAATAGCTAGTTTTAGAACTCACAGCCTGGGTTTATGCTTATTTAGGATAAAAAAACGTTAGACGTGTTTTAAAAAAATTAAAAAAGAGAGATAACCGTAAAACTAAAATCTGGAATGGTAATATATATGACCTAAAATAAACATAATGGATCGCTTGTTTTGGGAGAGCAACCCCCAGCTCATGGTTTGCAGGTACATTTAAGATCTATGAGTGAGGGACGACACTTAAGGTAGAGCCAGAGTCTGAGTTTCTTTCGCAATACTACTTAGTTCATACACTTAATCACCTAATCTTTAGTGTAGACTCTCGGGTAGTTGGAAACAGTCCGAGTTTCCATAGCAGGTGGGGGATTTGGAGGATGCTGCATTAGCACGATCCTCAAGTAACACGGGTAGCCGGAAACGATCCAAATTTATTTACATACTTGTTGAGAAAAGGAGATTTCTTGTAAGACCTTGGGACAGTGTTTTGGGGAAATGTCGGGCACCTATCAACTCATGTTAATCTATGAAAAGATATGTTTGCCAAATAGCCCTTAAACCACAAAAAATGATCGAAATTTTATGGTCATCACCGGGTTGTGTTGATGAAATTGGGGTTGTGTTCATTTGCGGGGTGTGCATTACTGCATCTTATACGCCTTCACACACGTACTTTTGACTTGACATCATGCACTCTCCTGATATTCTCTTGACATTGAAGATTAGTGCTCAGACTCCGTGAGCTTTTGATCCACCGTTTGTTATATGTCTTCACAAACTCAGGATGACCCTCTTCTCGAGTTGATCCCATCTAGTCGAGGATACTCAGACATAGACTCCCTCGCCTCCAAGCCTTTCAGTTGAGGCAAACCACTGCCTCAAATATTCGTTTATTTCTCATACAAATTTTTCACTGAGCTCTTATGAGACTTTTCCTTCCCAATGGATTCAAAGACAATGGCTAGACGGAAGGGACCAGTCAAGGAACAACCAGCTGAGGACTGACTGACTGGGGAGTGACATATATATGATAGATCTGATCCAGCCACATACATAACTATGGGGATTCTTGATACACTGCAGAGGATTAACTTATATATCAGAGACCAGTGTAGAGTCCAGGATGAGCTGTGAGCTGAGATCACTGCACTGAGCAGGAGCCAGGAATCCACCACTGCTTGCCATGGTTCCCACGACATTACAAGATGAGTATGACCCAGGAGACAGGATGCTACACCATTGGATTCGGTTACCACCAAATCAAGGGTCATACAAGCTAAGACTGTCCTTTATTTCTTTGCTTCACAAGTTTTACGGGAATGCTACAGAGGAGCCGTTTAACATTTTGTAGAAATTCGAGATGAATTGCGATACCACTAGCTATCCAGGAGTTACGTAGGAGGTTGTGCACCTCAAAGACTTTCACTTCACCTTACCATATAAGGCACTTTACTGGCTTAGTCATTTGGGGAGGGAGATCTCTACGTGGGACGATCTGAAGTCTACATTCCTATGTAAATATTTTCCTCTGGGACGGACAAACATGATGAGGAGCCATATCTCCAATTTCACACAGTTACTGCATGAATCATTCCATGAGGTATGGGATTGATTCAAGGATCTTACTGAGATATGCCTGCATCATGAGATACCTTTGAAGGTGCTAGTACATAACTATTTTGGAGGACTCCGGTCGGATGTCTAGGGACTAGTAAGCGTCGCATGTGGTGGAAGTTATTTGAATAAGGATGTCGAGTCTGTCTGTTCCATCTTTAAGGGGATGGCAGAGAACTCATGAGCTGTTGACTCTACTCAGGCATTCCAGAAGGCCCCACAACCTCCACACCACCAAGAGCATCAAAAGGTGGTGAATGTTCCAGAGTCTGAATCACAATCGAACATGGGATTTATTAACGAGTAGATGACATTAGTTGACGTGATTCAGAAGCATGTTTAGGATTTGTAGTCACTGTGAGAGTTTGAGAATCTCTCATCACTTCCCCAGCAGCTAAGCATTCTGATGAAGAAGGTGTCGGATTTACAGGTTCAATATCAGCAATCCTGTACCATTTCTACTTCTCTGTCTATTCGATGATCTTTACCTACTCCTGCAACCTCACAGATTCACTTTGTTCAGAGCGAGCGAGTGGAACCTTTTGAGATTCCGCAGATTGATTGGAACAAGTATCCGTCCAATGTCGTTTCGAGCTAGATCACCAGTTCTGGAGATGTTGATGTTAATTCTTGGGCCACTCTTGAGATCAATGGGATATGGTACGCTCTGATTCAATCTTCATCACACTTTGCTCCTCAGATCATACACCAGCAACAACAGATGCAATACATTCATCAGCAGCATGGATGTCCACACTTCAAGCATCGCCAGAATTACATGCCGTAATAGTCTTACAGGCACGCATATCAGAGACCACATTTTTTGAAGTATCCTGCTATGCATTTGCAACAACATCATTACCATTTGCAGCAGCAACATTCTTAGTACACATCTCAGAGATCTCCTCAGTCGTACGCACCACAACACACTCCTAGGTAGGATAGAATAGACACTCAGGGTCACCACACCGAGTCTAAGATATCTTCACAAGCTCTGGCACTGAATCAAATCATATATATGTTGAGCACGCTAAAGGCCACACATAGGACTATGATGGAACAGGTTAACCATCGCATGGATGAGTTAACCACGCCTAAGACCACTCTCTCAACCCAGCCTCAAATGAACCCGAACAACAAGAGGAGGCACTTAGATCAGGTAGACAACATGAGAGGTACGATCTCTTTTCCTGAATACTTATCTAGCTTCATTCATCTTAGGATCGGAACACACTGCAAGCACCTGATCAAGAGGAGGAGAGGGCATATGATGAGGAGCGAGAGCCGATGCGTGAGACACATTTTGATGATGAGGAGGAGAATCAATATCATGATGAGGATTAGCATGATCATCAACCTGGTGACCAGAGAGAGGGGAGAGATGACGAGACAGTAGACATGGACATGGGCGAATTAGACAACGATACCATGCCAGACCATGCAGACACTCTCGAAGCAGATGTTTCTTCTCCCATACTAGATTTTGTAAATTTGAGACTCTAAATGTAAATGGCGATCCCAATTTGAAGGAAAAATATAATTTTGTTGCTGAGATTGTTCCTTTTCCTGATGCTTTTTATGGAAAAGGAAAGAAAAAAATCCAAAAATAATGTTGTCACTCTAGAAACTGATTGGCTATTGAAAGATCATATTTTCTGAAAATTCCACTTCAAGATGCCTTGGATCATTTTCTTATGCTCAAGAATCAGTTGAGGAAAATATGCACAACACAGAGGAAAAAGATATTACGAGTTGAGAAACATGTATTAATGAAGGCAACTTCATGTGCTATTCGGAATAAGGTACCTAAGAGGAATAACAATTCTAGAGCTCACTATGTCTTATGCCAGATTGAAGATGATGCATTCCATCATACTCTCTTAGATAATGGTTCCTCGATTAATGTACTTCCATCTTCTTTGCTTGATAAGCTCAGGATAGGTCCACTTTACAAATCACAAGTGACACATCAGTTTGTATATCGATATGTAAAGAGACCCCGAGGTGTGTTAAGGAACATTATCATGACCGTTCAGGGTTCGTAGTTTCCAGTGGACTTACTGTGCTAGATATGACGTACACTATGCAACTACACCTTGCTCCAATCATTCTTGGGAGACCATTCTTGCAGACAACTGGAGCCGTCTTTACTTAAGATGCTGGGAGAGTATCATTCCGCACAGACATTGGAGAGATACATATTGAGATGAAGAGAGGATGCAACAATCCCAGATTAGTGTCATTTACTTTAGAGGATTGAAACACATAGATGAGACACAATCTCTTGATTTTGAAAGTGCTTATTTTGATACCCATGATATCCCACACGAGGAAGGGGTAGATGACACGGTACCTAGTTCTTCATATGACTGTTCACATATAGATACAAAGTTCATATCAGATCCCAACAGGCAGTTAATAACGATAGACATCTCAGTGCCAAAAATGAGAGTACACATATGATGAATCTCCATTTCATCACCTTTATTCTATCATTTTGGCCTTACAAAACCCCAGCAAATGCATGTAAATAGCCTCAATTTGCACATAATAGCATCTACTATTTAATGTATTTATTGTACATAGAATAAGGTTTTCAATGTCAAAATTATAGAATAAAGAGAAGAAAAGAAAAAGGAATAAAATATTGAAAATATTTTATGATCCTAACCCCGAGACCAAGTCCAGAATGGAATTGGTCGACAAGGAATAAAGTAGGGGGAGATAAGGATCAATAATACAATTAAATACCTCATTTATTTATTCATTCATTTATTCATTTTTGACACCTATATTGTATTTAATTATTTATTCATCAAAAAAAATACTTTGTGCATGAAAGTTGTAGATAATAATGTAAATAAAAATACAAAATTTAGTTTGTGTAAAAATAATACTCAGTGTACCTTCTATACCAAGAATAAAAAGCCAAAATCTCAACTTCACAGACCCATATCTTGCAAATAAAAACTCCAAATCACCCAAACTCACCTTTAATTGTATATAGCTTTCCAAGAACTAGTTAATAAACTTGGTTTCATAATTTTTGGAGTTCATCTGTAAAAGTTAGGTTTTTGGCCTTCAATGTGCAATCTGCCTGATTAAAATATTCAATTTATTCATTGTTCATTATTTTCACAAAATTGTATTTTTAGGATTTTGTAAATAATGTATACAATACATGTACATATTGAAATTAAAAGAAAACCAAAAAGACTTTGTAAAATAAAATAAGTCTATGAAATACATAGACAAAATACCTATGCTATCTATATGTATATAAATAAAAAGGGATTTTATTCTTTTATTATTTATTCATCTACATTTTTATAATAATGTAAATATTGCATCTAATTTCTTAAAAATACAAATCCAAAATAAAAACAAATAAAATATATTAAATAAATAAAGTATACATAATATATAGGTAAAATACCTATAAGTATAACTACATATACCTATAAATAAACTTGTAAAAATTGAATAAAAATATATTTATACTCACAAAAATAAGTTATAATTTTATAAAATAAGAAAATAAAATAATAAAATGAAAAGAAACAAAACAAAAATAAATACATATAAATATACTTTTAAATACATTTTTAAAATAAAACCATAATAAAATACATCAAAAAAATAAATAAAAATCATAAATAAATACTATATTAATTAATAAACATTTTTTATTTTATAAGCAAAATCCAATTAATTCATTTATTATGTTTAATAAATAGGTCAATATCTGGCCGACGTGGACCAATCAGAGGCCAGGGAATGTTGTCCTCCGGTCAACTCCCCCTACGCCTCTGACTCCCGTCAGACCTGTCCAGTCCCCCTATTTCCTCCATTTTTCCCGCTCGATCGGTTGCTCCTTCGACAACCATTACTTCACGAGATTTATGCCCCATTCATTGTACATTCACGCCGTCCACTTAGATTGCGTGTACATAGCCTAGATTCTCCGTGATTTGCCGATCAAATAAGGGCGCCAACCTTGTTTATAAATAACCCCATCTCCCTCCTTCACCATTTTGGCCATTTCTCGAGCCCTAGAGCCCACGCTTTCGGCCTAGCGTGCATCCAGGTGACAGCTGGAGGTCCCCTGAAGGTTGTGGAGGCTCGCGGAGGAAGGAGATGCGCCCACGGCGGCGCTCCGGCAGTCGTCCTGCTCCCTGGAGTTTTCCAGGTATAAGAGCTGCGCATTTTATGTTTCTTAGGTAGGTTTTCATTTCTGCATTTCATTCTCGTCTTTTATTTTGCATTTAGATCATTAGAGTAGCGTAATTTAGCTAATTCGAAGTTCATCGGAGCTTCGCTCCGGCGACTTCTCCATCGTGCCATCAATTGTTTTCCGACCGCTACGACCACCCCATTCCATTCCCTTCCAGTTTCTTCATCTCCCAGCCACCTATGTCCAACCGGATCCCTCTTGGATTCACGAACCGAAGCTTCAACTCCGCCGCTCGCCGGAATCTTCACCACCTCGCCCATTTTCGTGCTAACAGCTTTAAATCCAGGTCGAGGGTGAAGCCCTCGAGCCATGTGGTCTTTCTGTGTAGGTTTAGTGCGCCAAGAAGCACCAGGAGACGAAGTACATGCCGTCGGAGGTACCTGGAGCACCTTGCCTTCTCCGACCTCGCAAGGGCGCTCTAGTGGTCCTCTGTCTGATCTGAAGCCTCCAGCAGATAGAGTGGAGCACCTGCGACGTGTGGGGACCATTGGGAGCAGCATCGGGCGTCGGAGAGGAGAGATCTCGCCAGCTGCGAGTTCCTCCCCTGTTCTTCCAGCACCTCTCCTCACCGTCGGATGAAGATCAAGGCCCTAGTTCGAGCGCCAGCCGTCCAATGGAGCCATGTCTAGACCGTCGGATCACCTCGAGTGATCTAATCTTCACCGCCCATCGTCGAAGCGTCATCGGCTCACGGGGATGCGACACGTGTCTAAGTGACGAAGATCCATCCGTCCATCCAGTGCCTGTTGGGGGTAAATTTCAGATACGCCCCCGCCTTTTTGTATTTATATTTTAATGCTATAAATAACCTTTCACGTTGTAAATAAATTGTGATTTTTGCAGTAGGCCCCCTGTGGTTTTTATAATTGCAATTTGGTCCTCCAGCGCCTCACGTGCAATCCCACTTTAGGAGCGTGTTTTTTGCACTTTAGCCCTGGCGGTTTTTGTAAATTCTAAATTAGTTCCAAAATTTTAAATAATTTTTTATTCCTATAGGTATTTTTGCACAGAGCCCCTTGTGGTTATTTTATTTCCAAAATTGCCCCTGCCAGGCTCTATTATTTTTATGTCTTTCTTCTTTTTATTAAAAATACCTACGTAGCTCCTAAAAATTCAGAAAAATTAGGATAGATGCTTCATATAGTGTTCTTTCACGCCCATATTTTAGTTTACATTTTTTGCATTTTTCCTAATTATTAAAAATGAAAAAGGAGCCCTTTTTGTACTGTTTAAATTAGAAAATACAAAAAAAATTATAAAATGCTTTTGAAAAATTACAAAAAAATTATATATAGTATATTTACATATATTGGGTCCAGAAATAGAAAAAAAACCAAAAAACAAGAAAAAGAAAAATAAAAAAAAAACTGAAAGCTCCAAAGTCCAACTAAAAAATAGAAAAACCCTTAAAAATCCCAAAAATATGTTTTTCTCTTTCATAATTATCTATATATTATTATTAACATATTAAAATTAATTTGGGTAATTTTTGAACTTATTTTATATTTTTAAGACCTAAATTACTTTTGGCTATTTAATTAGTCCTATACTTGGGACATTTTTGGAACTAAAAATACAAATAAAAAAATTAGAAAAAAAATTCCATAAAAAATAACTAAAAAATACAAAAATATAAAAAAAGCCAAAAAATATTATATGCAATATTTATTGAGTATATATATAAATATTTAACCTTATATTACTCTTCTCACTCTTCTTATATATATATATCTTTATATATATATATATAATACATATTTATATTATATAATTAAAAGTATAAACATAAAATAAAAAATATTAATTATAAAAACAAAATAAAAGTTAAAAAAAATAATATAAAATAAAAAACCCACAAAAACAATAAGAATTGGACATGATCGTTGAATTGAATAATTGTACAACCAAGTTCACCACATCACCATTCGCCTCCTAGTGTTCGACCTCTACTTGTACTTACACCTATACACATTTGCATGTAGAGTTATAATAAATTTTAACTCCACACTTTTGGATATTCATTGCATATATTTATTGTGGGTTAATTGTTGATTGATTTGGGGATCTTTAAGTGGTAAATTCACTGACTGGATTTCTCACCTTGTGAGATATCTAGACCCTGGATTTTCCCCAGTCATCAAATGGCGCCGTTGCCGGGGAGGCAACGGATTTTGTGTGGTTATTTGTTCATTTATTTAATTCTTTGCTCATGTCCATTATTTATTTGTTTATTTGATCTTTATTGAGATTATTGATTGACTATTCTCACCCATCTCTTTTGTTTGTCTTTGATGCGAGGGACCGCCAACCGAAGGAGGAGCTCCTAGAAGGACCTATGCACCCCAGCAAGGCGGAGTTGGCTTTTCTACGCCAGCCAACGGGAGAGAGCATCAAAGGGAGATGAAGTAGAATTTTTGAAGACAGTCTCTATTTTTATGCATTTTATTTTATTTTATTATGTATATTTATGTGAGAGAGTGACACTTAGAAAATTTGTAATAAAACAGGACTCTCACAGGTACACTCCGATTCCCGAGGTCCAGTGCCCGAGGGATTGTTCCCTTGGGGCCTCGATGGTTTTGACGCTTTTCCGTTCTTTATTTTATTTTTATTATTTTGTGTGAATGAGCCTTAGCCATAGGAGTTGCTTGCTCATAGAGTTAGGTCCAAACTCCCTAATATATATTTGCATGTACCTATAGTTCGCTTTGGATCTAGTCAAACTTAAACAAGTCGTTCATTTGTCTCATAGCCTTTGTGCCACAGCGAGCCCCGCAAAGCGCTTTCTCCTAAACTCAAGTGTGTTGAGCAGAGGAGGGGTGAGCCAAGACCGGACTGTTTTAGGCTAAAGATGAATGAGCGAATTCTTGGTGCTTCACGATAATAGCAATTTCTGAACCTAGGGCGATTTCTTCGATTTGCATTTGCATATAGCATAGGTTTCAAATTCTGTTATGCATCCCGCATGGAGAGAGCTGGAGGCACTGTAAGTCTTCTTACTTAGCATGCATCATCAATTTCCGACTTGCATGGATTTTCCGATCTTCTCCCTCTGTTTTTGCCAACCTAGGATGCTTAATGGAAATTGGAACCTCGATAGGCACGTGCATTGAAAATAACCAAAAAAAATGATAACCTAAATAAAATAGGGACTGTTAACTCTATTGGACCTAAAATTAAAACATAATGGATTTCCTTGTCCTGGGGAGTACAATCCCCTCATTGTATGCGTTTTAATTGCTCACGTACACACTAAGGAGTAGAGCCCAAATCCCATCAAGCCTTCTAAATGATTGTACAATTTTTGTGGTTCTCACCTAACTCTAAAATTGAAAAGATAAATGACCGTCACCTGATGGTCTTCACTGTGTTGAGTAGGTGAATCTGGGGTTTTGCCTTGTGTAATGATTGTGACTTGGAGTTCATTGTGTTTTCATTCATTACTAGAGTAGTCGGTCCCGTCCGTGTGAGTCATGCATTTTTCATCTTTGAGTCTCTCTACCCCTCTTATACATATATCTCTTCATCGTGTCATGATATTGGCGCTTGTGCTCAATCATTCTTCGCAAAATCCTTCGTTTCCTTCTTCTTCACCACCCTCCTCGTACCCTCTATATCACTCTTCTACCACCCGTGATATTGGCACGCACGCTCAATCAGTTTCTCCACCCCATTGTGTTACCCTTCTTATCCATCTTCCTCGTGTACCCCGTATCACCTCTCCCTTTACCTGGGAATGCTGTGCACATTGATGAGGCCCGCATTGAGGATTCTTTATACAGATTATTTGTGTAAGTCGGGCCAGTGATGTTGAGGATGCTGAGATTGATGTGGTGGATTTGTCTTGGATACATGCATACAAGCGTATTGAGGATTTTTGATGATGCATAGAGCATATGTGTGATGCATTATTGAGGAATTTTAGTTCTAGCACACCGGATTGAGGATGTGATATGATGCGAAGACTTGGTGATGATTTCATGCGTATTAATTGATCTAGCTATTTTGAGGTTCCACCCATCTTGATTTTTAAGGATTGAATGATTATTCTGACTTGGAGTTTCTGATAAAGGTGTGCGGATCCTGCATGATCTCTCATCTTCCTGATTGAAACATCCTTGATCTCCTGACTCTTTGATCCACCCTGACACTTAGAGCAGTCCTTATGATACGTTGTGCCACCTCAGCCAGATTTGATTGAACCGAGGGATGTTTTGTGTTTTACTTGATGATTTTCTCCCTCACATGATTGTATACCCTCCGGATGATTGAATGATTGAATGCTTTTGAGGACCTGAGATGACTTGCCAGCATTCCCTTGACCTACATTGATCTAGCTCGTATTACTCCCCGAGGACTATTTGTGGGAGAATGCGACAATTTCTAGGACTACGGTTTCATCCACTGCTTGGGTCGCCATTGTGATGGGACCAGGAACCGACTCAGATGATATGCTTGATTGGCCTCCCCCGTTGATTTTGTATTCGACTTGTCGGTACATGAGGCCAACTGTCTGACTGCTCTCTTTGACGGTCCTCACAAGGCAGAGCTCCACTTTTCTAATTATTCCATGCCTGGTTCATAGTGCTCTCCAAGGGTTATCTGCGAAAGGCTATGACACATTGTAGCCCTTGTGGTCTCTTATGCTGGTAGACGGTCTGCCGTCTATCGAGACTACGTTTTCTTTGGATCCGTCTGATGGATCTGGCTCCTTCGAGCCATTCTCTCTCCTTGACGACCCTCGCAAGGATGAGATGTACTCTGATTATTCACTATGTAGCTCACATCACTTCCCGAGGACTATCTACGGAAGGATGTGACACTTTCTTTACGATCGGCTTCACTCACTTATGATGCCTCCATTTGTTGGGGCACGTTGCTGATTCATATCATATGGGCAGTTGGTCTCCCTTTCTGATTATGTGCCCGAGCTGTTGGGGCATGAGACCGAATTGCTCAGACTTCTTTGAGTCCGCTTTCCTTGATGGTCCTCGCAACGCTGAGCTCTTTTCTGATTATTCCTTGACTAGCTCGTAGCTCCCCGAGGGTTATCTGTGGGAGGCTATGACATATTTTCCGACCTGATTGGTCTTCTGTTGGTAGCCTATTTGTCGACTACTGAGACCACTACGTGGGTTTGTCTGATGGACCCGGCTCCTCTGAGCCATTCTCTCACCTTGACGACCCTCGCAAGGTAGAGACACATTCTGACTATTCCTTGCCTAGATCGCAGTACTCTCCGAGGACTATCTGCGGGAGACTGCGACACTCTTTTTACGCTCGGTTTCCACTGCTGACTGTGTCTCCGATCTGCGGAGCACGGAATCGAGTCGTCTGATATACATTATTTTTGGTCCCATCCTTGACCCGCCAATCCGATCTGCGGATCATGGGACCCATCTGTTTAGTCAGATCTTTGAATCCTTTGAGTCCGCTCGCCTTGACGCTCCTCGCAAGGCTGAGCTCTTGATATCTGCTATTTTCATGCCTAGCTGGCAGCACGTTCCTCGAGGGTTGTCTGCGGGACGCTGCCACATTTTTTAGACTTTCTGGTCTCTTCTGCCGGTAGCCGATATGTCGCCTACCGAGACCATACCTGTTGATCCGTCTGATGGATAACTAACGCCTTTGCGTCCACTCGCCTTGACGACCCTCGCAAGGATGAGTCTTCTTCTGATTATTCATTGACTAGCATGAACTACTCCCCTAGGGTTATCTGCAGGAGAGTACATCATATTTTAGGTACTCGGCTTCATTTCTAGTGTCTCCTGTCTGTGGAGCATGAAGCCGAGACTTCTGAGTTGTGTACTTGGTCCTCTCTCTGATTATGTATCCGATCTGCGGATCACGGGACCAAGTCTTCTGATTATGATTTGATTCCCGGCTCCTTTGAGCCTGCTCACCTTGACGACCCTCGTAGGGTTGAGCCATGACTTGCGGTATTCGGTGTCTCTCCTGTGATCTTCCGACCTCATGACCACCCAATGCCACGGTGTCTCCTATTCTCTATCTTCCATATCTTTCTGAGACTTTGATTGACCGGAGGAATCTGTACTGTTCGTACTTCCTCCCAATCTTATAGTATCGGCTCTATTTCCTCATGCTGACCTTATGAGCCGATTGACTGCTTTATGCTACTGGACCCGATATCTATACTTTCAATCAATTTTACTCCGGTAGACGACACCCACATGACTGTATATCAGGGTGTCTTTTTACCTGCTGACTGCGTCCTCGTTCTCACAAGGAGACGATGACGAAAGTACGATATTCACTTGTCGGATACCGTCCTGTACTTCACCAGTCCTTCACCAATTGTATATATGTGTGCCTCATTCTTTCTCCCGTATGTTTTAGTGTGCCCCAGATCTATCGCCATATCTTTGTGTCTACACTTAGGACTTACCTTGTCCTAAGTATAGGGGGCTACACATCGCGTTGTTCTTTCCTTGTTCAGTTTTGTCACTCCTGTTGTTGCCTATACTTAGGGATATCTCACCCTAAGTATAGGGGGAGTGATGCGTATATTCTCCACAATCTTTTCGTCTATCGGTATATATCTCTCTTTTCTTCTTTTCTTCTTTTCCTTTTCTATCTGTTGTATCTAAATAAAAGGTGTGATGACCCTCCTCCCGAGGACCTTAGGTTACCCGTCAAACACGTCATTTGCACATTTAACAAGCTTAAGTTAATCTCATGCTTATGAAAACCTGGGGAAATTTTTTTTTAAACATGACATTCACAAGATTTAAATTTGGCTAAGCAAGCAACCACAAGCAAACTAAAAGCGGAAGTAAGTAGTACACCAGAACTGAACAACAATGATATCCATTCATTTTCATTTCATTCATAAACATGCTGATGTTTCGCAACATTCAATATACAGGTATGTATCCCAAAAATAACACTACAGAGGAGAACACAACAAATAACTGTCTAATGAGCTCCAAAAGAATATACCTGCTCTGTAAGTGTCAGCACCAAAAGAACAACAGCAGCCCCAAGTATGTCGGCTACTCGATCGCAGGCCCTTTGCCTGCCATAGTAGAAAAAGGACAAGCAAGTATCTGTCACAAAGTTGTAGAGTACAAATTCTACACAGTTCTACTAAGGAAAGTAGTAAGCAACGACTAGCACAGCTAGAAAAATAGTAAGGTAACTGTAGTGGACAAAAGAATCTAGCAAGAAAAAGTGGGTTAATTGATTCTTTTAAATTATTTACTTGCTTTCAGAAGTCTAACAGAACACACTCGCTCACTAACACATTGTGTCTCCCTCGATCAATGGAACTAACCAAACAACAACTCAAGCCTAGAAGTAAGTCTGTGGTCTTGGTCCGGTTAGGACCTCGATATCCGGGTAGGACTTCAAAGTCAAGGTTGAACCTCACACTATGACTCTGAGGTATGGTGTACGCCTCAGGGTTGGGGTGCCTCCATAGGCATGCGATGGTGTCTTGCATCCTAACTAAGTTCCCAACACTCCTTCTAGCTTGTTCTCTCAACTCACATTGATCCTCGATCGACACATGTGATAGCTCGCTCCCGAAGGTGTACGTGTACTAACAACTCTCTCTCAACATTCGCTCCTCGTTAGTCTCGACTAACGGTACTGTCGTCATTAGTCTCGTAGCGGAAAAGTCTAAAGATCACATATCTCTTACCCCATCACGAGGTCATAAACCTGACAGAAAGGTATTGATGAAATTTTTAGTGTTTGTTAGCCACTACCCCATTACCAGTGCACGACATGATGGAAAGGTAATAATGAAGTCATCAGTGTCTGCTAATCACTACCCCATCACCAGTGCACGACATAGCGGAAAGGTACAAATGGTGACATTGATGTCTACTGACCACTACCCCGTCACCAGTACACGACATAGTGGAAAGGTATTTATGGGACATCAATGTCTACTTATGAAACTTCATCTTAACAGGGCAATTGGTCAAATGTCACAAGTCTTTTAATCATAATCCCATCACCAGAGCACAATCTGGTAGAAGAGTAATAATTATAGCGGTGAGGAAACCCCCGAAGGGATTCGTCTGCTCTCGCCAATCCCAGTGGAAGTGTGGTCCAAGGGAAAGGCAGTGGTAGTACGACTACTACGCCACTGGAGGCAGGAAAGAGAAAAGGTAAGCCTGCCGGACCCGACTTCCTCTCTCGTTGCTCAACTCCCGGAGGAGAAGAGCTAAGTAAAAACCGGACGAGCTCGTAACTAACTGCAGAGAACCCCCAACCTAGGCTCTCAAAGAAAAACCAACGGGTCAGCGGAATGGTCTAGACAACTCGTGGATCCCAACGAAATGTAAAAAACCGAGCCGGCTCGAAGAAAACACGTAAAAAGACTAGGATCCTAGACCCATGCTCTCAATGTCCGCTACCCAAGCTTGAGCGACCTCATCTCCTGCTCAGGTGAGGGTCACCGCGCCCTCGCACAGTCGGAGCACCATTCTCCATGACTGATCATATGTGACATCACCATTTCTTTTTCATGTTACTCCCTAAGCGTCTATGGTTTCTTTGATTTGTTTCACATTTACAAGTTATCGGTCCTAGACCCGAACTTGTTCTATAAGAACCTCTATTGATCCAAGGTCGACGATACAGACCTGATACGATAGTCTCTCTCTAATTTCCTATTCAAGAACATCAATCTTATGTTCTTGGCTATCTTATCGGAAACTTCTTTCTTTCCTACGCCCCAAAAGATTCGGAAAAACCTACAAGGATCGGGCTACTCCTAAGAGGAAGACTTGCTTCATGGCAAGTTCATATAGACTTAATTTCCTGTATAGTAACTACATATATATATATCCTTAAGATCGTCCCCAAATTTCTAAATATCATAATAGGTGTTTCAAGCCCACCTTTATAAGTAGCAATTATCCTAGGCATGCTCTAAAATGATTACAAATAGAGATTTACCCTATTCACTTTTTGATCACACCCAACTTCATTGTGTGTGTATACTTCATAATAATCCAAGGCATCTAGTCCTTTTAAGTTCACACCCAACTTCATGATTTTAAAGATGCTATTTAGGTGTTTAATTTATTTTAAGGTCTAACATTTCAATGGGGTCTGTTAGAGAGCATCCCATGCTCCAATCATGTATCTATTCCACTCATAGACCTATGTGTATAATAAGCATATGGCTGTAAACATAAGGAAAATTATCCTATCTTAATCCCTCTCCTGACTGGGATTAAATCACTAATTGATTTCCTATTTCAATATAGGGAAACAGGGGGACTTGGTGTTTTTAAAACTTATTAAAGGATGCCTAAAAGTTTGATTAAATATGCATTCTACTATGGAATTTTGTCATAATTTTGTTCATGGACAGCAACCAAATTAATCTCAAAATCTTCATCAAAACCAATCCAAATACATGGGTTTCATGTGTATTACATTCCCTAAATATCTATAGTCAAATCCACCAAAGGATGTCTAAGGATATTGTCAAAATCAAGTATGTTCTTAGTCCTAGGGCAACCATCTCCAATCTGAACATTCAGTGGAGATATCATATAGGTAGTCAATAACTCTTCAAAAACTCCTCATTTTTCTAAAACAAACCCATGGATTAATGGTTTATATGAAAGAGTATATATTAACCAGTAATTACACTCAAGGAAACATGAAGAAACTCCCCAAATACATCCTAAAACTCTAATTTAAAATGCATGGACAGATCTGGACATTCAATGTCATGTAGGATATAGGTAGTCAACAACTCTTCAAAACTCCTTATTTTTCTAAAACAACTCCATGGACTGAAGGTTAATATGAAAGAGTATATACCAACAAGTAATTTCACTCAAGGAAACATGGAGAAACTCCTCAAATGCATCTTAAAACACTAACTTAAAGTTCATGGACAGATCTGGACACATTCAGTTACATGCATATGTCAACATCCAAAACATTTCTAATCACATAAATTTTCAAATTTAAAACCAAGAATCATAAGCCAATTTATTGGGGTCATAATCAATAAGTAAATCTACTCAAGGGAATTTAAAGAAGACTCCCAAATCATGCAAGTTATTGGCCAACATTTACAACAACAAATCTGAAAATTTCAGTGGACAGTCCATGTATAGCCTCTTTAAGATGTTATAATCATATGCAATTTCGTAATTAACCCCATGAATTTAAGTCTAACTTAATGGAGTATTAATCAACATATGATTCTACCCAATAGAACCCAAGAAAGATCTCAAAATACATGTCTAACTTAGATTAAAAGGATGATACACAGATTCTGGACACAATGAAAACCGTGCACATAAAGTCTATTTTTCTCAATTTTTTTGCAACTAAAACCTCAAAACTAAGGCTTGATTTTAGATATGAGATATAAGTGGTAAAAACTCTACATATGGCAGCAAGAGAAGGCCTAAATTTGTACCTCAAATCAAGCTTTCAAAAGCTTGAAGAAGAACTCTCCAAGAAAATATTGGGCTGTCCACACCTTGAGCTTCAAGCTTGGATTCCTCCTCTTCTTTGGCCCTTGATCTTACATGCAATGTAAGATCCAAGATCCTCTCCTTCCCAGCTTTGATTTGAGCCCAAGAACTCGAATTTTGGTGGAGAAATGAGGGAGAAAACTAAAAAAGAAGATGGAGGTCCATGGATTTTTCAGCCATGGAGGAAAGAGCTCCAAGGTTTCAAGAGGAAGAAGATGAAGTGGGAGGAAGGGGTGACGCCTATGGGAGGTTATATCCTTGGGAAAATTGCAACATAAACCCCACCAACTCCTCCTAATTGCATCCAAGGCCCACCCATGAATAGTAATCAAATTACTAATCATACTTAGCCACTTAATCACCTCTAGCTACAATTATCACAATTAGCCACTAATGGCATCTCTAATTTCCATCAAGCTCACTAATGATTCACCATCTTGGCTTAATTAGTCATTAGGATTTAAGGATGTTACAATCATAAAAACCTCAAAGAGAGTCTCGTCCTCGAGACTCCACTTCTAAGTTGGGTTCGTCGGTTTGTCATAAAAACCTCAAAAGGTTTTTAACCCATAAAAACCTCAAAGAATGTTTTTACCCAGAAAGTGAAATGATTTGCCATACAGAGAACTGATAAACTAAACTGCGAAAGTACCTGAGAAGAGTCGCGGGTATCTCTCTCGCATAGCTGCTTCGGTCTCCCATGTCGCCTCCTCAACACCCTGTCGGTGCCATCGGATCTTGACCAAGGGAATCTCCTTGTTCCGAAGCCTCCTGACAGCAAAATCAAGTATCTGCACTGGCTCCTCCTCATATGTCAACTCTGGCTCTATGTCAAGGCTCTCATAGCTGATGATGTGCTGTGGATCGTGCACGTACTTCCTCAAGTTCGACACATGGAATATGTCGTGTATAGCCGCCAAACGTGGGGGAAGTGCCAGTCTGTACGCCACCTTCCCGACACGTGAAAGTATCTCAAATGGCCCAACAAAACGTGGCGCCAGCTTGCCACGAACTCCGAACCGTTGTATCCCCTTCATGGGCAATACACGCAGGAACATAAAATCCCCAACCTGAAACTCCAAGTGTCGGCGTCGGCGATCTGCATAGCTCTTCTGGCGACTCTGTGCCGTCAAGAGCTTCCTCCTTACCAAGTCAACAACCCCCGCAGTCTCCTCCAAGAGATCCACGGTATACAACGCATGATCGCCTACCTCGCGCCAACTGATTGGCGTAAGGCATCTCCGCCCGTAAAGAGCCTCGAATGGCGCCATGCCGATGCTCGAATGATGGCTGTTGTTATAAGTGAACTCAACAAGAGGTAAATGATCCTTCCAGGATCCCTTCCACTCTAGAGAACAGGCGCGTAAAAGATCCTCCAATGTCTGTATCGTGCGCTCGCTCTGTCCGTCCGTCTGAGGGTGATACGCTGAACTCATCTTTAGCTCGGTCTGTAAAGCTGACATGAACTGCTGCCAGTAATGGGAAGTGAACCTCGAGTATCTGTCAGACACTACCTCTCGGGGTATGCCATGTAACCTCACAATGTGTTGTATGTACAATCTGGCCAACTGAGAAGGTGTATAAGTCATGCTAACAGGTATAAAATGGGCTGACTTCGTCAACCGGTCAACAATGACCCAAATGGAATCATGGCCTCCTGGTGTCCTTGGCAATCCTGTAACAAAGTCCATAGAAATGCTCTCTCACTTCCACTCAGGAATGGGGAGAGGCTGCAGTAATCCAGGTGGTCGTCTATGCTCTGCCTTAACCATCTGGCAAGTCAAACACCTGCTGACATGCCCAGCTACGTTCCTCTTCATCCCATCCCACCAGAAATGTTGGCGAAGATCGTGGTACATCTTCGTACTGCCGGGATGAATGGAAAGATGCGAACAATGCGCCTCGTCAAGTATGTCTCTTCGTAGCTGCTCATCGTTGGGAACCACTACCCGACCTGCCTTCCACAGAATAGACTCTGCAACAACAAAATCGTCAAACTCGTCCTTCACTGCCCGCATGTATCTGTCGTGAATCCACGGGTCAGTCTGCTGACCTGACACAATACGGTCCCAAAGGCTGCTGTACCTAGGAGGTACGGAGATGGGAGAAGACGCACCGTCCTCTAGATGCCAATCCATCAGTGCTGCAAGTAAGTCCCAAGTGTATAGCCAGTTCATCGTACCCTCTGTGTGCGCTCTCCTGCTAAGGGCGTCTGCAACCACGTTTCCCTTACCAGGATGGTAAGAGATCGTGCAATCGTAGTCCTTCAGCAACTCTAACCATCTGCGCTGCCTCATGTTCAGCTCCTTCTTATCAAATATGTACTTCAGACTCTTGTGGTCTGTGAAGAGCTCAAAGTTAACCCCGTACAAGTAGTGATGCCAGGTCTTCAAAGCGAAGACCACTGCCGCCAACTCAAGATCGTGTGTGGGGTAATTCTGCTCATGCGGTCTCAACTGTCTCGAAGCATAGGAAATCACATGCCCCCTCTGTATCAGCACTGCTCCCAAACCATCACCTGACGCGTCTGTGTAAACCGCATAGTCCTGTGTACCTGATGGTAGAGCAAGAATCGGAGCTGTAGTAAGTCTCTCCTTCAGTGTCCTGAAGGCCTGCTCGCATGAACTATCCCAAAAAAAGGTACTCCCTTCTGCGTCAAACGCGTCAAAGGTAGTACAATCCGCGAAAAGTTGCTGACAAAGCGTCTGTAATAGCCTGCCAACCCAAGAAAACTGCGGATCTGTGTCACTGTCTTGGGTTGTTCCCAAGACATCACAGCATCTATCTTTGCAGGGTCCAGTGTGACTCCTGCTCCTGAGATGACGTGTCCCAAGAATGAGACCTGAGGTAGCCAAAACTCACACTTACTCAACTTGGCATACAGTCTATGCTCTCTCAAGGTACCAAGCACTGCTCTCAAGTCGTTCTCATGGTCCCATTCATTCTTCGAGTAAACCAACACATCATCTATGAACACCACAACAAACTTGTCCAAGTAAGGACAGAATACTTTGTTCATCATGTCCATGAATGCTGCGGGGGCATTCGTCAGTCCGAATGGCATCACTACAAACTCGTAGTGGCCATACCGTGTCCGAAAGGCTGTCTTCGGGACGTCTGTCCCCCGAATCCTCAACTGATGGTAACCCGAGCGGAGGTCGATCTTCGAGAACTCCAAAGATCCTTGCAGCTGATCAAATAGATCATCAATACGTGGCAGAGGATAACGGTTCTTCACCGTCCTCTTATTCAGCTGTCTATAATCAATGCATAACCGCATGGTTCCATCCTTTTTCCGAACAAAGAGTACAGGAGCGCCCCAAGGTGAAGTGCTTGGCCTCACAAAGCCTAAGTCAAGCAACTCCTGTAGCTGCACCTTCAGCTCTCTCAGCTCTGCGGGTGCCATGCGATACGGAGCCATGGAGATCGGCTGCGTATCGGGAAGTAGCGAGATCTCAAACTCGATCTCTCTAACTGGAGGTAGTCCTGGTAACTCCTCAGGAAACACATCAGGATACTCTAACACAACTCTAATGTATTGAGCCATCGGCTCTCTATCTGCAACCTCCTGAACAAAGGCCAGAAAAGTGTCACATCCCTGATCAACCAGTCGTTGTGCTCTCAGCACTGAAATATACTCCACCCTAGAGTCCTGCAATGTCCCCTCAAAAGTGAACTCTGTCAAGCCGGGGATCCTGAAGACAACAGTCTTCCGGTAACGATCGACTAAGGCGTGATGTGTAGACAACCAATCCATGCCCAAAATCATGTCGAACTCAACAAGCTGTAGTAGAAGGCAGTCCGCAGTCATCTCGTGACCGCCTATGGACACTGGTAACCCTCTAACTATCTCTGAAATCATGAATAACTGTCCGCCAGGCCCTCGAATGTGAAATGGAGGATCTACGTCCTCCGCGACTCTACCCAATGTGGCTAGAAGCCTCACAATAAGAAACGAATGGGTAGCACCAGAATCAAACAACACGTGAAAAGGATGGCTCGAAACTGAAACCATACCTTTCACGACCGTGGCCGCGGATCGTGCCTGCTCAGATGTAACTACGTGAATCTGTCCCTGACGTATAGATCCGGCACTGGATCCTGCTGCGCTCTGAGCTGGTCTCTGCTGACCTCTGTACTGGGAGCGCCTCCCGGTAGCTCTCGAACGCGGTGGAGGTGGAGGTGGTGGAGTTTGTAGCTGTGGGCACTGGGACCTGATATGTCCCACCTGCTGGCACTGGTAGCACCTGATCGCCTTGCTCGGCGTAGAAGATGGACCGACACTCTCTGCAGGTCTCGCGCTCTGTGCTCCAAACCTCTGCGACCCAGATGGTCGCGCTGCCTCAAAACCTCTACTGACCAGTGCTCCTCCCAAAGTAGTCGTGGGGGTTGAGCGAACACTGCCAGAAGAAACCGTCCTTGTCAGACGAAAGCGTCGTGCTGACCGTTGTGGCTGGAACTGCCGCCGAATAGGCCCAGACAACCTCGGTGGTACTGGCAGCGGTCTAAAGGTACTCCCAAAACGTCTCTCGCGGACGTCCTCAATCCGCTCGGCTGCGTCAGTCACCTCAGCAATGGTAGTCAGTCTCAGCCCTACCAACTTCTCCTGAACGTCCTCTCTCATGCCACGAACAAACTTCTCCAGATTCTCCTGTGGAAAAGCAGCTGCAGAAGATGTGTGGCGTGACAACTCAGTGTAGCGCACAAAGTACTCTCGCGCTGTCATCCTGCCCTGTCTCAGCTCTGCGAACAACCTGCGCTGTGTCTCCTTCCACTTCCCTGAGAAGAAGTGGCCTCTGAAGTGGGTCTCAAAGTCTGTTCAAGTCGGCACACGTCCCATCTCAGACACAGTAGCCTCCCACCAGCGCTCTGCAAACCCAGTAAGGGAGAACTCAGCAAAAGGTAACTTCGACTCTAGCGGTGCGTGAATCATCCTGAACACCTTCATCACCGTCCTGAGCCACTGCTCAGCCTCGTCAGATGTACCCGTGCCCTAGAATCTGGGTACTCCAGCTCTCTGGTAGGATGTGAAGACATCATGGTGTCTCGGTGCAGTAGGAAGAACAAACCCTGTGACCTCTACTCCTGCTGTTGGCCCTTGGCCTACCTCAGCTCTGTCGGCTCCTGACTCCCTCAGAATCTCTTCCTCAGTATTCTGGTGAATCTCCTCAGAGAATAGATGCTCGGCTCTAGCGGACTCATCCCTGGATGGGTGGTATGAGGAGTCAGACAGCTCCTCCATCCTCAGTTCCACCCCAGTCTGGCGCTCAGCCAACTCAGTCTGCTGGGCAAGTATCTAATCCTGTCTCTTTCGCAGATCAGCGAGTGCAGCTAGTACCTGTGCCATCTCTCCTGGCTGATCGCGAGCTACTCGGGGTGCCATGCTGATCCTTCCTGTATTGGATCATAGCATAGTTAAGCACACTTTAGGAAATAATCAGTTGTACTATTTCTCCTTTGGGATACTTATATGAATGAAATGTTCTGGTGACTTATGGTTACATAAATCTTTTGAATGTCAAAAAAATTTCCCATTCGGCTTCATGAGAAATCAGAAGACTCTCGCTATTAAGTTATGCGAATGCGTGTATCAGGGTAACTCTGCTCTGATACCAAACCTGTGACGACCCTCCTCCCGAGGACCTTAGGTTACCCGTCAAACACGTCATCTGCACATTTAACAAGCTTAAGTTAATCTCATGCTTATGAAAACCTGGGGAAATTTTTTTTTTAAACATGACATTCACAAGATTTAAATTTGGCTAAGCAAGCAACCATAAGCAAACTAAAAGCGGAAGTAAGTAGTACACCAGAACTGAACAACAATGATATCCATTCATTTTCATTTCATTCATAAACATGCTGATGTTTTGCAACATTCAATATACAGGTATGTATCCCAAAAATAACACTACAGAGGAGAACACAACAAACAACTGTCTAATGAGCTCCAAAAGAATATACCTGCTCTGTAAGTGTCAGCACCAAAAGAACAAAAGCAGCCCCAAGTATGTCGGCTACTCGATCGCAGGCCCTTTGCCTGCCATAGTAGAAAAAGGACAAGCAAGTATCTGTCACAAAGTTGTAGAGTACAAATTCTACACAGTTCTACTAAGGAAAGTAGTAAGCAAAGACTAGCACAGCTAGAAAAACAGTAAGGTAACTGTAGTGGACAAAAGAAGCTAGCAAGTAAAAGTGGGTTAATTGATTCTTTTAAATTATTTACTTGCTTTTAGAAGTCTAACAGAACACACTCGCTCACTACCACACTGTGTCTCCCTCGATCAATGGAACTAACCAAACAACAACTCAAGCCTAGAAGTAAGTCTGTGGTCTTGGTCCGGTTAGGACCTCGATATCCGGGTAGGACTTCAAAGTCCAGGTTGAACCTCACACTATGACTCTGAGGTATGGTGTACGCCTCAGGGTTGGGGTGCCTCCGTAGGCATGCGATGGTGTCTTGCATCCTAACTAAGTTCCCAACACTCCTTCTAGCTTGTTCTCTCAACTCACATTGATCCTCGATCGACACATGTGATATCTCGCTCCCGAAGGTGTACGTGTACTAACAACTCTCTCTCAACATTCGCTCCTCGTTAGTCTCGACTAACGGTACTGTCGTCATTAGTCTCGTAGCGGAAAAGTCTAAAGATCACATATCTCTTAATCCATCACGAGGTCATAAACCTGACAGAAAGGTATTGATGAAGTTTTTAGTGTTTGTTACCCACTACCCCATCGCCAGTGCACGACATGGTGGAAAGGTAATAATGAAGTCATCAGTGTCTGCTAACCAGTACCCCATCACCAGTGCACGACATAGCGGAAAGGTACAAATGGTGACATTGATGTCTACTGACCACTACCCCATCACCAGTGCACGACATAGTGGAAAGGTATTTATGGGACATCAATGTCTACTGATGAAACTTCATCTTAACAGGGCAATTGGTGAAATGTCACAAGTCTTTTAATCACAATCCCATCACCAGAGCACAACCTGGTGGAAGAGTAATAATTATAGCGGTGAGGAAACCCCCGAAGGGATTCGTCTGCTCTCGCTAATATCAGTGGAAGTGTGGTCTAAGGGAAAGGCAGTGGTAGTACGACTACTACGCCACTGGAGGCAGGAAAGAGAAGAGGTTAGCCTGCCGGACCCGACTTCCTCTCTCGTTGCTCAACTCTCAGAGGAGAAGAGCTAAGTAAAAACCAGACGAGCTCGTAACTAACTGCAGAGAACCCCCAACCTAGGCTCTCAAAGAAAAACTAACGGGTCAGCGGAATGGTCTAGACAACTCGTGGATCCCAACGAAGCGTAAAAAACCGAGCCGGCTCGAAGAAAACACGTAAAAAGACTGGGATCCTAGACCCATGCTCTCAATGTCCGCTACCCAAGCCTGAGCGACCTCATCTCCTGCTCAGCTGAGGGTCACCGTGCCCTCGCACAGTCGGTTCACCATTCTCCATGACTGATCATATGTGACATCACCATTTCTTTTTCATGTTACTCCCTAAGCGTCTATGGTTTCTTTGATTTGTTTCACATTTACAAGTTATCGGTCCTAGACCCGAACTTATTCTATAAGAACCTCTATTGATCCAAGGTCGACGATACAGACCTGATACGATAGTCTCTCTCTAATTTCCTACTCAAGAACATCAATCTTATGTTCTTGGCTATCTTATCGGAAACTTCTTTCTTTCCTACGCCCCAAAAGATTCGGAAAAACCTACAAGGATCGGGCTACTCCTTAGAGGAAGGCTTGCTTCATGGCAAGTTCATATAGACTTATTTTCCTGTATAGTAACTACGTATATATATATCCTTAAGATCGTCCCCAAATTTCTAAATATCATAATAGGTGTTTCAAGCCCACCTTTATAAGTAGCAATTATCCTAGGCATGCTCTAAAATGATTACAAATAGAGATTTACCCTATTCACTTTTTGATCACCCCAAAACATTGTCATTGTGTGTGTATACTTCATAATAATCCAAGGCATCTAGTCCTTTTAAGTTCACACCCAACTTCATGATTTTAAAGATGCTATTTAGGTGTTTAATTTACTTTAAGGTCTAACATTTTAATGGGGTCTGTTAGAGAGCATCCCATGCTCCAATCATGTATCTATTCCACTCATAGACCTATGTGTATAATAAGCATATGGCTGTAAACATAAGGAAAATTATCCTATCTTAATCCCTCTCCTAACTGAGATTAAATCACTAATTGATTTCCTATTTCAATATAGGGAAACAAGGGGACTTGGTGTTTTTAAAACTTATTAAAGGATGCCTAAAAGTTTGATTAAATATGCACTCTACGATGGAATTTGGTCATAATTTTGTTCATGGACAGCAACCAATTTAATCTCAAAATCTCCATCAAAACCAATCCAAATACATGGGTTTCATGTGTATTACATTCCCTAAATATCTATAGTCAAATCCACCAAAGGATGTCTAAGGATATTGTCAAAATCAAGTATGTTCTTAGTCCTAAGGCAACCATCTCCAATCTGAACATTCAGTGGAGATATCATATAGGTAGTCAATAACTCTTCAAAAACTCCTCGTTTTTCTAAAACAAACCCATGGATTAATGGTTGATATGAAAGAGTATATATTAACCAGTAATTACACTCAAGGAAACATAAAGAAACTCCCCAAATACATCCTAAAACTCTAATTTAAAATGGATGGACAGATCTGGACATTCAATGTCATGTAGGATATAGGTAGTCAACAACTCTTCAAAACTCCTTATTTTTCTAAAACAACTCCATGGACTGAAGGTTAATATGAAAGAGTATATACCAACAAGTAATTTTACTCAAGGAAACATGGAGAAACTCCTCAAATGCATCTTAAAACACTAACTTAAAGTTCATGGACAGATCTGGACACATTCAGTTACATGCATATGTCAACATCCAAAACATTTCTAATCACCTAAATTTTCAAATTTAAAACCAAGAATCATAAGCCAATTTATTGGGGTCATAATCAGTAAGTAAATCTACTCAAGGGAATTTAAAGAAGACTCCCAAATCATGCAAGTTATTGGCCAACATTTACAACAACTAATCTGAAAATTTCAGTGGACAGTCCATGTATAGCCTCTTTAAGATGTTATAATCATATGCAATTTCGTATTTAACCCCATGGATTTAAGTCTAACTTAATGGAGTATTAATCAACATATGATTCTAACCAATAGAGCCCAAGAAAGATCTCAAAATACATGTCTAACTTAGATTAAAAGGATGATACACAGATTCTGGACACAATGAAAACCGTGCACATAAAGTCTATTTTTCTCAATTTTTTTGCAACAAAAACCTCAAAACTAAGGCTTGATTTTAGATCTGAGATGTAAGTGGTAAAAACTCTACATATGGCAGCAAGAGAAGGCCTAAATTTGTACCTCAAATCAAGCTTTCAAAAGCTTGAAGAAGAACTCTCCAAGAAAATATTGGGCTGTCCACACCTTGAGCTTCAAGCTTGGATTCCTCCTCTTCTTTGGCCCTTGATCTTACATGCAATGTAAGATCAAAGATCCTCTCCTTCCCAGCTTTGATTTGAGCCCAAGAACTCGAATTTTGGTGGAGAAATGAGGGAGAAAACTAAAAAAGAAGATGGAGGTCCATGGATTTTTCAGCCATGGAGGAAAGAGCTCCAAGGTTTCAAGAGGAAGAAGATGAAGTGGGAGGAAGGGGTGACGCCTATGGGAGGTTATATCCTTTGGAAAATTGCAACATAAACCTCACCAACTCCTCCTAATTGCATCCAAGGCCCACCCATGAATAGTAATCACATTACTAATCATACTTAGCCACTTAATCACCTCTAGCTACAATTATTACAATTAGCCACTAATGGCATCTCTAATTTCCATCAAGCTCACTAATGATTCACCATCTTGGCTTAATTAGTCATTAGGATTTAAGGATGTTACAAAAGGTGTCTCCCCTTTTTGTCAGTTTCCTGTACTTAGGACGTACTTTATCCTAAGTATAGGGGGGTGCACCCCTGATTTGTTCATCTGTTTATTACCACCCTTGACCCTCCCTGATTTGTGTACAGTCTGCTATACTTAGGATTACATGATCCTAAGTATCGGGGGGACGGTCAACTTCTATTTCCTTCATCTCTTATTTGTATATTCTTTAGACTTTGCTATACTTAGTACGAGTTATGTCTTCTCTTTCTCTTTTCCGATATATAAGGACATAGCTCAAGCTAAGTATAAGGGGGTCATATATACTCTGTATATACTTTAGCCATAACTCGTACTTGTGTATTTACTTAATATGGCTAATAATTCTTTAAAACCTAATAAAAGATGTGATTATTCCTCATATTCTTTTTGTATATACTGATTAATAAATCAGGTTAAAAATATTTTTGCAAAATGATTTGAAAAATGGTGTGAACTTTTTGGAAAACTTTTTATGAAATATTTTCAACCTTTGTAAAAATATGGTTGATTGCATAAATTCTTCTATTTGTGTGAAATAAAGGATTTGAAAATCTATTTGCAAATGGTTTTGAAAACATTTTGTAACAATATTTTGAAAAATGTATATATAGTGTTTGCAAAATCTTTGCAAAATGGCTTTCAAATATGTGTAAAAATTTGCAAAAATTATTTTGTACTATAGTTTTCAAAATGTTTTCTAAATTTTAGGAATAAAAGCATCTTAAAAAAAATAAAATAAAAATACATTAAATTCTTTATTATTTGTATATACACCTAAATAAAGCACTTTGTTAAAACCTGTAAATTTCTTAAAATTCTTTAAGTCATGTAAAATAAAGCGACACGCCCGTGTAAATAGCTCTATATATTTTATACTTTGAGTGCCAAAATTCTTTTATTTGTAAATTCTTTGTGTCAAAACTCCCCTCTTTGTTTTCAAATTCTATGGAAAATTGCATTATTCTTTGCATATTTGTAAATAGCATTTGCATTGCATTTATATTCTTTGATTGAGTATTGATGATTGAACTAGTCAAATAAAGTCTAAGATTGGAGCTTGGTTGGACCTTACTGCACCTAACTGCACTGGAACCTTGTGGGAACTAGGTTTAAGGTACTTCAGGTCTATTCAGACTTAGTTCTTTGAGAAATCAGGGCTAGGTTCAAGTCACCTCAGTGGACTAACTAGAACTTTTCGAAACACACATATGCCTCTTGTCAACCGTGACCTAACTTGGACAATTGCACCTTTCACTTGGCTCAACTCAGTTAGAGTGGTGAGGGGGTTAGATTTGCCAGTCTGAGATGCACACGGGTGGAAACATTCGTCCTCTTCTAGGGAGGCAAGTGCACCCCAACCTGGTCCAGTAGCCATGAGGTCTAACGACAGGAGAGTGTGGGTTGCAATAAAGCTTCAAAAGAGGGATAGTCTTCTGGCTCAGGAGGAAAAACTCCTTATGTAATGTTGTTGTATATAGTATCTTGAAAAAAAAATCTCCAAAAAAAGTGTACAGGCTTGAAAATAAAATAAAGTGCCTGCCGGAGAATGTATATATGTTGTATAGAAAATAAGCAAGATTGAGCATAAAAGTTATACCATGTGAGCCTGCAGTTGGATGACTTGACTACACTGGTCTTGCATCCCAGGATAGGTAGCTACACTAGCTACCGTCCATTCTTTTCTCTAGCTCCTCTTCTTGAGTTGGATGCCACTTGAACTTAGAAGGGAATGCCCTGCTCCTCGAGGAAAGACCTATTGGATTGGGGAATCATTGCGTTGTCATTCTGGAGAAGCTAGTCTCTTTGTCATTTCAGTTGGGGAGAGCCACCATCACTTACACCGTACAAGTCAGCTTCATAGTCATAAGGGTTTGCGTATGATGTAGGCTAGTTCTGACCTGGCTATTAAGGTAATTTGAACCAAGTTTTGTGACTCTCGAAGGCTGTTGTGTTTTAAATTTGGTTCCCGATCAGGTTCCACACACATTTTCACACCAAGGTCTAACTTGAGCTCCAAACGTTGATTTTGTACAGATAAGTTTTATATATAATCATGATCAATTTAATTTATTCTTTTGATTCTTTATTTTTGCTTTTTCTTTTCTTCTTATTTTTTATTCTTTTTGTACTTATTGCATAAGTACTTGCTAGGGACTAGCAAAGGCAAGTATGGGGGGGTGATGAATCTCCATTTCATCACCTTTATTCTATCATTTTGGCCTTAAAAACCCCAGCAAATGCATGTAAATAGCCTCCATTTGTACATAATAGCATCTACTATTTATTGTATTTATTGTACATAGAATAAGGTTTTTAATGCCACAATTATAGAATAAAGAGAAGAAAAGAAAAAGGAATAAAATATTGAAAATATTTTATGATCCTAACCTCGAGACCAAGTTCAGAATGGAATTGATCGACAAGGAATAAAGTAGGGGGAGATAAGGATCAATAATACAATAAATACCTCATTTATTTATTCATTTTTGACACCTATTTGTATTTAATTATTTATTCATCAAATAAAAATACTTTGTGCATGAAAATTGTAGATAATAATGTAAATAAAAATACAAAATTTAGTTTGTGTAAAAATAATACACAGTGTACCTTCTATACCCAGAATAAAAAGCCAAAATCACAACTTCACATACCCATATCTTGCAAATAAAAACTCCAAATCACCCAAACTCGCCTTTAATTATATATAGCTTTCCAAGAACTAGTTAATAAACTTGGTTTCATAATTTTTGGAGTTCATATGTAAAAGTTAGGTTTTTGGCCATCATTGTGCAATATGCCTGATTAAAATATTCAATTTATTCATTGTTCATTATTTTCACAAAATTATATTTTTAGGATTTTGTAAATAATGTATACAATACATGTACATATTGAAATTAAAAGAAAACCAAAAAGACTTTGTAAAATAAAATAAGTCTATGAAATACATAGACAAAATACCTATGCTATCTATATGTATATAAATAAAAAGGGATTTTATTCTTTATTCATATATATTTTTATAATAATGTAAATATTACATCTAATTTCTTAAAAATACAAATCCAAAATAAAAACAAATAAAATATATTAAATAAATAAAGTATACATAATATATAGGTAAAATACCTATAAGTTTAACTACATATACCTATACCTATTTATTTAAAAATATAAATAAACTTGTAAAAATTGAATAAAAATATATTTATACTCACAAAAATATGTTATAATCTTATAAAATAAGAAAATAAAATAATAAAATGAAAAGAAACAAAACAAAAATAAATACATATAAATATACTTATAAATACATTATTAAAATAAATCCATAATAAAATACATCAAAAAATAAATAAAAATCATAAATAAATATTATATTAATTAATAAACATTTTTTATTTTATAAGCAAAATTTAATTAATTCATTTATTACGTTTAATAAATAGGTAAATATCTGGCCGACTTGGACCAATCAGAGGCCAGGGAATGTTGACCTCCGGTCAACTCCCCCCTGCGCCTCTGACTCCCGTCAGAGTTGTCCAGTCCCCCTTTTTCCTCCATTTTTCCCGCTCGATCGGTTGCTCCTTCGACAACCATCACTTCACGAGATTTATGCCCCGTTCATTGTACATTCACGCTGTCCACTTAGATTGCGTGTACATAGCCTAGATTCTCCGTGATTTGCCGATCAAATAAGGGCGCCAACCTTGTTTATAAATAACCCCATCTCCCTCCTTTGCCATTTTGGCCATTTCCCGAGCCCTAGTGCCCACGCCTTCGGCCTAGCGTGCATCCAGGTGACAGGTGGAGGTCCCCTGAAGGTTGTGGAGGCTCGCGGAGGAAGGAGATGCGCCCACGGCGGCGCTCTGGCAGTCGTCCTGCTCCCTGGAGTTTTCCAGGTATAAGAGCTGCGCATTTTATGTTTCCTAGGTAGGTTTTCATTTCTGCATTTCATTCTCGTCTTTTATTTTGCATTTAGATCGTTAGAGTAGTGTAATTTAGCTAATTCGAAGTTTGCCGGAGCTCCGCTCCGGAGACTTCTCCACCGTGCCATCGACTGTTTTCCGACCGCTACGACCACCCCATTCCATTCCCTTCCAGTTTCTTCATCTCCCAGCCACCTCTGTCCAACCGGATCCCTCTTGGATTCGCGAGCTGAAGCTTCAACTCCGCCGCTCGCCGGAAGCTTTGCCACCTCGCCCATTTTCGTGCTAACAGCTTCAAATCCAGGTCGAGGGTGAAGCCCTCGAGCCATGTGGTCTTTCTGTGCAGGTTTAGTGCGCCAAGAAGCACCAGGAGACGAAGTACATGCCGTCGGAGGTACCAGAAGCACCTTGCCTTCTCCGACCTCACAAGGGCGCTCCAGTGGTCCTCTGTCCGATCTGAAGCCTCCAGCAGATAGAGTGGAGCACCTGCGACGTGTGGGGACCTTTGGGAGCAGCATTGGGCATCGGAGAGGAGAGATCTCGCCGGGAGAAACTCGCCAGCTGCGAGTTCCTCCCTTATTTTTCCAGCACCTCTCCTCACCGTCGGATGAAGATCAAGGCCCCAGTTCGAGCGCCAGCCGTCCAATGGAGCCGTGTCCAGACTGTCGGATCACCTCGGGTGATCTAATCTTCACCGCCCATCGTCGAAGCGTCATCGGCTCACGGGGATGCGACACGTGTCAAAGTGACGAAGATCCATCCGTCCATCCAGCGCCTGTTGGGGGTAAATTTCAAATACGCCCCCCGCCTTTTTGTATTTATATTTTAATTCTATAAATAACCTTTCACGTTGTAAATAAATTGTAATTTTTGCAGTAGGCCCCCTGTTGTTTTTATAATTGCAATTTGGTTCTCCAGCGCCTCACGTGCAGTCCCACGTGAGGCGCCTGATTTTTGCACTTTAGCCCTGGCGGTTTTTGTAAATTGTAAATTAGTTCCAAAAATTTAAATAAATATTTATTCCTGTAGGTATTTTTGCAGAGAGCCCCCTGTGGTTATTTTATTTGCAAAAATGCCCCTGCCAAGCTGTATTATTTTCATGTCTTTCTTCTATTTATTAAAAATACCTATGTAGCTCCTAAAAATTCAGAAAAATTAGGATAGATGCTTCATGTAGTGTTATTCCACGCCCATAATTTAGTTTACATTTTTTGCATTTTTCCTAATTACTAAAAATGAAACAGGAGCCCTTTGTGTACTGTTTAAAGTAGAAAATAAAAAAATTATAAAATGCTTTTGAAAAATTACAAAAAAATTATATATAGTATATTTATATATATAGAGTCCAGAAATAGAAAAAAACCTAAAAACAAGAAAAAGAAAAATAAAAAAATCAGAAAGCTCCAAAATCCAACAAAAAAATAGAAAAACCCTTGAAAAATCCCAAAAATATGTTTTTCTCTTTCATAATTTTCTATATATTATTATTAATATATTAAATTTAATTTGGGTAATTTTTGAACTTATTTTATATTTTTAAGACACAAATTCCATTTGGCTATTTAATTAGTCCTATATTAGGGACATTTTCAGAACTAAAAATACAAATAAAATAATTAGAAAAAAAATTCCATAAAAAATAACTAAAAAATACAAAAATATAAAATAAAAGCCAAAAAAATATTATATGTAATATTTATTGAGTATTTATATAAATATTTAACCTTATATTACTCTTCTCTCTCTTCTTATATATATCACTTTATATATATAATACATATTTATATTATATAGTTAAAAATATAAAAAGGAAATAAAAAAATATTAATTATAAAAACAAAATAAAAATTAAAAAAATAATAATATAAAATCAAAAACCCACAAAAATAATAAGAATTGGACATCATCGTTGAATTGAATAATTGTACAACCAAGTTCACCACATCACCATTCGCCTCCCAGTGTTCGACCTCTACTTGTACTTACACCTATACACATTTGCATGTAGAGTTATAATAAATTTTAACTCCACATTTTTGGATATTCATTGCATTTATTTATTGTGGGTTAATTGTTAATTGATTTGGGGATATTTAAGTGGTCAATTCAGCCACTGGATTTCTCACCTTGTGAGATATCTAGACCCTTGATTTTCCCCAGTCATCAACATATTCCAACACGAGTGTCGGTTGATTAAATTTCACAGGTCATACAGTCTATTCAGCGTAGAGAGTCGGATGGTGTGATGGTTACCCATATATGCACCTTATGTAGTCTGACTCGAGAGATGCATATTTCGGTAGATAGAGAAATACCACATACAGAGTATACTTACAGAGATAACTCTACTTGTTCAGCCAGGGATCAATACATATGTACACAACAGATGATTCACTACGACCTTTGTTGAGATGATCTACTTTGTATAGGATGCATGACTACTCATCCACTTCATTTCATCATGTACAGAGACGTGTGAGACTTGTGGTTTCTCTGGAGTACATCACCTATATATTCCTCGTAGTTCACAATCGTCCCCATTTTTTGTTCATCTTATATGCTTAGGATACTAGATCCTAAGTATGGGGGGACCGACTGCCCGATGATTATTGCCTTTCGATTTTTGATCTTTTACTTTTCTTTCGCTTTCTTTTCTTTCACACTAATCACTGGTCCCTAACTTTTGGACACATTCATTTCTATACTTAGGACGCCTTATTCTGCGTATAGGGAGGACCGAGTGATTTCGTTTATCTTTATTTCTTTCATTCCTTCGTTGTATATTATTTTTCCCGCAGTCACATTAATTTTTGTCTCCCACTATACCTACGATGACCATATCGTAATTATAGAGGGGGTGATTGACTTCACATAATTTATTCCTTTTTACCCACTTTTACTTAGCACGAGTTATGTCCTCCTTTTTCTCTTTTGATGATATGAGGACACACCACATGCTAAGTATAGGGGGTGCGTATATATTGTATATATACTTATGTCCATAACTCATACTTTAATGTATTTTATATATTTATAAAATCCATAAAAAGTGGGTGAGGGATAATTTAAATTCTATTTATTTATTTATTTGTTATTTATAAAATCCTGGTAAATAAGTAAAATATACCTAAAATCCTTATTTAAAATCCTTAAATTAAAATATGTATATAATATATGCATAACACTTATTTAAAATCCTATCTATTAAAATATGTATAAAATTCACGTAATCCTTATAAAATCCTTTGTATATAAAATTTACAAATTACATTAGTTATTTAATCCAAATAAAATATGGGTTTATCTTAGAAAATTCTTTTACATAAATTTGTTTATATAAATTGAAAAATCCATAAAAATGCGAAGTCTAAAATCCATAAAAATTACAAAATCCTTAAAATCCATAAAATGAGTAAAATTCTGAAAATATACTTCACAAAAAAATGATTGCATTTGCATTAGCATTTTTTAGAAAAATTTTGATTTCTAGAACTAAAGATTGGGAAAAGTCTAAAGGATGGAGCTTGATTATGGCCTTTAACGTTCATTGTATGAACTGGAATTTAGACTCTTTAGATCTTTGATTTAAATCTTTGGGTTCCATAAGACCATGTTTGGGATATCAACATAAATGTGCCTAAGTTGAACACTTGGTGTCATCTGTTCAACTCCCCATCAATGAACCAATTTTGGACACATGCACTTTGCACTTATCTCGACTTACATGGGGTTGCGAAGGGCAAACCGTTTTAGTGGTGCATTTTCATCCATGTCTTGTGGTGCTGACGTCTAATGACGGGAGAGATTGGGGTTGCAATAATTGCTTCGGAAGAGGGTAGAATCTGCTGGCACAATTTTTCCAAGACTTCTAAAAATGGATGGAATGAAAAGATGCTATATCTGTCGAGGCGCAAAAAGATTGATGCAATGCAAGCAACATTACAAAGCCAAATTAAAGAAGTAGCCACCAAATACAAATATGACAACAATGGTCCAGGATTCCACCGAAAAGCCTGCACATCTTAGTTGAGACTTAGCTACATTGGTTGGGCTTCCAAGGAGATGCGTCTACAGTGGTCGCCCTCCAGCTCTTTTCTCATTCTTTTACTTTCTCTCTATATTCGATTGTTGACACAACATAACCTGACCTTAGAGAGGAATAGCCTCCTCCTCGAGGAAAGAGTAGCTGGATGAGGAACCAATGGGAGTGTATTATTAGGATGGGTGATTTCTTCGCTTCTTTAGAGCTGGAAGAGCTAAAGCAATTCAAACAACGTACAGTTTGACTTCAAGGTTGATAGAGTTAGCAACATAAATAAGTGGATATGAACTGTTTGTTAAGGTGAACCTAAATAAGGATTTGTAGAACTTGAGGACCGTTGAGAGTAAAATCCTAATCCTAGTGAAGGCTCTGACAAAATGATGGTTTCAGGCCCAATCGTGCTCTGTCCTTTGTCTGTTCTCTTGAATTGATTTAGAAAAATAGATTCATTCTAACTTTATTTCTTTTTCCCATTTTTTTAAAATAAGTAGTTGCTAAGGGACTACGAAAGTTTAAATATAGGGGGTTGATGAATCGGGGTTGATGAATCCATGATTCATCAACCCCTATCTGCATTTTGTCTTAAATCCCTTACAAAATCACGTAAATATTCATTATTTTTCATCATTTAACAAAACCATAATCATGAATAGAAATGCACTTTTATGCATAGAAATTATGTAAATAAATAAAAGAATAAAAATTAATAAAATAAAAAGAAGGTAAATTGTAGATATGTATATATGTATAATGTGACTTATAAAATAAATATCATTGAAAGATATATTTATAACCTAACCCCTGAGACCAAGTTAGCATTGATTGGTCGACAAACAAATAAGTCGGGGAAGATAAGTGAAGAAAACAATAAAAAATTAATTTATTTCACACTATATACACTCTTCATTATTAATTCAATAATTAACAAAACATCCATGAATTTTAATTAATTCATATTAAAAAAAATTTCATCAAACTCTTTTCATTAATATTTCAAAAAATGTTTAGGAAAAAATAAAAATAAGGTAAAAATATTATCTTGTATATATGCCAAGATATGCAACTTGTAAATCGTCAAAATCTCAATTTCCGAACATCATAACTTTCTCATACGAACTCCAATTTCACTCCACTCACCATGAAAATTCATAAAATAATATTCTCTAATTAATGAAGGTGATTTCACCAAAATTGGAGTCTATTTGCAAGAAGTTGGTTTGGGGACCTATTGACAATTTGGTTCCTGGGCAATTTATTTTAACTAGAACACATTATTCATTATTTTAATAATTTTATATTTTTTAGTTATTTTTTGATCTGGTATTTTAATCCTAATGTATTTCATATTTTTTAGAGCTTATTTATTATTTTAAATAAATAAGAACCCATAATTTATAGGTAAAACTGAACTACACAACTTATATCCATATTTATTAATATACTTAAATTAATTTATAAAAACTTACAAAAAATCACAAATACTATATTTATAATCCGAATAATTAATAAAATATAAAAATGGTATATTATTTACTATTTTGTTAAAATAAAAATCAATTATCTATTTATCAAGTAGTATTTATAGCTATTTCTTAATATATTATTTATATTTCGTAAATATTTATTATTTATAAAAAAATAATTATACCATAATTTAGATAAATTAATTATTTTTGCATTTTCTTTTTTATAACTATATAAAATTATATTATTTACTATTTATTTCATATTTATCAAGGTATTCACACAAACCAGCCAACCAGGTGCTGATACGACTCAGCACTAGGGTATTCTTCTTCAAAGAACCCAAGACGTTGGTTCTGTTCCAATGCCTCTTCTTCAATAATTTCTACCCAACTCATCCTAACCTCTTCACCTAATCCAAACCCTCCATCTCCTACTCCTAACTACCCTAATCCGCACTGGCCATCGATCTTCAACTAATATTCCTCCGGTCATTCTATAAAAAGCAATCAACTTCGCACTTCACGACTAACTCTCCAACTTCCGAGTTCCAAAAGCCAACCTGGCCATCGATCGAACTTCCTAACCTTCCTCTGCTCTGATCCAGAGGTGACATCCTCATCCGAAGCCTGAGCGTGGAAGAAGGTCAACCATAGGAGAAGTTCTAAGGCCAACCTTGGCCTTGCATCGTCGCCGCTGCCGTGTGAAGCTTTGGGTAAGCTGTCTCATCGAGCGAAGACAACAGAGGCTCTACACCCTGTGTTCCCAGGTAATTTCCGCCATCCTTTTTCGATCTATGTGCCCTACTCAGTTTACTTAAGCATGTAATTAGACTCATCTAGTCACCTTTTCCATCTTACACCTCAAATTTGTACTTGTTCACTCAACATCGTGTTCCATTTATCTTTCATTTTCAATTGAAAGAATATATGGAAGCTATATATTAAACTGAAATACTTCATAACTTTCTTGGCTGATTCTTTGGTGATTCGAGCACCCAGATCATACATTGCATGTCTAATTCATAGCTGGAGCATCAATCATTCAAGTGGAGAATCATCTTCGACGAAACACGCAAAATCTTTCAAGTGCAGGGCTCTTAAAACTCTAGTACACCTTCTCGCATAGGAGCTTCATTCGTCGATGTCCCGAGGCAACCACAGTCGTCCTCTTTCCTTCTTACCGGCAGGCGAGCTCGAGGGGTGAAGGCATCACCCCTCTGGCCCTGCAGGACGTCGGATCGAGCAGCAGGTTGCCGAAGATAATTCGGAGAAGTGAGCATCTTCACAACGCGTGTCATATTTGGGAAGAGCAACAAGAACTCCAAGCATACATTTATTCGACACGTGGTGCTACACCGACGGTCCAGATTCATGCAGAATTTCTAATCATGGCCGTTGACTACGAAGGGGTGTGAAAATTACATTAAGAGCCCAACAGACTTCCAGAAATTAAAGCTAGCTCCAGCAGTTTTCAAGATTTGTTCAGGTCCCCACGCAGGGACTTTAATGCAAAACACTTTATTTTTCTTTCAAATCAGTTCCTTGACAAGGACCTTATTGTAACAACTTATTTTATTTTTCTTACACTTATACCCCTGTATTGTAGAGACAATTTGAACCTCTTCTTGGCTATGTTTTTCATCAAATTTTCCAGGGTAGTTACACAACTACCCTAGGAAGATTTTTTGATATTTATCACGTATTTTTGTCGCATATTTTTATCATTTGTTTTTTCAAAACATGTATTTGATTTGAGTTCTTTTCTTTCTTTTTCAAGAAGAAATAAAGATCATGAATTTTCTTTTCTATTCTCGAAAGTCGTGATATAGGTATTCTTCCTCTTCGAGTTCGACCTAGGAAAACTTTCCTGGATAAATAAATCATTTAAGGATAAAATATGAGAGCTGGCTTCATTTCCTTCATTCTTTTTATTTTTCTCTCTCCTATTTTATCTGAATTTTGTTTGATCAATTGAAATCTGATCTCCACAGTTGTTCTATATCGACAACTTCTTAATTAACCACATGCTGTATTTTGGTAATCACTACCCCCGTCTGATATCAATATTCTCGCAATTCCAAATCACGAGATGATGTTCTCTTTCAGAAAGAGACAAACTACACGGTTGTCTGCGATAGAAGCAGGGATAGATTCAACCCATTGACTCACATAATCAATGGCAAGAAGGATGTGCATGTATCCCTGACTGTTGGGGAAGCGCCCCTTGAAACCGATGCCCCATGCATCAAATACATCTGCAATATGAATGAATTTCAGGGGAATTGAATATTTGGTTGTAAGGGTACCTTTCAACCTCTGACAGACGGTGCAATGCTTGACATGTGTTGCATCATCTTTTAATTGTGTAGGCACTAGAGGCCACACTGTAGTATTTTCATTGCCATTTTATCTCCAAAGTGTTGTCCACCAAATTCGAGCGAATGATAATGCTCAAGGACACTATGAAGCTCCTCCTGAGGGATACATGTGCACCAAATGTAATTCCCTCTTTCCCTAAATAAGAGAGGATCTTCCCATTGATAGATATTGATAGTGGACAAGAACTGGCCCTTCTTGATCTTCATCCAATCATAGGGAACTACACCGGAGATTAGGTAGTTCACAATATGGGCATACAAAGGGAGTGAATCCACGGATAAAATAGACTAGTCAAGAAAGGTGTCTGTGATGGGTGCACTACTCAGTGGAGGCTCTTGCTGCTCAATTCTGGCGAGCTGATCTGCTACCACATTCTGAACCACAAGCTTGTCTTTGACTTCCAAGTCAAACTCCTAAATGAGAAGGATCCATCTGTTTATTCTAGGCTTGGCATCCTTCTTCTGTTGTAAGTTTCAGAGAGCAGAGTGGTTAGTATAGATGGTGACTTTTGATCCAAGTATATAGGATATGAACTTCTCAAGGACGAATCCCATAACCAACAATTCTTTCTCTATGACAGTGTAATTTCTCCCAGCTTCATCTAGTGTTTTACTGGCATAGTGAATGGCATAACGCGCCTTATCTTTTCTTTGTCTTAGAACAGCCCCAACTATAATGTCTAACGAACCCTTTATGATCTCAAAGGGAGAGACCAATCTAGTAGTTGTAGGATTGGAGTTGGAGTGATTAGCTACTTCAATTGAGTAAATGAAAGGAGAACCTGCTCATCAACTTTAAACTCAGTATCCTTGCATAATAGCAATGCAACTATAGTTAAGAATGAATCTCTTGTAAAAACCAACATGCCCTAGGAATGATCTCACTTTTCGGATAGTCTGAGGTGGCGCTAAATTTGCAATTACATCCACCTTTGTTGGGTTGACCTCCATGCAATGTTTGGGGATGACGTAACCCAACACAATTCATTTTATAACCATGAAGTGTTTTTTCCCAAGATAGAACAATATTGACTTCATGGATGAAGTACTCGGTCTAGGTACTGAAGACAGGCATCAAAACTGTCACTATATACTGAGAAGTCATCCATAAACAACTCGATAAATCCATCAACCATCTTGGTGAAGACTACAAGCATGCATCTCAGGAATGTAGCAGGTGTGTTGCACAGACCAAAGGGCATTCTTCTGAAAGCATAGGTTCCAAATGGGCAAGTTAAGATTGTCTTCTCTTGGTCTTCTAGGGTGATTTCCACCTTTTTTTACCCAGAGTACCCATTCAAAAAGAAGATGAACTCCTTACCGACTAGTCTTTCCAATACTTGATCAATGAACACCACAGGGAAGTGGTCCTTCTTTGTCGCTGAATTGAGATGGGGGTAGTCGACAAATGCATGCTAGAATGTCGGTACCCTTATAGAGATATCCTCTCCTTTTTCATTTGTTACAATGGTGAGTCCGACTTTCTTTGGAACTACATGCATAGGGTTCACCCAATTTAAAATAGAGATGGGATAAATGAAGCCAGCATCACACCACTTAGTAATTTCTTTCATTACATCGCACAAATTTATGTTCAATCTTCTTTGGAATTCTCGTGGTGTCTTGACATAATTTTCCAGATAGATATGGTATGAGCACAAGGCAGGATTTATCCCACCCAGGCCTGATATGTGCCAACCAAGTCCCTTGTTGTTTTTCTCTAGAACCTCGAGAAATTGAGATTCTTGTTCCGGTCAGCCGGCCTCTGATAATGACTGGATACATATTCTCTGTACTGAAGGAAAGCATACTTAAGGCCTATCGGAAGTGGCTTTATTCTTGTTCTGATCTGGCATGATTCTCGGACACTTCAAAAACTATGATGGTAGGAGGATGATCAGTCATCACTTGAGAGGTAGGGCTGCTCACCTCAGTGGCTTGTTGATCAATTAACAATTTGTCAAACAGATCTACAATCAATTCATCATGTTCGGACTGGCATGAATTGTCTAAATCAAAGAAATGCATCAACAAATTGGATTACGTCTCCCAAGAGTCATGGAGCTTGTGTCGACTATTGTTTCCCATTCCCCCTCATGAGAGAGGATTTCCAAGGTCCAAGTGTCATTTAATGAGAGTTATGTATCCCAGATCTATGCAATAAAATCACATTATGCTTCTGGCAGTACTGCATGACTTTCATCAGATACGATCTTGGGCTCGCTAACCATGTCTATTGTAACTCTATTATTGCTCTAGCTGAACGTGATCTTCCTGGACCCATAGTCAACTACGGCCTCTACACTCGTAGGAATAGTCGTCCAAGGACAATAGGGGTCTGAAGTAATGGTGAAACGAAGTCCATATCAAGGACCACAAAATCAATTGAAAACTACATATACTGCACCTTTACCATGTCTTCCAACAAACCTCGAAGTCTCTTGATGGATCGATCCACGAACTTAAGGATCATGTCTGTCTTCTTCAATGGACCCAGCCTGAATTATTGTAGTAATAACGAGGGTAAGAGGTTGATGGAAGAACCACTATCATGAAGAGTTCACTCGAAGACTTGGTCAAAAATCTTGCATCCAATCAAAGGTGTTCCTTTGTCTTGCTTCTTTTGCGGGAGATTGTTGACGGCTACTACTGTGGCCATGGTAAGGACGTGCTTCTCATGTTGCTGGTGTCTATTGTTACAGGTTTGTCAATGCTTATTTATACATGTCTCTTTCAATCCCCTCTTTATACAATGTGTATATTCCATGGCTTTTATCAACAGTAATTTAATATTTAAATTTTGATGAATATCTGCAACACCTAGATTAGACAATTCTCTTTTTCTTTGTGCATTTTTATATGGATTTTTCTATTGTATCGGGAAAAGCAATATTTACAGAGCTGAATTCAGAAGCAGTATTCTTATTTAGAACAAAATGCTTGTCCTCAATATTTTGCATGTTTGGATAACCAAACAGAACACATGCTGGAGATGAAGACGATGGTGGTGGACAAGCATAAAGAGCAATCTCTGCTCTGTAAGTTGGGATTGGATTGTCTATTAGTGTTGGCTCAATCATGTATCGTGCTGCTTTACATCGATGATGATCATTTTTTGTTTTTTTTGCTTTTCTACTTTTTGTTCTTTTTGTTGTTGAAGATGGTGGAGGGTAGCAACTAGCATGGCTCCTCCTCCTTCTTCTTTCTGTCACAAACTTATACCTGGTGCAACTGATGCAGAAGACAATGATTCACCTGGCAATGCTTTATTGATCCCTTTGATGGTGGTAGATAGAGGCAAGATCCTACCGCTCATGAGAGTGACAACATTAGGTAAAATATAATTATAGTCATCTGACTTTACAGGTATAGACAAGACATCGCATTCTACCTACTCTTTATGCCTTTGGCTGTATTGGAGTTTTAGTGACCGTGATGTTGTATAGCTTCTTGGTCATCTCTATGAGGTCTTTTATGAGCAGGGCTAAGCAAAACAAATTTGGGGTTACATGGAATTGCCTCAAAAGATTCAGTATGGAGATCACGATGTTGCTGATGGTGGGAATTTTTGGCTGGGACTATTGATGTTGTTTTGGGGGGGGATGAAGCTGATATTATTGGTATGGATGAGGGGGGATACTATTGCTATAGAGTAGCGTTAGGATGATACCGTTGTAGGTGACAATATTGAGGTTGTTGGTACTGTTGAGATTGTCTCTAATTTCCTTGGTACTGTAGAGATCGGTGATGCTGGTACTGAGTTTGAGGTGGAAAGGACTGAGGAAAACGACAACCCAAAGGTTGGTAGTAAGTTTGGTTGGTTGTTAGTTGGCTCTGATGTTGTCCCGTAGGACTTGTCAGTTGTGTATCATTGCTCCAAAAACCGTTTACTTCCTGGATCAGGGGTGGCAGTGGGAATGTTGGATCAGAAGATGGGAGGTAGTCTCGCTGGTAGGCCACCATTTTTTGTTGCGGTAAGGCCTGCTCGGGTGCATGCACGTAGTATACATGCTGGATAGCTGGCTACTCCAAACTAGGTTGAGGTTGTTGTGGCGGTGAGGGCTCATCCTTCTTCTATGTAGGAGTCTCAGATACATGGGTTGCCAACAGACACGAACTAGTGGTGCTCAACAGTAGCTCCGATTGCTTGGTGATTTGGTCCAACTTATCCATATTCTATTTCCTATGTTCGATCACAGCAACCTTCTCGAGATCCTGTGACCACTTCTCAATAATGTCAATCTTTGAAAGATTGCACCTGATAATACTGAGGATGAAGCTTTAATATTTATATGCCTCACAGGATGTTGCCATGTCAACTGACTTCTGGAGGACCTAAGGCTATCTCTGATAAGCGTGTGATGAAGATAGGGTGACCTCTCCCTCGGACATCTCTTCGAAAATCTGCCATACTAAGTTTTCATTGTTAAAATAAGATCCTCTGCATGTAGCATCCACTAATTTTTGGTTGTATTCATTCAAGGCCTCGAAAAAGTGCTAGACAAGGCTAGTCATGGGTATCTCATTGTGGGGGCATTTCTCTTGCAAATTTGTAAATTGCTCCCAGGCTTTAGGGTTAGACTAGTAGGTAGCATGTGAGAAGTAGTTGATCCTGGCTCGCATCAGCTTGTGTTGCCCGAGAGGGTACAATCTGTGAATGAATGCAGATGTGAGTTCCTCCCAGATGATCACAACCTTTCCCAAATGACTGCCCCAATATAGGGCCTTGTCTTGTTGGATGAAGAAGAATATAGTCATCTTCTCTAGACCAAATGGAATGTGAGGGTGATGGGTCATCCTACAGATGCGAGAGAATTGTTGTAGGTGAATATATGGCTCGACGTTGGTGTTCCCATTAAATGAGGGGAGGAGTGTAAGGAACTGGGGCTTGTCCTCGAAGTGAGCATGGATTGGTGGGATGCTAATCCATTCAGTCATCTGGTGATTTCCAGGGCTATATATCTATATCTTTTAGTATAGGTTTCGGGTTCCCATTCCCCACCCCCTCTTCTTGGTCTGGATCATCACAAGGTATACCTCCTCCTCCTCCTGTTGGTCTTTTCATTACGTCGTTCAGCATATCCTGAAATGTAATCTGGGCTAGGGCATGCTTATTCAGTTGTTGTTGTATGGCTTGAATGGAAGCCAACAACTGAGCATTCACCTGGTTCTGATCTGGTATCTGTGCCTGCTCTAGTTTAGGAGGTTGTTGCCCTTTACACTTCCCTTGAGTAGCCCTCTCTCAGCCAAGATTGAAAAAATGATTTCTGGATTGGGATCCAGAACTAGGGCTAGAGTCTATCTGCAATATGAGAGTATCCCAATCAGATCACTTGAAATTGAATTTCCAGCTGCCATGATGAATATGAGATTAGGTTCAATCCAATATAGTTGGGAATGGAGTAGAGATGTAGATTGTAATCGACCTCCACACACAACAGAAGAAAGGGGGTAAGTGTGGTCCTGGTTTATTGGGAGATAAAGGAGGGTGGGAAGGAAATGAGGAGTTTGGAGATCGATTCGCAAAGTTTGAACCAAGTTCTCAGGAATCACCTAGAATTTTTTGATGGAGCCGAGTCCATACGAACAATGTGGGTGTCGACGGAGTCCCAACTAAGCCATCCATGGATCGTTATCGTGGAGCAAGAGAAGATCGATGCAAGAAGAAAGATACAGTGATCAACGAGGGATAAAACGGAGAGTAAAATTGTAGAAAGGCTCAAACAGAGTAGGGGGGGGGGGTCAAAGGGAAGACATAAACAACGAAATTTGTGCAAATGTGTGGGACTTGATCTTTGAACGTTAATCTAGATCCATACAAACACAACACAAAACTCACGCCATGTGAAGTCGTAAGGTATCGACTATTTATTATCTTTTTATTTTTAGAGTTGTTATTTCAGGCATATCTTAAAACAAGTCTTTAGCATGCTAATACTACAAGAGAGACAGAACTGCCAGAAAAGTATCTTGTACTTGTCCTCCTCCTTTATTACTTATAGCCTGCACTTCTTGAGATCCATGTAACCTTTCCTGGATCCCTACTTAACCAAAGAAATAATGGAGGACGTCGATAGGAGAAACCACTACTTTGGACCTTACTCGCAGCGGAATCACCCGTGAGCCTGCAAGGACCAACTCGAACGCAAGCCGATGAGATAGATACCCCCATGAAGGCGTGGCCTAAGCTCAATACTACAGACCAAGTCGATGTTCTACACAAGGCGGTAACACCATTGTTGACAAGGCTCTACTTGGTCACGTACGATAGAAGTGCCATTACTTCGGAAATCCATGCGATACAAAAGGCAGTTAAAGACCGGGTTTTTGGTTCTAATCCATAGCGGGTTGTGCCTCGCTCATGGGAGGGGTTTTGGTCCCCTCCTATGGTACCTGAAAATAATGAGGGCTTTATGAACCCAAGGAAATGATAGTTCATTTTAGCTTTTAGTTAAGGTAAGAGTTTATTTATCAATCCTCTTATTTTAAATTTTTGGGTTTTCACCTTTTTTACATATTTTGCAAACAAGGGCCTAATGATTTTGTAGACTTTCATATTAGTCCTAGGTGCTCAAAATCAGAGGGAGAAAGCAAAAAAGGCGTGCAAGTTGATTCGATGATGGAAATCTCACCATTAAATCTAATGATGCATTTTGAGTTAGAGGACTTACAGTGCTTTCTAGCTCTGTCCTTGTTGTATGCAAAATAGAATTTTAAAGCTATCTACATGGCGGTGTGCGTTCGACAAAATCACCCTAAATAGTAGTTGTTATTAAAAGTCAAGAACCATCTGTTATTTATTTATAATAGACAAAAAGTTTTGTCTTTAATGCCAATCGGTGCCTGCCATAAGGGGTCCTGCAAGCGTTGTAAGTGACCTCTCTCGGTACACAGTCTCAATTCGAAATAATCAACATTTATTTATTTAACTAGATCTAATCGTAAGAGACTATAGGAGCATGAAATTCTTAATAGAGATGTGGACATAGGTACGGATTCACGCAACTAACAAGCTGTGGGCTCATGCAAAAAAATCAAATAAAATAAGGAGGAAAACTCAAAACATCAGTAAACAAAATAAAAGAAGGCGGTGAAAACTCGGGAAAACTGCGACGAGGAACCCTAGTGAATAGATATCCAAGCACTGGACCTTGTTGTGTAGAGTAATATCCTGGTATTTTATTATTACAATTAAATGAATAAATCTCTCTCAACAATAAATAAACCTATTCTAAAACTATGCTAAATACCCTTTCCTTACAATATTTTCTTCCTCTCCAACTGGTCAAAACTTGAAGACCAGTCTCTACAAGCTTAGCTATATCAGCCTCCTAAGAAGTCGTCCTCGCATAGCGGGCCCTCCTAACAAAAACAACAAGAAAGGTGTATTACTGCATATTATCAAATAATCAAGACAAATGTATCAAAATGAGTCATGTACAAGTGATAAGTAAATTAATAAATATGCACAGAAAAATAAATTAATAATTGAGTAAATAAATAATTGAATAAAAAACTGAATAAATGAATGTACATAATAGGCTACAAAATAGGCTATACACATTTCTACACGGCAACAATATCATTTGATGAACACGATCTAGCGAGGGTCTAGAAATCTCACAAGGCAAGAAATCAAGTCGATATGGTGACCGCTTATGAAATTCCAATCAATAAACAAGTAACTCACAATATCAATTAATCAAGGAATAGCAAATGTGTGGAGTCAAAGTTTATTATTCACTACAATACAAAATGTACACCAAGCACTCATGTAGAGGTCGAAACATAGAGAGCAAGCCAGGTAGCCTATGATTATTTCCAATCAAAGTGTATTATATAGATGTACGTATTTATTCATTATGTGGGGTTTTCTTTTATTATGTACTTTATAAACACATATATATTTGTTGTTTATAATTTTATCTTTTTTTAATTTGATTTTTTCCTTTTTATTTTTATAAAAGTTATAATAATAATATATAAGGCTATATATACAGTATTGGATAACATAGATAAAAATATAACTTAAAATAAATATAATTACAGAATTAAATATTTTTGGGTTTTAAAAAAAATTTTACTATTTTTTTTGAATTTTTAAGGATTTTTATTTTTTAAGGATTTTTAAAGTTAAACATATCCAAAAACAGAGATTAAATAAATTGGTCGAATCGAAATAAAAATTAAAAATAACAAATAAATTCCAAGATTACCAAAATCAATTTTGAAGATATATATATTAATATAAACAAAATTCATAGATAGAAATAAATTTTTTGGGGATTTTTGGTGATTTTTCACATTTTTACTCGATTTTGGAGCTTTTTAATTTTTAGTCTTTTTCTTTTTTCATTTCTTATGGAATTTTTATCCGGAAATACAAACTAAAATACACAAATATAATCTTTTTGGAATTTTTTAAAACGTTTTTCAATTTTTTGTATTTATTAAGTTAAACAGGGACAAGAACGTGCTCATATGAATTTTAATATATAGTTAAAATGCCTAAAATTCCAATATGAATCTGTACCATAAAAATAAATGCTAACATGCATCTAACCCTAATTTGCATAATTTTTAGAGCACAAGTGCCATTTTTAATAAATGAAATTCAAGTAGAAAAATACATGAATTGGGAATGCATTTTTGCAAATAAATTAAATATTAAGGGCTTGCATGTATTTTTCCCTGAAATATACAATGTATAATAATATTATTGGACTAAAAATAAATACAAAAACTATTACGGGTATCTTTGCATAATGGTCACCTCACGTGGGACAACACGTGAGGTGACATGGCAAGGACCCATGTGCAAAATACAATAAATGCAGGGGGCACTATGCAGACTTCTACATTATTTATACGATAAAAAATATTTACTTTACTAAATAAGAAATACAAAATTAGAAGGGTGAGTTGTGCAATTTACCCCAACATTGGCAGGGATGAATGGCAGGATGGATGCCACTAATACATGTATCTTCACCAAGTTGCACGATGCCGGTTCATAGATGGGCATTTGAGATTAGATCGAGGGAGGCGATCCAAAGGATGAGGCTCGGAAGATCAGATGACTGGTGATTAATCTTGGTCTCCTCCCCAGATCGAAAGCAACTGTTGTTCGCAAAGAACACGGAAGAAGGTGGGCTTTCCTGATTTTTAATCGTTGAATCCTCCTCCACCAGGCAGTTTCTGATGCAACTCTTGTTCTCTATGCATCCCAGAAGGCTCTCTGTAGCTACTGATGTGCTCAACAAGCTCCAACACCCAGCAATGGGATCACGGTACGTCAAGGAAAAACAAGCACCTAGAGCTTCTTTGATTAAATCAAATGCGACCCAAACTAAGTTCCTTTGACTTGGACCTGCACGAAGATACTGCGGGGCTCGAAACGACTCACTTTGACATGTTAAGAAGATATAAAGAATAGGAAATAATCGGACTAGTAGTGCTCCGATGTAGGGCGTAAGGTGGAGCACAGATGGGCTGATTTGAGTAAAATTAGCTAATATGGAGTTGTGCAGGATGTGGAGAACGTGGACATGAATGAAATTGGGTGTGAGATCGGGTCAGAACAAGTCTAATTTACGGTGAGAACATACCTAGAGCTCGAGAGCTCTAGCAAAGGGATAAAGCTAACCTACGCTAAATCAAAAACTAAAACATGAAACAAAATGTTGTAAAAGTAAAACTTGAGCTAAATCTACCTTGAAAAATAACATGCGCATCACTTTTACATGAGGGTTGCCCGGGGAGCAGGGCAGCCAGAGATGGTCGCCGTGGGTGTACCTTCTGCCTCCTTGAGCCACTGTCAGATTTCAAGGGACCTTCCCCTGTCACAAGGATGCACACATGGCCGAGATTTAGGGGTTTTGGGGTTCGGACAATGACCATAATGAGGAGGGGGAGTTGTTTATTTAAGCACATAGGATACATCCTTATTGATCATCGATTAGGGAATAACAAGGGGTATGTACAAGGGATCTAAGTTTAGGGCATGGATGTAGATTGATTGAAGGTGAGCTTAGTGTGAAAAATCAATGAAATGGATTGATGAATTGAGCGGGAAATATGGAGGAAAAGTGGGGATGCGATATCTGCCAGAAGTCAGAGGCATCGGGGGCAGAGTTAACCAGGGGTCAACATTCAAGGTGACACAATTGGTCCATGGGGGACGCTATAAGACTGAAAAATCATAATTATTCGAAAATAATTAATTAAATATAGTAAATGATTTTATTAATTTTTTTTATAAAATAAAAATATTGTATTTATTAATTCAATATGTTTTCTATTTTTTTGTTTGTTTATTTCAAATTAATTTTTTAAGGGTATATTTGTGGGTCTATTCATCTATGTTATAATTATTCTATTTTTGCTTTATATATTTGATTTTATTATTTTATTCTCTTATTCTATATCTTTATATATTATTTTTATGTACACAAATATATTTTTACATTACTTTTCTGATCTATTTTGTACATTTAAATAAATAGGGGTATTAGATATATATGTACAAGTATAGGAATTCCATCTATGTGTTTATGTATAATACTTTATATGTGTGCTTTATTTTTTGTTTTTATTCTATTCTTAATATGTACATATACTACAAATAATATTTACAAAATTGAAAAATTAAAAATTATAAAAAAATAATAAATAATAAAAAAATGAATATTTTATTTAGGTATATGGTACAATAGGTGTCCAAAATCTAACTTTTATACCTTAACTCCAAAAATATGAAACCACCTTCATTAAATATCCTATTAAAAGTTATATACAATTAAAGCTAAGTGTGATAAGTTTTTTATTTTTTTAGTAGATATGAGTCTGGGAAGTTTGGGTTTTGACTTTTTATATTGAATATAATTTGTACACTATATATCATTTTTATGTAAACTCAATTATATATTTTTCTATGTATTCTTATCTACAAATTCCATGTTCAATGTGTAATGATTTGATGAACAAATACTAAAGAATAAAATAGTCCCAAAAATGCTTTGTTGATGAATAAAGAAGATGTTTTTTATTGTATATTTGGCCCTATCTCCCCCTACATTATTCCTTGTCGACCATATCAATTCTTGACTTGGTCTTGGGGTTGAGGGTCATAAAATACCTTTGGCATTTTATTCTTTTTCTTTTCTATCCTTTATTCTATAATTTTGGCATTAAAACAATATTTTTAAGCAATAATTAGAATCAATAATGAATGTTAATATGTATGAAATAATGCTCTTTCATGCATTAGCAAGGGTTTTAACGGCCAAAATGATAGAATAAAGGCGACGAAATGGAGATTCATCAGGTACCCACTTTATCAACAATGAAGTCAAGAAACTAATAAGGAGTACAACATCGAACATCAGGTCACATCTCCTTACTACCCGCAAACTAATGTCTTGGTTGAATGTTTAAACATGGAAATCAAGACAATCCTACAGAAACTTGTGCGTCCTCATAGGAAGAACTGGTCACAACTGCTCGACTTGGTTCTACAGGCTTATCATTAGATCATACTAGTCCCCTTTAGGCATGTCTCCCTACCCCTTGGTATGTGGCAAGCCATGCCATTTGCCCACCGAGCTCATTCACAAATCATTGTGGGTAGTCACTGTTTGCAACTTGGAAAGATAGAAGGCCGACAAGAACCAAAAGTAAGACCTGAAATGGTTGTTAATTTTGCGACTCTACATATGACAACAACCTCATGTTTAAGGAGATGGTCAAGATATGGCACGATAAACATATCATAAGAAAGACTTCCCACCCCAATCCGAAGGTGTGGATGTTCGATGCAAAGTTAAAATTGTTTCTAAGTAAACTGAAAAGTAGATGGTCAGGACCATTTATTGTCAAAAATGTATGTGACAATGACAACATCGTTATATCTGGATTTTCAGTTGATGCACAACCCTTTGTAATAAATGGATAGTAATTGAAGCCATACAAAGAGCATGATACATTCATGTCCGTTGTAGATTCAATACATGTGGCATTTCAAGAATAGCTCTCATCGGAAGAAGGATAGGACACATGAGCTCCAAAAACATCTTTTATTTTCTTCTTTCTTCTTTTCCACTTTTTATGACTTTTCATTTTTTTCATTATTCTATTATTTCATTCATTCCATTCATCAGTGTTATACTTATGATATACTTCATCTTATACATTATCTTAAGTATAGGGGGATGAGTGTATTTGAGTTATTCTTTAGTTACTTACTCGTTTGTCTCTAAACTTGTTGATATTGCTTATCCATACTTAGGGATATCTCAATCTATGTATAGGGGAGACAAGTTGAGATGTTGATTTTTTAGTACATCCTCATCGTCGATCATCCCCTCTAGGTGTAAAATCTATTATACTGAGGATTAATTAATCCCAAGTATATGGCGGGACGGTCGACTTCACATTCATTAAGTCGTTGTGGTATAATCTCTTCTATATTTAGCACAAGCTATGTCTTCCTTTCTATTTTTTGATCAATATGAGGACATAGTTCGAGCTAAGTATAGGGGAGTCGTATATATGTATATACGTTAGCCATAACTTGTACTTTTGTATTTTTAATAATAATATGGCTAATATATTATACTAGGAAAGGGTATACAATAAGTGAATTGTAAAGACTACACTATAAATATGTATAAAAAATTAATACTTCTTTGAAAATATGTTTAATAATTTTTTGTAAAAATGTTTGGCAAGATGATTTGATAAATGTTTTTGAAATGTCTTGAAAAGTCTTTTGAAACTATTTTGAAAATATTTTGTAATATATTTCCAAACCTTTGTAAAAATATTTGTAAACATTTGAAGAATTTGTTTGAGTAAATGTTTTTAAAACTACTTTGCAAAGAATTTGGAAAATGGATGTGAATATGCTTCAAAAAATCTATTTTTAACTTTGAAAAATCATTGCGAAATGTTTTTCATACTTTGTAAATGTTTGTAAATTGATTGTAAAAGTTATTTGCAAACTAAAGTTTTCAAAAGTTTCATGAAAATGTTTTCAAAATGGTTTTGAGTACCCTGTACATAATTGTGATATATAACAACTCTAATAATACTCTTTAAATATTTAACCCTTTTAGGAAACATGTGACTAACAATTGATACTCGACTCATGTACAAATTCCCAGTGTAAAATATTACGCCCATTGTTTTGTAAATATACCCTCATTGCTGTGTAAATAACTGTAAATGTCAAAGCCATTAACCTTTATCAAAAATCCCATGAAAATTTGCAAAATATCAAAAATACCCACAAATTTCCAAAATGTTTCCAAAAGTCATGAAAATTAGCATAACTTTTTAAAAAATCCATAAAAAGTTCAAAATCTGAAATAGTTGCACAAAAATATTTTCTTCCATTGCATTGAATGGGCATTTTTCGGAATGATGCTGACTGAACAAGTCTAATTTTTTTTTAAGATTGAATCTTGGTCTAAATATAATCCACATAATTTCAGAGGAACCTATTAAGGATTGGAATTGGGACATTTCAAGTCACTTGACTTAGTTCTTTTAGTTTTATAAGACAGTGTTCAGGAGTAAAATCAATGTGTCTAATTACAACTTTCTTGTCATATGTACGCCTCTTCAGACAATGGCTTAACTTGAGACCTCACAGTCTACATGTATTCAACCAAGATGGATTGTTGAAATACAATATTAGGTTGCTTTGTCAAGGGTGGCTTATGAACTATTCTTGGGGACTGCAAAAATAGGTACTTCAACCCCCTGTTTCTCTGCTAGAATGGACATCTAACGACCAAAGAATGTACTGAAATAAAGCTTCAGAAGAGGAATGGTCTGCTAGCATAATTTTTCTAAGACCCCAAAACATGGGCAAAACAAAAGATTCTATATCCATTGGGGCAAAACAAGATTGCATAGCAGTGCCAAACAAAGAAATATCCATAAAGAAGCCTATACCAAAAACTCCAGAAATGTTCAAATTCCAAAAAGGCATGTTTCTTGGTGAATATTTGGTCGAACTGATCGAGCTTCATAAGGAAACTTGACTACACTGGCCCATTTCTATTCCTCTTCTTCTAGCTTCTCCCTTATTTCATTGTGCACTAACATGTATATGATCATAGAAGGAAATATCCATCTCTCCGAGGATGAGTTACTAGAGGAGGAGACCTCTTGATATTCTATCTATCTATTTGGGAAGAGCTAACACAATTGACACACAAGGTACATGTCATTTCATGGTTTTGAGTGTATATGTTTAATAGGACGATTCTGACCAGGCGATTGAGTTGGACTAAATAGAGTAACATAGAACCTGAGGGATGTTTAGTCATAATTCCTAACCTTAATGTGGTTTTAAACAAACTAACAATATAAAGGTCTTAACTGTGATCCAAACATTAGTTTTTTTAGAAACAAGTTAAAAAAATCACTATCATTCTACCTTATTTATTTTTATATTATTTATTCTCTATTTTGCATCACTTATTCTCCTAATAATTGTTTGTTTGGGACTAGAAAGGCTAGTATAGGGGGTTATGAATACCCATTCATTCACCTTTATTCCTTTATATTGTCTTTAAATCTCAAGATGAATATATGTAAATACATCTAACTTGTACAAATTAACACACTGGTTGTTATCCGTAAAAGTATATAAATATTTGTACATAAATATAGAATAAATGAATATATAAAATAAAAGAAAAATAAAGGAAGTATTATAAATACTGACCTGCCCTAAACCCCGAGGACATTTAGTGTTGACGTGTCGACAAGGAATAAAGTATGGGGAGATAAGGGCCAAACACTGTGTATAAAACACTAATATTCATTCTTAAATTAAGTCATTTTTTGATATATTTATTATTAATTATACGCACCTCGATATAGATTGATCAAAATCAAACATCTAAATAAAAATACAAAAAATTATGAAAAATTGTACACAAAAATAATGCACAATGCATCAAGGACACATAGATGAAAAGGCCGTAAATTAAACTTCAGTGATCAATATGTCCTCTATGTGAACTTAAAATGAACCAAACTCACCATTATTGTTCTTAAAATTAAATTATCTAGTTAATGGAGGTGGTTTCATTAAAAAGGGAGTAAATACAAAAGTTGGCTTTCTGGCATCCCATTGCACCACATACATGCATATTTTATTCATTTAATTAATTATTTACATTGTTCATAGTTTTATATTTTCAAATACTTGTAATACTATTTTAAACATATTAAAATTATAAAGATAAAATAAAATAATGCAAAATACATTAAATAAATATCATATTAACATCAATATGTATACTATACCTATAATATAAATACCTCTATTTATTTAAGTACATAAATAAAGTTCGAAAAATAAAATAAAAATATGTAAATACATATTTAATTTCTCGGAAACTATATAATATATATGATTATAAGATAAAAAATAATAAATAAATACAAAACACTCAATACATAGGTAATTATACTTATAAGTATACCTGTAAAAATTAACACCTAATTAATAAGGTTGTAGAAATAAATAAAAAATCACCAAAAAATAGTACATAAAATAGGAAACGTTTGTAGTTTTTATTAGTAAAATAAGTTAATATCTATTATTGAATGAATAATGCATTTTTTCCATTTTTATCCTCTTTCAAGTTGATGTCGACCAATGGGAGGAGGGATTTCGTTGACCTTGGGTCACCAGCCCCTCATGGAGGCTTGTGCTAGTCAGACCCCTCGCCTCCCTAATTTCCTCCCATTTTCCAACCATAATCTAATGATCAAAATGCCTTGAGCTTTTAATGAAATATAATGATTAGCTCTCTATGATTCATGCCCTAACCTTAGAGTTGATAAATCTAGAGTTCTCTATTTAACTACCTTTTGAACATCATTTGAAGTTTAATCCCTCATTATTCACCATAACCCCTTGAAAACACAATAAGGAGAGAGCCCTTCATGACTGAAAGAGCTCCCAGTGGAGAAAGGTGAAGAGAAGATTAATTGGAGGTAATTTAACCCCATCTCCGGTGAAGCTCCACCGTGAAGTTTAGCCCCCCTATTTCTTCGGCAGGAGAGCCCCTTTCTTATCCATTTTCCTTTCTATTTCAGTACTTATGTAGATGTGTTTTTAATTCTCTTTAATTTTGATCAAAAGTACAAAAACTAAGAAATTTCGATAACCTGGAAGATCTTGAGCTCCAGGTCTTTGTTCTTGATCAAACTCCACCATTCCTGCTCGCTAAACATCACATTTTGCATCTCTTCACATTCTCCATCTACAAACCACTCCTCTCACCCCGATTCTGTATGAATATAGTCCCTCTGATCTCGTCACCCATCAGCACATAAGATTAACTCATTTCATTATACTTCTTCTCCATTGGACTTCATCTGAGGCCGAGAGTATTCATTATCGAGCCCCTTAGTGTTTTGTGTAGATACCAATTGACTAGGACCCCATATAAGGGGTCTTCACTTCTAGTAATGCACAACCAGGTCTGCCATCTCCGACCGAGCTCTAAACACCTCTCGATAAGGCTCATACCATTTTGAATATTGTTGCAGTTGTGGACCACCACCACGAGTATTTCACACATCTATGCAGCAAGAAAGAGGGTTTGGGATACATGATGCGCCTGATTGAAGTAGCTCAGGCACTAGTTTTTTAGTTGTTCTTCCACATGACTTCATCACCGTCAGATTGAGCGTCATCGATAGATAGTACAGTAATTGTTGGATGTCGAGCATCATCATCGTTTGATCAAGAGCCAAGTGAAGGATATGGAAGAATCCTTAAGTGCATCATGGAAGCGTGAGGATCGCATCATATACGATCGAGATCGACTAGTCGCACGAGTTGCTTGATGAAACAGAATTTGAAAAAATTTAAACGATGAATCCAGATGATCCAAGAATTCATCATGGATCGTTTCATCTAACCACATAATAGATAAATGAATACCTCTTGTAGTGTAGTTGTGATCGAGCCCCTAAGAGAAGAGACCTCATGTCACAAGTCCAATACATAGGAGGAGATGCTTGAGAGTGCAAAGATGAGCCGTGTGCTTCTCACAATCCATGTCGATGATCCAAGCAATGGGTCTCCTGATCTCGTCTCGTGACATCGAACTCCTTCTTCACGAGCGAGACATACCAAATAAGATAGAGATCCAAGAGTCGTCGAAGCGGTAGCACAACGGCGATGCGAGAGTCGTTGAAGCGGTAGCACAACGGCGAGGAGACGACGTGTGCAAACTTCTATATATGAGAGCAATGGACAGCCACTCAAGGAGAAGGAGAAGGCTTGGCATGAGAATGAGAGAGAGAGAGAGTTGTCGTTGTTGTAACTCGAAGAGCAATGGGTGCCTCTTACTATATAGGGTCTTGGATTTAATGGATCTCAATCGATGCACTAGACAAAATCAATGGATGAGATTGATTTGTGTTTCTTTAAATGGCCAAGATGTTGTTGTAAAAACACAACAACAATTAATTTTAATTTAAACTAAAATATGTTGAAAAATCAATATAAATCAATTCAAATCAAATCAATTTACCTTGGAGATAAGGGAGTAGAAGTTTCCCTCATGCCTAAAAAGGAGGGGATGATCGCCCTACTCCAAATGGAGGTTCGTTGTCGTCCACCCTCTTGTGGAGGATGGGTTAGTCTCCTCATTATCTCATGAAATCCCATTATCTCATGATATCTACAAGATTTACAACAACAAATGTTGTAAATTATTTCAAAAAAAATTCATAATTGCCATGTGAATATTGCAATAATTCCATTGGAAAAATGTGAATCTCATTCACACACCAAAATAAATGTAAATTATAATTTCAATTAATCATCCAATGTGAATCCAATTCACATCAATAATTAATTATCAAATATAAATCGCAATAGTCTCTCTCTAATATATTGTAAATCACATTTACAATTTACATGAATAATTATATAGTACTATCTACAATATTCATATCCATAATAATTAAATCACATTTAATTACATTGGTTATCATTCTCATGCATTCAAATAGTATGAAACAAATTCACATTATTCATGATAATTAAATTACATTTAATTATCCATTTTTCAATGCTTAGATATAATTCAACAATGGACATTTCTTGCACTCTTTCAAGAATAATGCGCTTTCTCCGCAGATACTTGGAGAAAAGGACATGGCGATTGTATGTTCCATGTAAAGTAACATGGATATTGAGATCACATATCAAATACAGATATCATGGACCTTTCATAGATGCTTCACTAAATCAAGGGCTTAAATCTAATCTTCTCATTGCATCTGAATCTCATTCAGATCAATCTCCAACACTTGTATCGAGATCATATTACTTCTCTACAGAGAGGAGTCACTAAAATCCATATTTATTTCATCACTCGCTCGGAATGGAATCGTCATTATTATACAATCGTTTATGATCACATCACCCTCCGGTAACCTTAATACGCACACATCCTGCATATTAGAAGACATATGATAAACCCGGATATATAGATCAATTTTACTTTGTCATCTTTGGGTTTCATCATCAAGTTTCTCATTCTTGGTCATTGGTAGTTTGTATCGATCATATGCTTTCTAAAAGCATATATCATATCTACAAATTCTTGTCATGTTTCTAAAGCATGATGACCATGCATAGAATTTGATCGGTCCCAATACCTCAAGAGTGAGCTCATGTCTTCCGGTTCATAAGTGAACTTGTATGATCCCTTTGAGAGATCGTATTACTCATATACCCTCATATGCACACCAGCTTGCCGGTGTATAGACCTTGGTTAGGTCATCAACCTATTGGCATACCAAATGTATGTACATAGACATATATTAACACATCTGTCTCTGGTAAGAGGATGTGTGCCCATGTCGTGACAATATACGTCATAGGACTAAGATTCTCTCGATCTTGTTAAGTTAACTCTTTGACCTAACTAATCTAGCAACTCTGAATCTCTATTCCCATGTAGAAGATCTGCATCAAGAGGTCGGTCAGATATCAACCTAATGGGAAAGGACTGCCATCTCCTACTCAGACTGGAGATCATCTATTAACAATGATTTGATGGTACTAGATGAGTCCTCAATCTAACTCTTAGATTTTCATCTAAGCACTAGCCTCTATTATTCAATATTGAATCAACAGTTGTATGATCATTAAGATGGCTATGGTACATAACCCTAATTGTACATAGGGACCTTATAGAGCATTCATTCATTTATTCTCAGAAAGGGAGTGAAAAAATCAATAACTTTTATTGATAAATCAAATATTACAATAACTTTTATTGTAGGAATGTTTCGCCTCAGGCTCACATGGCTAATAATCTCCCATTAGCCCTTAGAACCACTCAGGTACAATCCTTAATCCCATGTTCATTACATGTTATTCGAAAACCTTATGATCAAAGGTTTGGTAAGAGGATCGACAACATTATCGATAGAGGCCACCTTGGTGATGATGATGTCACCATGCTTTTGAATCTCCCGAATGATGTGATATTTCCTTTCCACATTCTTGAACTTTTGAGGCCATCTGGGTTCCTTTGCCTGGGCAATGGCACCCGTGTATCGCAGAGTAGTGGGATGGGAGTATAAGAGGAAACTACGCCAAGTTCCAGGAAGAACTTGCGCAACCTCATCGCCTCGTTTGCAGCATCTGATGCGATAATGTATTTAGCTTCTGTTGTTGAATTTGTTGTAGTGTCATGCTTCTTGCTTATCCAGCCCTCAACACCACCCTTCAGCTGGAACATAAAACCCTGATGTCAACTTTCGATCATCATTATCTGATCGGATGTCTGAATCTTTGTATCCCAAGAGTTGGAGATCACCATCTCCATAGACCAAGATGTAATCTTGCATCCGACCTAGATACTTGAAAATGTTCTTCACTGCATTCTAGTATTGTTCTCCATAGCAGGATTGGTAACAACTTAGCACTCCCACTGCATGATAGATATCTGACATAGTACACATCATGGTGTACATTATGTTTCCTACATATGATGCATAGTGGCATCCAGACATGGCTTTCTTTTCCTCAACATTTTGAGGAGTAATCCCTTTAGATAGGTGGATACCATATCTTAAGGGGAGGAAACCTTTCTTGGAACTATCCATACATGATTGTTCTAGAATTTTCTTAATGTACCCATGTTGTGATAATCCTAATATCCTATTTTCTCTATTCCTAAACAACTTCAGATCCAAGATGTAACAGGCTTCTCCAAGGTCTTTCTTCTTGAATGTATAAGATAGACAAATATTAACATTGGTCATCATCAATGTTCCAAATGATAAGAACGTCATCTACGTATAGAACGATGAACACAATGGCGCTCCCACTAAGTTTCTTGTACACGCAAGGTACACCAGGATTTTGCACAAAATCATAACTCTTTATGGTTTCATGAAATTTGATGTTCCATCTACGAGAAGATTGTTTGAGCCCATAGATGGACTTCTTCAGCTTGCATACTTTAACTTCCACGGTTTTGGAGCACTGGAGCTGCTCGATGTATTAATTGAGGAAAGCTATATTGATGTCCATCTGCCAGATGTCACAGTCAAGAGATGGATCTATAGCTAGTAGTGTCCGGATGGACTTAAGCATAGCCATAGGAGAGAACGTCTCATCGTAGTCGATGCCTTCTCTCTGTATGTACCCCTTGGCTATGAGTTGTGCCTTAGAAGTCTCTTCTTTCCCATCACGTCCCCTCTTTCTCTTGAGTATCCATTTATACCCAATGGGTTTAACCCCTTCTGGTTGATCCTCTAGGGTCCATACACCATTCTTATGCATGGAGTCAATCTCTAACTTCATCGCTAGCATCCATCTATTCATGTCATGATCTGTGAGTGCATTATAAAATGAATTAGGATAATTATCAGTTTCACCAGACACATGGAAACCATACCTTTCAGGTGGTGCAACCACCCTCGAACTCCTTCGAAGAGGTATGGGTGTTTCATCTTTATTTATCTCTTTAGTTTCTGGTTCAAGAAGCTTAGAATCCTCAAGGGATTCAATGAGTTCCTCTACATCATTTTTTTCTTAACCTTTAAGGAAGTCATCCTCCAGACATCTCACATCTCTAGAGACTAAAATCTTCTGAGTCTCAGGGTCATAAAGCTGATATCCAATACCATCCTTAACATACCCAATGAAGTAGCACTCTCGAGTGCGAGATTCTAGCTACTTGCATCCACGTTCTTCACATGTACTAAGCAACCCCAAACCATTAAGTGATTAACACTTGGTTTGGTTTCATACTAGAGCTCATGAGGAGTCTTATATATAGAGTTGCTAGGTATCTTGTTCAGGATATGTATTGCAGTCTCTACTGCATATCCCTAGAAACTTAGTGGTAAATGTGCTTTTCTCATCATTGAACGGCCCATATCCATCAAGGACCTGTTGTGTCTTTCAAAAACACCATTAAGTTGGGGAGTTCCAGGTGGAGTGAGATTGGAGACAATTCCATTCTCTTTATGGTATTCCTTGAATTCATCTGAGAGGTACTCGTCTTCTCGATCAGATCGAATCCGTTTAGTCTTCCTAGCAGTGTTGTTCTCGACCAAAGACTTCAACTCTTTGAACTTTTAAAAGGTTTCATATTTATGACATAACATGAAGATAAACCCGTATCGCGAATGGTCATAATAAACGTCAAATAATATCGACATCCGTTTTAGGTCGCGGTATTGAAGGGTCCACATACATCAGTATGTATTAGGTCGTGAATAACTTTGCATCGTGTATCCTTGTTACGAAAAGGCATCCCAATCATTTTACCTCAAATACAATGTTTGCAGGTAGGCCAAGTTTGAACCTGTAGAAAATCTAAGGGTCCCTTCTTTATCAATCTATTTATCCTATCAACAGATAAATGCCATAATCATTGATTCCAAATCATGTTTGAATGATTTCCATCCTCCCTAGTTCTTTTAGGGTTTTTATTAGTGGTAGAAATATTCATGACATGTTCATCAATGCACAATTCCTAGAGTCCAGTAGAATTCAAAACACCATCCACAATATTCGTATCACAATGATTTATGACTAGTTTATTACATAATAGGAATGAATATCCACTTCTAACAAGCTTAGATATAGATATTACATAAAGGCACTCTTTAAGTACTAGGACTCTTCCAGTAGATAACGGTAGTTAATAGGTCCTGATGGCGACTGCTGCAACACATGCTTCAGATCCCATATGGATGACTATCTCCCCTTCACCAAGACTTTTAATCTCCTGAAATAGATGCAAAAAATTGCATACATGAATAGAAGCACCAGACTATAACCCAACTTCCTTCCCGTCCAATGAGAAAATTAGTTTCAATGATGAATGTAGATTTCATACCTGTTGGAGCTTTACCTTTATCGACCAACTTCAGGTAATCCAAACAATTACGCCTCCAGTGCCCCGACTTTTTACGGTGATGACAGGCATCGATTTTCTTTGATTCTAAGAACCATGCTTTCGATCGCGCATTCCCTTGAATTGTGCAACCATTGCACTGCTAGAGGGGTTATCCTTCTTCATTATGTCTTCTACAGACCTTTATCCAGCCAATAGCCCAGCGTTAGTATAATCAACTTTGCTCATGGGTTACGTTACCATGAAGTTGTTGAAATACTTAGAGAGGGACAACAGAATGAAGTCAACCTGCATATCTGCATCGATGTCAGCTGCTAGTGTTTCCAACTCAGAAAGGTACCCAAACATTTTGAGTACATATTCTGTGATAGAGGTCCTCTCCTGCATCTTGCAACGAATAAGTTCTTTCATTATAATATACTATTGTTTGCGGTTTACATCCCTGAACATTTTCTTCAGATTCACCGTAATACCATGGCAAGTGTCAATTTCCGCATGTTGCTTCTGAAGCACATTGGACAATGAACCGAGAGTGTAACATCTTGCCAGATTATGATCTTCATCATATTTTTCATTAACATTAATTTCATCCAGAGTCATCTAGTATGTGTACTTCTCCTTTGATAACACATAAGAGATGCACTCAGTGGATAGGACAAGATCCAAATTTCAGATCCAATCTGAATAATTTTATCGGGTTAACTGATTGACCTCCATGAGCCTGCTGAGTGAGTTCCTGGACTTCATTTTCTGAAATTAAGAATGCATTATATTAGAATATATAATATATATTCAATTGAAATTCTTTACTTAAGGAGTTTTTAATCAAATTAGTCTTGCCTTTTCAACTTTGAAAGTTCGTTTCCTTAATCACTTTCAAAGTAGGAGATATACTTATCGTTATATCTCTAGCAGGAACAAGGATCTCCTCCTTATCTCTGTCACATCCCAATAATGTGAGAACCTGTACTCGGATAAAAAGAAGCGGGAACACATTCTGCCTTGCATGTCCAACATACATTTCCCAATTCGGATATTAACACCTGGGCCCACCACCGCTAAGATGATGTTGACCCATCTTTAATTGAACCAACTATCAACATGATTAGAACTCGCTATGCGCAGTTCAATATCGCCTGAATAATATGAAGACGCAATATTAGGGTCACTATGCATACATCCTTAGTCTTTCGAGAAGCAAAGAGCCCAATCTAGATGCGTTGTATACAGGAGCTGTCACTTCGGACCGGAGTCTCCTACATGAAATCCCTTGCGATGGACCCCTTAGCCTTGATAGGAGACAATGGATGTCACTTATGTGATCCTCCACCTCATATTCAACTTCTAATTAATTATCATGAATCACATTCATATAATTAATTCTTCCAAGGGAAATACACATCTATTAATAATAGAGTGTTTGAATTCAGATATAATTAATTTAATCATATTAAATCAATTATCAATCCAATTCAATTAATAAACAAAATTTGTTGTTACTTGAAAGGATGGTATTATCTCAAAATACATATTATTCGAATTTTAATAATTAGATAAATACATCATGATCTCTCAAGCAGTATCCCTTCCCTACCCATTGTCATGTCAAGTACCGACGGGAGTGGGAGAAACCGCTCACGGAGCAACTTGCTACCCCAATAGTCCCTGACTAGACACCATATCCACCTCAGGTTTGGATAATACCAGCTGATCACTTTATACTTGAGATGATAATCATTTTTTCAACCAAAGTTTTACCATATAATAATAATCAAAACCATTTTGATTTATATTATAAGAAAATCTGCCAAACAAATTCCCAGTCCTATTCAAGCATGTTTGTTTGTTAGAGAGACGATTGAATAACGAATTTGTGATTCAATTATATCAAATAAATTAGCGGTTAAGGAAATGTCATTTAAGGAAATATTATCATCAAATATTTCTTAAATATTTATCCATAATTACTCTAAGACATTTAACCATTAATTTCACTTATTTATTAAATGATAATCACAATGTTCTTTTTTTGGAATGTAATTTCCAAAAGAGACCCTGACTTACTTAAATTAGCATATCTCAATCAGTTTCAATTCCAATAATGCAAAATAAGTTTTAGATGTTTTCTAATTTGATTTATTATAGAACCCAAGTGATTTGAATGCATTTCTAGGTGTTTCAATATAGTAACTTACTCTTTAATTACGTCAAGATTCGCCATCCCCAAAATAGTGGATATATGTTCATTAAAATGATCATAACATGAGCAATCGAATTCCAAATCATGCAAACGCAAATCCCATGGTTTCATTATTTAATGGGGAACATAATTCGATGATAATTTTGTGTATAAGCAATTTTAACAGCCCTGAAAAAAATTCAAAAATAGGGTTGCGTGAATGAAATGCGATAAGATATTCACAAACCTTAATGAGCCCAGTCATCCGATGTTTATGGATCGCATCAAAAACTCCACCCTAAGGCCCTAATACCACTTTAAGGATATGGATGAATCTTTAAACACATCATGGAAGTCTAAGGATCACATTATATACGATCGAGAGCGACTAGTCGCACTAGTTGCTCGGTGCAATGGAATTTTAAAAAAATTAAATGATGAAACCACACGATCCAATAACACTTTAAGGATTGTTTCATTTAACCACATAATAAATAAAGGAATACTCTTGTAGCATGGTTGTGATCAAGCCTCTAAGAGAAGAGACCTTCTATCTTTAGTCCGATCCATCAGAGGAGACGCTCGCGAGCGCGGAGATGAGTCGTGTGCTTCATACAATCCAAGTCAATGATCCAAGCAATGAATCTCATGATCTTATCTCACGAGATCGCACTCTTTCTCAATGAAAGAGACGCACCAAAGAAGACGAAGATACAAGAGTCGTCGAAACGACAGAACAAGGGTGATGTGATGACGGAGGCGACCATCTCTATGAGAGAAGTGGACAATCACTCGAGGAGAAGGAGAAGGATTGTCGTGAGAATGAGAGAGGGAGAGAGTTTTTGTTCTTGTAACTCGAAGAGCAAGGGGTTCCTCTTCTTATATAGGGTTTTGGGAGTCCATGGATCTCAATCCATGGACAACACACAATCAGTGGATGGGATTGATTTGTGTTTCTTTCAATGGCCATAATGTTGTTGCAAAAACACAACAATAATTAATTTAATTTAATATATATTGATAAATCAATATAAATCAATTCAAATCAAATCAATTTGACCGTTGAGATAAGGGAGGAGAGGATTGACCTCGTCCCTAAAAAGGGGGGATGATCACCCTACTCCTAATGGAGATTGGTGGTCGTTCACCCTCTTGTGGTGGATGGGTCAATATGCTCATTATCTCATGAGATCTCATTATGTCATGATATATCCAAGATTTACAATACTTGTTATAAATTATTTTCACAAGAATAAATCATAATTATATTGTGAATATTGCAATCATACCATTGGAAATTTGTTAATCTCATTCACAACCCAAATCGAAATGTGAAATATATTTTTAATTAATCATCCAATGTGAATCCAATTGATATCCATAATTAATTATCAACACAATAGTCTCTCTCTAATATATTATAAATCACATTTATAATATATACGAATAATTAGATAGTGCTATCTACATTATCCACATCCATAGTAATTAAATCACATTTATTTACATTGGATTGTCATTCTCATGCACTAAAATAATATGAATCAAATTCACATTATTCATGATATAAAACACATTTAATTATCCATTTCTCAATGATTAGATATAATTCAATAATGGAATTATTCTTGAACTCTTTCATGAATAATGCGCTTTCTCCGTGGATACTTGGAGATAAGGACAGGGTGATTGTACGTTCCACGTATAGTGACTAGGATATTGATATCACATCTCAAATCCTGATCTCATGGAACTCTCATTGATGCTAGATGAAATCATGGCCGTAAATCTAAACTTCTCATTGCATCAAAATCTCATTCAGATCAATGTCCGACCCTTAGATCAAGATCAAAGTACTTCTCTAATGAGATGAGTCACTAAAATCCAGACCTCTTTCATCACTCTCTCAAAATGGCAGTGTCATGGTTATACAATCGTTTATGATCACATCACCCACAAGTATTCGTAATACATGTACATCCTCCATATTGTAAGACATATAATAAACTCGAAGACGTAGATCAATTTTTCATTGTCATCTTAGGGTTTCATCATCAAGTTTCACATTCTTGGTCATTGGGAGTTGGTATCGATCATATGCTTTCCAAAAGCATATATCATACTTACAAATTCTTGTCATTCTTCCAAAGCATTGCAACCATGCATGGAATTTGTTCGGTCTCAATACCTCATGAGTGAGCTCATGGATTCTGGTTCATAAGTGAACATGTATGATACCTTTGAGAGATCGTATTACTCATTTGCCCTCATATGCACACCAGCTCGCTGGTTTATATACCTTGGTTAGTTCAACAACCTATTGGTCTGCCAAATGTACAGACTTAGACATATAGTAACACACCTATCTCCGGTCTGAGGATGTATGCTTATGTCATGACAATATACGACATAGGACTTTGGTTATCTCGATCTCGTTAAGTAAGTTCTTTGACCTTACTAATACGACACCTCTGAATCTCTATTCTCATGCAGAGGACCTACATCAAGAGGTAGGTCAGATATCAACTTAATGAGAAAAAACTGTCATCTCCTACTTAGGCTGGAGATCATCTCTTAACAATCATTTAACAGCACTTGATGAGTCCTCAATCTAACTCCTTAGATGTTCATCCAAGCACCAGCCTCTATGAAATTTATTGAATCAATGGTTGTATGATCATTAAGATGGCCATGGTACATAACCCTAATTGTACATAGGGACCTTATAGTGCATTTATTCCTTTAATCTCAGAAAGGGATTGAAAAATCAATAACTTTTACTGATAACTCAAATATTACAATAACATTTATTGTAGGAATGGTTCACCTCGAGCTCACATGGCTAACACCAAGATCTAATCTTGGTCGTGCATTCGCGAAGCTTTACCGGCGCATCTGGGTCATCCACGTGTTTAAGTGAAATCATCATGGGCGTTCATCCGTGCATCTTGGGTATTTTGCACTTTCAACAACAACGCATTATGCATTTATTGTTTAATATTAAAACTTTATTCTATAGTGTAATTAGTTTGGTATTATTCCATTTAGACTCCTAGACTATTTGAAAATTGCACTTTGGTCCATGATAGGTCTCCTCACGTGCCCACATGAGGCTCCTGGGTCTTTTGCAAGGACATCCTCCTGGGTTTCCTAATTCTATTTTGGTCCAAAAAACTTGTGAATTAAGTGTAATATTTTTGTGAAATTTTCTTTCTTTAACCTCCATGTTATTTCATTTGCAAAATACCCCTACTAATGCTTAACTAATATGTTATATTTGTGTTATTTGCAGAAGTGGATCTGAACTTTATAATATAGTTATGAAATGAAGTGAAACTTTTTAGAAATTGCATTTCAGACCTTTATCTCCTAAATTAAAATATTTTATGTATTTTAAGTGTTTTAAGTATCATTTCATTCTTAGAATGTCTAATGAAATTACATCAATTGCATGGAACTCTATTTTATCACATATATTTTTCTTAATGCTAGTACAGTTATTTTCTATTTATAAAATATCAAACATTGCATATTTCCATATTTTAGCTTAGAAAAATTATAAAAATTTTAAAATATCCGCAAATATTCCCTAAAAATATATTACTTATAATTTTTAGTATTCTAACACATATCCAAAACAACAAAAAATATAAAACTAAAACTATAAAATTGAAAAACACTGAAAATATTATAAAATCATAAAAATTACTAAAAATTTCCAAAAATAGTGTTCGATGGATAAGAAATTTATCATCTTATATGTTATTTATTATCCTCTTCTCTTAAACAATCAAATAAAATCTAACCCAAATTCAAAATAATTATCAATTAACTTGTTGTTCTTTTCCAACTCTTATAGTTGTATTTAACAAACATTATTATATTTCGTTTATTTTGTTTATTTTTCTAACTATATCAAAAACCTAAAAAATTAAATAATTTTAGATATAATAATTTTTGCATTATCTATTATCTAGAAATACACAAAATTAACAAACGAATTAAAAGTAAATGTTTCTATTCCCAAAAAATGCGACAAAAATATATCTTTATATGTGATGTATTTTGGCATTTTGTTCAACACGAAACTAGTGGATCTCATTGAGTCTACAACTTTGATGTTTGGCACTCTTTCTAATTCGACTTGTAAATAATTCATTTTGATTTTTTGTTGTTTTCCTTATTTTCTAATTTTCCTATTGGGTCAGGTGGCAACCTCTGGGTCGACCATGTGACCCGCTTCTCCTTTCACCACATGCATCGTATTCCCACCATTAGAATGCCTCTGATGGTACAAACTAGGCCGTTAGCTTCCGCCCAACTCTCATCCCTCTAATTTCACCATTAGACTAAATAAGGGTCATCCTTTTCCTCTCGAACCTCCACTTCAAGATCTAATCTTCAGGTCTAATCTCCATCGCCCACTCTCGCCTTCTCCTGACAGTTGGATCCTTAGATCCAACAGCCTCTGTGTTATCTTCCTCATACGTAACTATCCACACCCTCTCTACACCTCGTTCTTCTACCATTTTCCGTCGTTGTTCTTCAATGCCTCTCTAGGTGGCTAACCTCCTGGTAAAGTTGTACTCTCCACCAATCACACGATGCCCATAGTGACCCACATCATTCCCCATATGGCTCATGATGACGGGTACAAATTCATCAATCCCACCTTCTCTAACCGTCGTCATCCTGCTTCAAATTCCCCTCCTCCATATAGGGATCCCTTGTCCATCCTTAGAGAGGTAGCCCCTAATAGTCTCCCCCTCCTCGTGACAAGGTGAGGCTTGACTTGGGACCATTGTATCTCACATACAGTGAGACCCATGGTATCCGGACCAAGACACGACAGCTCTACAACCGTTCGAGCCCCCTAGACCAGCTGACCAAGCCGAGCGACCACCTGATGTCCGATGAAGACCTCAACCAAAGCCCCCACTACTCAAATTCTTCGTTGCTCCAAGTAGTTTCTCTTTGATCTTTTTATTTGTGTTTCTTTGATTTTATTCGATGCACACACTTCATTTCCCCTTCGATTTCCCACACCACAATCTCCACTTGACCACATCGATCTCACACAATATCCAATTCACAACCCACGTTCCTCTAGAGCATCTTCCACCTTAGGCTTTCTTTTCCGATCGGGTTGGATAAGACGCCACCATTCACCATTCTCCATCTCTGACCCTTCATTCACCATAATCATGCACGCTTTGGCCATCACTAAACCATCTTGCAGGTACAAGCTTTCATTGGGTGGACTTTTGGCAGAGCTCTATTCTAGAGCTCTGCCTTCGGCGAGTGAATGTCTCCATAAACTTCTAGAATATCCTACAACTCCTACTCCATCAGATCTTCATCATCATTCTTTAGGTTGCTTCCAAAAGAATAAACAATAGTAGAGGAGCGCGGAGGAGCTCCACGTACTTCATCAGAGCTGCTTTGCACCGCCTCGACACAACGAAGGGGGATCGTTGAAGAGGTACATGCATTGTTGGATGGTGCCTTTTCGGTGCCAATCCAATGGCACCTGAAGCACCACATAACCCGCCCACGGCACCAAGGTTCAATGGAACCAAGCCTTAACCGAGTCACCTCGAGCCAGCTCGAGCCACCACATGGTCATATCCACCTACAACAACGCCCATGCCTCTGCTCTAGCCTCCATCCAAGTGCAAAGCGCATGCTAACTCAGGAAATTTGCAGTTAGCTCCCGTCGATATCTCCAAATAACAAATGTCTATGTGTGCATGGCTTCACGTGACGTGACTGGGAAAATTGCATAGGGACCTTGCTGACTTCTGAAAATTACAGATATGTCCCCACGTGCATGGAAAATTACAGGGAAGGCCCACGAAGTTTCTATAATAGCAAAAATGACCTCCAAGTACCTATTTGTGAGACTTTGTAATTATTTTATTCATGTTTTCTTCCAATTATGCCCCTATACTCTTTGCTTTATAACTTGATCATATGAACTCCAATTTCGATGATTTTAGATTCATTTTGTTGCTTATTAGATTATCTATATAATGGCATAAGTTACTTCATGTGATACTTAGTAATAGAGTGATAAATTTGAGATATAGAGTGTCCATTCATCATTGATTGAAAATGTATGTGATTTTTAAATTGACCGTGAAATGGAATATATATATATATATATCGCCCACTTTAGTGATCATTTAGGAGCATGTTTGTGCATGTATTTCTCTGTTTGAATCTCATTGCATTATATTGCATATGATTTAAATCCCTAAAATATGTATTATGTATCGTGCATTATATCGCACATCATATTATTTGTATTTTTATGCTGTTTGTTTTGCATGGTTGACTTAGGTAAAGGAATGAAGTAATCACTTAATTTGAATATCATTGTCTGTGAAATCAATTTGTAAAGTTTGTGTCCCTATGTTTTGAACTTGGTATACTTACCAAGCAAAAATCTTCCACTTATTCAAAAGGGTGTTTATGCATGAATTGTTTTCACCTCCTATGTTACGCCGATTACACATTATTAAAAGATGCAAAAATATGTTCATCACATAGCGTTGTAATTGGGGACTCACATCATCTTCATGATTTCTTAGATTTTTATATTTAATTAAGTTGATTATTTTTTGATACTTTGGTCTACATGTCTGTGTTATTTTTGCATTGTTTTGTCGTTCATTAAATTTCTTGATCATATATCTAATGCATGGCTTCTGTGTTATGGTCCATGGAGACCGATGATGCTTGGGAGACACATAGGAGAGAATCTAGAGCTCTCGTTGCTAGGAGCCATAGAAGCACCTTCATACATGTCAAGGGATGTAATTAGCACTCTGATTCACTTTGTATATATTTGTAATAATTTCATTTCTACCAATCCTCATTCGAGGACTCGTGTGTGTATTCATGGACCTGGACTTTCATATGGTGTGTGGAGTTTGTTTAAACCCTACTTGTGTAGGATTCCACATGAATGCTCGATCTAGGTTTAGGCACGTAGCTCTCAATGTTCATTTTTTATTTCATATCATACGTGCTTGATCATAGGTATGAAACATTAGTAAGGATCTAGAAGATTCACCACATCTCCAAAAATTCATTGAAACGCACTTAAACATCAATCTACTTTGTCAAACTCATTTCATTTTTTCCTGCTATTAGTGTAATGTTTAGTATGCATATTTTCTTGACTTGCATGCATTTAGTGATAAAGTTAATTTCTGTGTGGCACTTGTATAGAGAATGCTGGAGGAACTGTAAGTACTTATCTTAAGCATGCATCATGTTCTCTTGTTGCATTGGCTTTTCTCAACATGTCACTCTTGATTTGTAATCGAGGATATTACATGGAAATGGGTTTTGTTGTTAGATGATCATTACTAGATTTGTGCTCACATTAACTTTTTTGATAACCCAAGCATAAAATTAGGACTGATAATGCAAGTAGACCGTAATAAAATATATTAAAATTCAACTTAGGTTACGGGAGAGCAAACCCCAACATTGTGTGCAGGATGTGGTTGCATGTTGATAGGAGTGGCCGCTGATGAATCTCCATTTCATCAACTTTATTCTATCATTCTGGCCTTAAACCCCCCAGCAAATGCATGTAAATAACATCAACTTGTCTATAATACCATTAATTATTTATTGTATTTATTGTTTATAAAATAAGGTTTTTAATGCCAAAATTATAGAATAAAGAGAAGAAAAGAAAAAGGAATAAAATATTGCAAATATTTTATGATCTCAACCCCGAGACCAAGTCATGAATGGAATTGGTCGACAAGGAATAAAGTAGGGGGAGATAAGGGTCAGAAATACAATAAATACCTCATTTACTAAATCTTTAGTTATGCAGTTTTGACACCTTCTTTATTCTTTATTATTTATTCATCAAATATAGAAATTTTGAACATGAAAGTCAAGATAATAATGTAAATAAAAATACAAAATTGAGTTTGTACAGAACTAATACACAGTGTACATTTTGTACACAAAATAAAAAGCCAAAATCTCAACATCACAAACCCATATCTTGCAAATAAATACTAAAAATCTATCAAAATTACCTTTAATTGTATATAAATTTTCAAGAGCTAGTTAATGAAGGTGGTTTCATAATTTTTGGAGTCAATCTGTGGAAGTTAGGTTTTTGGCCCTCATTATATCGTTTACCCGATTAAAATATTCATTATATTCATTATTCATTATTTTTACTTATTTATATTTTCAAAATTATGTAAATAATATACATAATACATGTACATATTGAAATTAAAAGAAAACCAAAAAGAAAACCTCAAATAAAACAAGTCTATAAAATACATAGACAAAAATACCTTTGTATACATGTAAATAAATAAAAGGGAAATATATTATTTTATTCCTTATACTTTTATATTTTTAGAATGTTGGGAATATTAAATATATTATATTAAAAATCTAAAACCAAAATAAAAACCAACAAAATACAATAAAATAAAAAAAGTATATAAAACATATGCAAAATACCTATAACTATACCTATATAATTCATATACCTATTTATTTAAGTATACAAATACTATCATAAAAATAAGTTAAAAATATATTTATGTACCTAAAAATACGTTATAAATATATAAAATAAGAAAATAAAATAATAAAATAAAATATACAAAATAAAAATAAATTATACAACATACAGGTAAATATACCTATAAATATACCACTAATAATTCACTTGTAATAAAATAAATAAAAAATAAAAAATTGTAATAAAATACTACAGAAATAATTAACATTTTTTACTTTATACCCAAAAATTAATAAAATCATTTATTATTTTTAAATAATTATTTTTTAATAAACCCTACTGTTTTGTCCTGTAGTGAGCCTACATGGACTAATGGCAAGGCTTCCTCTGTTAACCTCCGGTCAACTCAGCCTCCATCCTCTGCAACACGTTAGATCTGTCAAACCTCGCATTTTCTCCCAATTTTCCCTACCAATCCATCACTCAAATGACATCGGTCCCTTCACGGAAATTACTCCCAAAACCTTCATGATACACACCCATGGCTTGTACCCCTTGTAAATGCGCTAGATTCATTGATTATGGCCAGTCAATAAGAGCACCCCATTATGTTCATAAATAACTCACCTTCGAGTCTGTCAACTCTGCCAAATCCCATGTTTTCTCCCATTTTTTCCAGGCACACCATCCATCAATCGCAATTGCTTCATTCACAAGAAATGTTCCTGGAACATTGTACATACACGCCCACACCTTGTACACATTGTATATAGCGTAGATTCTTCACCATCGCCTGGTCAATAAGGGTACACACCAATGTTTATAAATAAAGATCTCCTCCTCCATTCTCATATTTTGTCATTCCCAGAACCCTAAAGCCACTCCACTCCGGCCTAGTGTGCATCCTTATGACAGGGGGAGGTCCCCTGGAGCTTGGAGACGGCTGATGGAGGAAGGGGATGCACCCACGACCACCGTCACCGGCAATCATGCTCCTTGGCTAATACCCAGGTTTGAGTTGTGATATTTTGTATTCCCTAGGTATTATGGCTTTTAGGATTGTCTTTATGCTTTTTATTCCGTTATTTAAGCAGTTAATTAATCTAGATTAGCTTAGTTAGCAGGTCGGAGCTTTGACCTCCAGCGATCTTTCTCTTCATTCCTCGCAGCATGTTCCATCCATTATTGGGAAATTTTTTATTTTAACTCCAAAATATTTTCAAATTATGTATTAACCCCATTATTGGGATATTTTTTACTTTAAAAATACATTAAAATTAGCAAAAAATCAGGAAAAATACAAAAGCTTTAGAAAAAAATAATAAAACCCCCAAACAAATTATTTTCATAATTTTATTTAGATTTAATGTTATTTATAAATATATTTCTATGTATTATGTAAATAAAGCTTTATATAGTCTATATTATTTTTATTAAAGAAAAAGAAAATATAAAATCAGAAAATTAAAAATCAAATAAAAATTATAAAACCAAAAAGCAAATTTAAAAAATATAATATTTAAAACACACAAAAATAATAAGGAAATGTACATGAACATATCGTTGAATCATGCGCATTCATTTTCACTACACAAACCATTCACCTTCCTGATTTCGACCTCTACACATGCTTATGCCTATACACCTTTGTTGTAGAGTTATAATAAATTTTAACTCCACATTTTAAGACTTAATTGCTTTCTTTTGATTCTGGGTTAATTGTTGATCAATCGGGATTCTGTTCGAGGTCACCTCAGCGACTGTCGATCGGCCTTGTGGAAAGACACCACCTCAGCTCAATCCCCTTTATCAAACGGCGTCGTTGCAGAGGAGGCAACGGATCTTTCTGTGTTTATCTATTTATATAATTCTTTGATCATGTCCATTATTCATTTATTTATTTGATTATTTATTGTTATTATTGGATTGACTGTTCTGACCCTCTTTCTCTATTTGTCTTTGATGCGAGGGACCGCTACACGACATAGGTCGTCTTAGAAGGACCGGTGCACCCAAGCAAGGAGGAGTCAGCCCTTCTTACCTAGGCTGGCAGTAGAGAGCATCACAAGCAAACTGAGAAGAAATTTTGAAGACGGTCTAATTCGTGCATTATTATGTGTTATGTATATTTATGTGAGAGAGAGACTCAGGAAATTATAATAATACAGAACTCTCAAACACCACAACTTCCCGAGGTCCAGTGCCCGAGGGATTGTTCCCTAGGGGGCCTCGACGGTTTTGATGCTTTTCTTTTTTCTTTTTTTATTTTTACTATTTTTGTGTGAATGAGCCCCAACTTAGGATTGTTTGACGTAGACTAAGGGCCAATCCCTAATATATATATGTACATATATATACGATTTGGGACTTAATCAATTTTGAAATAATGTTCTTCACAAAAATAGTATCCTCCACTAGGGCGATTCTTTCGGCTTGCATCTGCATATAGCATAGCTTTCAATTCTGTTATGCATCCCGCATGGAGAGAGCTGGAGGCACTGTAAGTCTTCTTACTTGGCATGCATCATCGTTTTCTGGCTTGCATGGCATTTTCGATCTTCTCCCTCTAATTTTGCCAACCTAGGATGCTAAATGGAAATTTGAACCTCGATAGGAACATGCATTGAAAACAACCAGAAAAGTGATAACCTAAATAAAATCGGGACCGCTAACTCTATTGGACTTAAAATAAAACGTAATGGATTTCCTTGCTTTGGGGAGAGAAACCCCCTCATTGTCTGAGCATTTTTATTCCTACGTACACCCTAGGATAGTGCCCCAATCCCATGCCTCTCTTTGGTTTGTACAACTTTGTGATCACCTAACTCAAAAATTGAAAAAATAAAATGACCGACATTTTTCAGCCTTCACTGTGTTGAGTAGGTCAATTGGGGGTTGCCTTGTGTCGTGATTGTGACTTGGAGTTCATCGCATTTTCATGCATTCTTAGAGTATTCAGTCCCGTCTATGTGAGTCATCCTTTTTCATCTTTGAGTCTCTCTATCTCTCTTATACCTAGATCTCCTCATTTACATCGAGTTGTGGTATTGGCGCTTGAGCTCAATCATCTTTGCCAAATATGTCCGTTTCTCTTCTTGCCCACCCTCCTCGTGTCCCCCATACCATCTCTTCTATCACCTATCTAGTCCGGGTCGAGGAGAAATTATCTTTAATCCGCAATTTTGATGGTGTCCCTGCCTTGTGTGGGACACCCAATTTTGACTTTGTCCCGCTCTTTTCTCGACCGCCCTCCTCGTCCCACATCGTATCATCATTTCTACTACCCGAGATTGTTGTGCATACATACAAGGCCCGCATCGAGGATTTGAGGAATACATGGATAATTTGTGTAAGTCAGGCCAACTATTGAGGATGCTGAGATTGGTGTGCCAATGAATTTGGATTTTGACACGTGAATGTGATTGTTGAGGATTTTTTTGCATGAGCATAGGTGTGATGTGTTATTGAGGATATTTGATCTCGCACACCGGATTGAGGACGAGACTGACTTCCATTGTTTCGATGATGAGTTCATGGCACCTGATTGACTAATCTTTCCATTCGGTTCGTCCTGTTTTGATTCGGATTTTAGATTGACTATCTTTATATATGCATCGTAGTGACCATGCCCTGATCCCACATGAACTTCCTCATCTTCTTGATTGATCCAACCTCAATCTCCTGAATTTATCATCCACCTGTGGCACTTTGAGGATTCCTGATCGTCTTTTGTGCCATCTCAACTGGCTGGGATTAATCTGAGGGACGTTCTGCAGTTGACCTGATTATTTTATTCCCTCACATTATCTTATGCCCTCCGGAGGTCTGATGGATAGATTGTTTTTTAGGACCTGAGATTCGATGCTAGCAATTTCCAGACTTGATTGACCTAGTTTGTGTTACTCCCGAGGACTATCTGCGGGAGGATGTGACACATTCTTTACGATTGGTTTCATACACTAACTCTGCCTCCACCTAGTTGGAGCCTGAAAGCGTATCATCTCATTTGACTGTTCAGCCTCCCTTCTGATTGTATGCACGATTTGTAGGTGCACGAGGCCAATGACCCAGACTCCTTTGAGTCTTCTCTCCTCGACAGTCCTCTAAAGGATGAGTGTTACATCATTGATTATTCCCTGCCTAGTTCATATGCTCTCCGAGTCTTATCTGCGAGAGACTATGACACCTTGCTATATCTTGCGGTCTCTTCTACTGGTAGACGATCTGTCGTCTACAAATGCCATTCGGATTGACTCCTTTGAATCCTCTCTCTCCTTGACGACCCTCGCAAGGATGAGATCTGATCTAACTATTCCCTGCTTAGTTTGCATTGTTCCCCGAGGATTATCTGTAGGAAAATGCAACATTTTCTTTACGCTCGGTTCCCCTTGTTGATGGTGTCTCCTATCTATGGGGACACGGAACCGAGTCGTCTGTGAGATATTATGGTACCACTGCTTTGATGATTATCTGATTTATTGGATTTTGGGATCATTTTGATTGACTCCTTTGAGTCTACTCAACTTGACGGTCCTCACAAGGATGAGCCATCTTTCTCTGATTATTCTCTGCTCAGTTTCCATTACACTCCCTGAGGGTTATCTGAGGGACGCTGCCACACTTTCTTGAGTTAGTGGTCTCTTCTGCTGGTAGATGATCTATCGCCTACCGAGAACGTTACTATGACCCATCTGATGGATCCAGCTCCTTTGAGCCCGCTCACCTTGATGACCCTTGCAAGGGTGAGCCTCTATTCTGATTATTCATTGACTAGCATGTACTACTCCCCGAGGGTTGTTTGCGGGAGAGTACATCATATTTTAGGTACTCGGCTTCAATTCTGGTGCCTCCTTTCTGTTGGAGCACGAAGTCAGGTCTGCTGATTTTGGTACTCGGTCTTTTCCCTGGTTGTGTCTCCTTCTATTGGAGCACGGAGCCGATTCTTCTCATTATTCTCTGATCCTGCTCACCTTTACGACCCTCGTGAGGTTGAGTTTTTGTCTGATTATTCATTGATTAGCATGTACTACTCCCCGATGGTTATCTGCGGGAGGGTACATCATCTTCTTTATACTCAGCTTCCTACTGGTGTTTCCCATTTAGTAGAGCACAAAGCCGGGTCTTCTAATTTGTGTATTCGGTCTCCTCCCTTGTTGTGTCTCCTCTTTGTTGAAGCATGGGGCCAAGTCTTCTGATTAATCTCTGATTCTGCTCACCTTGAGGACCCTCGTAGGGTTGAGCCTTGTCTCTTGACATTTCGGTGTGTTCTTTGACCTTCAGTTCTATAACCACCAGATGTCATGCTGCTACATTGAGAATCTCTTGTTCTAAAAATTTATAGATCTTTCGGAGACCCGGATTGACTTGGAGGGGTCTTCACTGTTCTTTCTCCCTCCAAGTCTTACGGTATCAGCTCTTCTCATTCATTCATTCCTTAAGAGCTGATCATCTGATTTACGTTACTAGTCCCTGCTTTACTTTCAAATATGTTTTTCCCTGGTAGCTGACACCCGCCTCATTGCATATAAGGGTGTCTTTTCGCAATCTGATTGCTTCCTCGTTCTCACAGGGAGATGATGACAAGAGAACGGTACTCGCTTATCAGATATCGTCCTGTACTTCATCAGTCTGTACTTGTTGTATATATGTGTTCTATCGTCTATTCCTTCTTTCTCCTGAATGTTATGTGTGCCCCAGATCTATCGACATATCTTTGTGTCTACATATAGGACATACCCAGTCCTAAGTATAGGGGGTACACACCACGTTGTTCTTTCCTCGTTCAGTTTCGCCACTCCTGTTGTTGCTTATACTTAGGGATATTTCACCCTAAGTATATGGGGAGTGACATGTACAATCTTCAAGATCTTCTCATAAATATGTATATATATTTTATTCTTTTCTTCCTTTCTTCTTTTCCTTTTCATTTTTTTTATTCACATCAAAGGTGTTGCCCCTTTTTGTCAGTTTCTGTACTCAGGACGTACTTTGTCCTAATTATAGGGAGGCGTGCACCCTGATTCGTTCATTCTTTGATTCCCTCCACTTTCTCCTCTCTTTTTGGTTTTGCTCTGCTATACTTAAGGATATCTTACAGTGACCCTATCTTTGATTCTTTGATTCTTTGATTCCCTCCACCTGTGATCTATTTATCTTGATTTTTCTGTCTTACAGTCACCTTCTTATTCATTTATATCTTCATTCCTTCATTTTTTAGTCGTTGTAGTATAGGCTTTTCTATATTTAGTACAAGTTATGTCTTCTCTTTCTCTTTTTCGATCTATGAGGAAATAGATCATGATAAGTATAGGAGGGTCGTATATACTCTGTATATACTTTAGCCATAACTCGTACTTTCATATTAATTAATAAATATGGGTAAATATACTACATATATATTTCATTAAAAAAATCATTTAGAAAACAACAACCATTCCTCAAATTGTCTTTGTATTTGCTGATTAATAAATCGGGTAAAAAATATTTTTGCAGAATGATTTGAAAAATGGCGTGAACTGTTTGGAAAATTTTTTTGTGAAATGTTTTCAACCTTTGTGAAAATTTTTTCATTTGAAAAAAAATCTTTTCTTTGTGTGAAATAAAAGGTTTGAAAAACTATGTGCAAATGATTTTAAAAATGTGTGCAAAATAGTGTACAAAATGTTTATATATATTGTGTGAAAAATCTTTGCAAAATGGCTTTCAAATGTTTGTAAATATTAGCAAAAAATTATTTGGTACAATAGTTTTAAAAAATGTTTTCAAATAAATTTGAGGAATGATTGTATCATGAAAATAAGAATAAAAAGTGTATATAAATCAAAATAAAATTCTTTCGTATTTGTATATATATTTATCTATAATAACTTTGTTAAAACCTGTAAATTCTTTAAGTCTTGTAAAATAAAGCGGCACACCCGTGTAAATAACAGTAAATATTTTATACTTTGAGTGCCAATTTTTTTTATTTGTAAAATTCTTTGTGTAAAGATTCTTGTTGTTTTTAAAATTTATTTGAAAAATTGCATTATTCTTTGCATCATTGTATATAGCATTTGCATAACATTTATATTCTTTTCTTTTGAGCTTGATGATTGAACTAGTACAATAAAGTCGAAGATTTGAGCTTGATTGGACCTTACTCCACCTAACTACACTAGAACCTTATGGGAACAAGGTTTAAGGTACTTCAGGTCCATTAGGACTTAAGTCTTTGAGTCTCAACGATGGGTTCAAGTCACCTCAACTGACTAACCAGAACTTCTCGAGACACACGCGCGACTCTTGTCGACCATGACCTAACTTGGACACTTGCACCTTTCACTTGGCTCAACTCAGTTGGAGAGGTGAGGGGGTTGGATTTGCCAGTCTGAGATGCACACGGGTGGAAACATTCGTCCTCATCTAGGGAGGGAAGTGCACCCCAACCTGGTCCAGTTTCGATGAAGTCTAAAGATAGGAGAGTGTGGGTTGCAATAAAGCTTCAAAAGAGGGATAATCTTCTGGCTCAAGAGGAAAAACTCCTTATGTAAATGCTGTTGTGAATAGTCTATTTGGAAAAACTCCTTATGAAGCATCCCATATGAACATTAAATATTGTCTATGGTGTATGAAGGGTGTTAGCTCTTCCCATCCAAGATGTAGGAGCTTCGGCACGTGAATAGGAAACGGTCTCTCCAACGCATAAATGGCAGTCAGTACTCCTCCCTTGGGAAGACTTGTGACGGGGGTTAGAGTAGAAACTTGACTATGAGATAGCTTTCTTTCTCAGACCAAGTCTTGGATTTCGCACTAGACCACTCCAGATGAGAAAAGAAGTGGAGAGTGACTAGTGTAGTCAACTATCCTATGAAGCTTGGACGGTGTAGCCAAGTCTCCACTAGACCTGCATGCTAACTGATGTTTGGAAATTTTTGGCGTTAGCTTCTTTTTTGTATAAATTGTAGCTGCTCTTTTTCGATCTTTTGTGCCCCGAAAGATGGAGAGTCTTTTGGTCCTCTCATGTTTCGATCTCTTAGAAAAATTGCTCTAGCAGTCCATCTCTAATCTGAAGTTTTATTTCAACATAGTACTCTGGTCTTTATATGTCCATGCTACTAAACAAAGAAACACACAATCTTCCAACACCTCGTCTGAGTTGAGATAAGTGTGTAGTGTAGAGTATAGAACAATTCCTTATGCAATAGTCTACTCAGAATGAGGTGACCACGTTAGACACAAAGAGTCAAGTCTAGACACTGTCTTGTGGTCTTGGATAATTAACTCGAAGACCAGAAGTTCATAAAATCTTACTTCTCAAACAATGTTTCTCTAAACTTATAGTAGATTAAGGTCATGTAAATCTATCATCGATTTCTATTCAGAACTCGATTTAGAACCAATTAACATTCTACTTTGTCTATGCATAATATGCAAATGAAATGCAGATGTTCTGGAATGCAAGTCGATGGAGTGCAAAATGGCTCTCTTTTTTTATAAATGCAATGATAACACGCAAGAGGGAATAAGAAGCCCTTTTTATTAGACAAAAGTTTTTTTGTCTCTCCTTTTTTACAACACTTTTACAAAAAATCTTATTAATAGTAATTTTATAGCAGTTTTACAAATTATACATAAAGAGTATAGTTTACACATTATACATATTTTACAACTAGCATACATTATACACATTATACAAGTATTTTACAAAAACACAATATTTTTCTTCTAAGTATTTTTACCAATTTTACCCAACTCATATTTATTGAACATTATATAAAAAAATATGCGACAATATGAACAATGGATAAGTATATATGTAATAGAAACAAACCCTATACTTAATGTGTGTTATGTCCTCAAAGCACAAAAAGAGAGGAAAAGACATAGCTCGTTCTAAACGTAGGAGAGTGAGAAAGAATGAAAGTACAGAAGTCCAGCCGCCTCCTAGACATAGGCTTTGGTAAGCCTATGAGTAGAAGAAGAGAAAATATGAGGTAGTCGAGATGAAGGGGATAAATGGATGAATATATATACAGGGTAGGCATCGGGCCCCCCATACTTAATCTTTGTCCAGCCTACGTATAGAAGAAATATTAAGTGTAAGGACCGATGGGGTTGGGGAATGTACAAAGAGATAATGATATGAATCTTTTTAATGCTACTAATGGCCAGAGATAAATGTTGCAAGGCCTCATACGTGGCTCTATATGTGTCTTCTGGATCTACCTAACACATAAAAACAATCTCCTCAACATAGACTAATTGTTCATTTGGTTCGACAAAGTGTTTCAACAGTTGTCCATTCAACACGGATGTCTATGCTCCATATGTAAAATTTGACATCTCTACCCATCGAATGTCATGCATATAACAGACAAGATACGAACCCCTCCACTTGGATTTGTGTTTCCATTGAAAAATCTTCAGCCCTCCATTAAACAACCATCCCTTTTGTCCAGGAACGAAGGACTTTCGTCTTATAATTCTATTATGCCAATGCTTTGCCATGTACTTGTAAACCAAACTATTATCGTATGTGTGATTTCTGATTTCCACAAGTTCATTCAGATACATCTCTCTCAGGTTATGTCTTTGGTGTGTGTTCTAGTTGACCTTAATTGCCCATGCTGATTTATTTACTAACTCGATAAGCAAATGATATGACTTCTTAAGTAGACAAGAGTACGGAGGAGAGAGTATTGTTCACTCACAAGGCAAGCTACACGGTCGCTAAAGGGACCTCTCACAAAGACCTCCACTAAATTCAACAATTAACACACACAATAATGCAAATCAATCAAAGCAAGTGTGAATCAAAATTTATTACAATCGTACAATGAATGTGTATAGTGGACCAGTAGGTAGGGTGTCGAACACAGGAAAAATGCGATGTGGTAGGAATTAATTACAAATAAATAGTAGTAGTGTGTGTATATAAATATGCACAATATCAATCAATGTTTTTTTGGGTTTATAATTAAATAAAAACAGTTAATAAATATTTTCTAAATTATCAATATATTTAGTTATTTTTTATTTTCTATATATTTGGAATTTAATAGTATATAATAATATATAAATATGTAAGGTCTATATATAGAGCTATATGAAATCCTATACATAATATAAGTAATATAGAATATAATATATATATAATTAATTCACAAAAAACAGAAAATGTCTCAATCATCAAATTTTTATTTTTTAAAAGTTTTAAAAGATATTTATAATATTTAATATATTTAATAGAAATCTAAAATATACATCTAATATATAGATATATATATAAGCCATTTATGGTATACTATTTTCTAATATATATAAAATAGTCAAAATAAATAAAGGAAATATTTTTTATTTTTAAATTATTCTTTTGTTTTTTGTAAATTTTGAGGGAGTTTTTGAATTTTTTTATTTTTAAATTTAGAAATAGTCCAAAACATGAGCTTTTTATCTATGTTGAATTGATTTGATAAATAAAAATAGCAAAAGGGTTCAAGATTTCTAAAAATGATTTCTAAAATATAGTAAAAAATATGTATATATATAGAAATATATGATAGAAAATAATATTTTTTGGATTTTGAGAAAACTTTATTATTTTTTAGGTTAGAAAGTGTTTGCTAATTTTAAGAGTTTCTTTCGACATTTTTTGGTCTGGAGTTATAAAATAAGCTAATAACTAGTAGGTAATTATTTAGATTTTTTCAAAAGGGTTTTGTGATATTGTATTTTCTAAATCAAATACGGAATAAAATAGCTCTATTGATTTTTAGTAAATAGTAAATACAAAAAAATGGAAATCAAAATATATAGCATGAACAAGCAGCTAATCACACACTTACATCTATTTTTGCAAATATTTTAGAGTACACGAGCTATTTTTAATAAATAGAAATGCGCCAATAAAAATAAATCAAGCTAGAACAAGCATTTATGTAAAATAATTTAAAGGCTGAGGGTACTTGCAAAACACCATAATTTTTGGATGTTAACTTAATGTTTTTATGACTAAATGGTATATACAAGATACAGAAGGTTTTACATGCAAAATATGCATGCATGTGGGTTACCATATGAGTTGACGTGGTGGGAGACTAAACTACAACGTTAAAAAGGTGAAAGGGCATAGATGCAATTTGTCTATGAAATTTTAAATGTAATCAAATAATTATAATACTACTTGATAAATACAACAAGGGGTGCAGGTTGATCATGCAATTTTACCACTTAAGTACTTCTGATCCAATTGTCCTCGAGCTGCCATGTGTCTGATCGGATGGTGAAGGAGATGCAATGTTTCAAAAATGTTGGATGACCTAGATGAGATTTGGGCCATGTTCTTGATTGAATGATGATGGAGGCAACAAGAACAGTGGAAGAACTAGTCGTCGTTGTACTTTGACAATGGATCTCCATCGACTCTGACATCCTCTCCTACTGCTAATGGCTGCTGGAGCTTGTTGTTTTTCCTCTACACATGCAAGCACCTTCGAATGAGGCCTAGATGGCTTATAGGAGGATCTAGGGACAACTTTGCTCCAAGCAAAACTATTCTTCATTGACTTAAGTCTCCAAGAGGGTTTTTAACACATGAGACATGCACCAAATATATTACCTGACTCGAGGGCAACTCCCTCGACCAAATGATGAAGCTGTTAGGGGTCAAATGAACAAAATGGCGAAGCTCAGGCGAGCCGAGGAGGTGGTGACCTTCAATTCACCATATCATGAAGGATCAGGGTCGATCGTGGAGGGGATATATTGGAGAATGTGGAGGGGATTGACATGGCATGGAAATCGAGACGAATTAATGGTCGAATGCTAGTGATTTGGCTTGGAGCTCATGCTCCAGGTCAAAAAGGTATTTTTGAAGTTAAACCTAATCGAGCGATTAGAGCAGAAATTGACTGTGAGAATTAAAAGCAGAGTCTAAATATTGCTGATAAAAGCACATAAAGGCCTCGATATGTCCTAATGGCTAAAGAAAGTGTTGGACATGCGAGCCCATGGTGTGCCATTATGCAATAAATGTTATTGCAAATATTATTCTTTGATTTGAAATGAAGAATAACTATTTTGCATAATAGGTTCCTTAGTACAATCATTGTTATGCACCCTGGCCATCTTGATGATCATACAACTGCTGATTCAATTGTTGAATCATAGAGGTTGGTGCTTGGATGAATATAAATAGAGTTCGATTGAGGACTCATCAAACACTGTCAAATAATTATTAAGAAAGGATCTCTATCCTGAATAGGAGATGGCAATCCACTCTCTAATGGGATGATATCTAACCGGCCTCTTGTTGCAGGACCTCAGCTTGGGAATATAATTCGGAGTTGATAGATAAGTTATGTCAAAGAGTTGTCCTAACGAGATTGAGATAACTAAGACCTATGTCGTATGCTATCACGTTATAGGCACACATCCTTTGTCCTTAGACATATTTGTTACTACATGTTTGAGTATGTACTTTTGCTAGACCAATAGGTGCATGATCTAATAAAGGTCTATACATCGGCGAGCTGGTGTGCATACAAGGGCATATGAGTAATATGATCTCTCAAAGGGATCATAAATGTTCATTTACTTAACCGGAAGTCATGAGCTCACTCATGAGATATTGGGAATCGGATTCTTGGCATGGTCATCTCTCTTTGGAAGCATGACAGAATTTTTAGGCTTGATATATGTTTTTGGAAAGTATATGATCAATACCTAGGTATGATATATGTTCTTGGAAAGTATATGATCGATACTGACTCCCAATGAATAAATAAGAAACTTAATGATTAAACCCTTAAGAAGACAGTCTAAAAGAGATCTAAAACTTTGGTTTTATTCTAGGTTTTCTAGTATGCAAGATGTACATGTATTAGGAATACCTGAGGGTGATGCAATCATAAATGGTTGTATAACCATGACTCTTCCAATTCGAGGTAGTGATCAAATAGGTCTAGATTTTAGTGACTCCTCTCATAGAGAAGTGATCTGATCTTAGTCCGAATGTTGGACGTTGATCTGAATGTATTTCAGATACATTGAGAATATTAGACCTATGGCTTTGATTTATTCAAACATCTATGGCAGGTCCCCGAGACATGGATTTGAGATGTGATCTCAATATCCAAGTCACTATACATGGAACATACAATCTCCCTATCCATATCTCCATGTATCCACAGAGAAAGGGCTTTATTCTTGAAAGAGTTCAAGGAAAACTTCATTGTTGATAATGTGTCTGAGCATTGACGAAATTTATAGTTAAATTTGATTTAATTATCATGGATAATATGAATTTGATTCATACTATTTGGCCATATAAGGAGAAATACCTATGATAATTAAATTTGATTTAATCATCAAAGACGTGAATAATGTGAATATGATTCATGTTATTTGGGCACATGAAAAGAATCATCTTGGATCATTAATTGTGATTTAATTGTCAAAGATACGATTAATGTGGATATCACTATCCATCATAATCATGGATATTATAAAATATTAATAATATGTTGGACAGATTTAATTGTAGATGGAATTACAAATTATATGTTGTTGGGAGTTGGATTCACAATAAACAATTAATTGTAAATCTGATTTACATATTATGTTGGGTATATTAATGCGATTCTTATTTATAAATGGCATTATTAATGTTTTGACAAATTTAATTTGGAATTATTATTTAAAGATAATTGCAATAATAATTGTTTCATTATAATATATATATATATAATTAAAATTTATTAAGGAATGCAAAATCACCAACAAAAGTGGCAGTCCACCTTGACCAAGTCAAGGGGTGGACGACCACCCTTTTTTGTGGTGGTAGTTGCCTCCCTAATTATCTATTTATTATAAATTAAATTAAAATGAATTAATTTTTATCTTGATAATGGGATATAATTAATTTATTTTAATTAAATTAGTTGTTGCGAATTTGTAGCAACAAATCATGGCCATTGATTAATAACCTCTTAACCATTGGATTAAGAGGGTACATTGATTGAGATCCATATACATCCAAATAGTATAAAAGGAAGGGTAGCCCTTGACCTTTATATTACACACATAATTCCAAGAGGAATTAAACTCTCTCCATCTCTCTCTGAGAGCACACCCCCTCCCTCCTTAGAGTGGTCGTCCACCCTAAACCCTATAGAGGGTCATAGTCATCGCGACGGCATTGTGCTGTCGGATTGACTACTCGTGGATCTCCATCTTCTTCAGTCCGCTTGGCTCGTGAAAAAGATGTTGGAAATCATGAGACGAGATCACGAGATTTGTCGCTTGGATCATCAACATGGATTTCGAGGAGCACGCGTTTCATTAACGCACTCGCAAGCATCTCCTCTGTTGGATCGGACTTGAGACAAGAGGTCTCTTCCTTTAGAGACTCGATCACAACCACAATTAAAGCGGTAACACTAATACCTATTTGTGGTTTAGATGAAATGATCAGTAAGTGTTCTTGGATCATTTGATTTCATCGGTTTTAAATTTTTAAAATTATGTTGCCCGAAGCAACTAGTACGACTAATTACTCCTGATCGCATATGATGCGATCTCCATGCTTCCAAGATGTACTTAAGTATTTTCACATATCTTTTAAGTGGTATCAGAGCCATTGGTCGGAGGTTTAGGTTATGATCCGTAAACCTACGATGACATGCTCATTTTAAGTAGCATGAAGTTTCATCGGATTTTATTCACGCAACCCTACTTAGTATATTTTTCTTGATTTTAAATGCCTTAAAATGTGAGTTTATTATTGGATTATATTTCCCAATAAATTATCAAATCGAAGGATTTGAGTTTGCATGATTTGGAATCCATTTGCTCGAGTTTCGATTGTTTTATTTAATGTGTATCCACTGTTGGGAGATTGGAATTTTAGAACATAAGAAAGAGATAACCACAGTTTTAAAATGCTTAAAAATTTGTGTTTATCACTTGGGTTCTCTTATAAGCCAAATTTCAAATGAAAAAAACTTAATTTGCGTGATTTGGATTTTATTTGATTGAGTTATGCTAATTTTAGTAAGTATGGGTCATTGCTGGAAATTACATACTTTATCATGAACATTGTGATTATTATTCAATTATATTAATAGAATTTAGTGGTTAATTTCCTGAAATAATTATTTTTGAATATTTTTAAAACATTTAAAGATGATGATTATTTCCTTGAATGAAATTTCCTTAACCAAAAATGATAAGATAATTGATCTTGATCACAATTGGTTACATCCTTTCCAACAATCATTGATACGTGAATAGGTTTGGGGATTTGTTTAGAAAATCTCCTTATAATATTAATCAAAAAGTTTTTGATAAATATTATATGTTATAACTTTGGTTGAATGACCTATTATCATCTCAAATACAAAATGATAAAATCGTATCATCCTGACCTGAGGCGGATATGGTGTCTAGTCGGGGATTGTTGGGGTAACAGCTTGCTCCGTAGCGGTCCGTCCCATTCCCATCAGTATTGGCAATGATAGCGGGTAATGAAAGGATAGTGCTTGAAGCGATCATGATTTATATTTATAATTATTAAATTTCGAATAATAGTTATTTTGAGATTATACCATACTTCAAGTAATAATCAAAATTGTTTGATGGTTGATAAATTGGATTCATAATTGATTTAATATGATTGAACTAATTATACTCAATTAAAACAATCTATTATTTATACAGTAGTATTTCCCTAGGAAGAATTAATCGTATGAATATGATTCATAATGATTAACTAAATTTTGAACGTGATATGGAGGATCACTTAAGTGACATCCTTGGTCTTGCATCAAGGTGAATGGCTCTGTACCCAGAGATTATATGTAGGAGGCACCTATCCGAAGTGACAGCTCCTGTATACAAGCGCATCTATATCGGACTCTTTGTTTCTCTAAAGAGTAAGACCGTTTGCGTAGAGACCCCAATATCGGCACCTCATATTATTGGGGTTATATTGGATTGCGCAGAGGGAGTTCTATTCCAGATGATGATCGGTTTAATTAACAAGCAGTCAACATTGCCTTAAGGGTTGTTGGCCTAGGTATTAAATACTGAATTGGGAAATGCAAGTTGGAATTGCAATGCGGAATGAGTTCCTACTTCTTTTTATCCGAGTTATAATTTCTTGTATTATTGGGATGTAACAAAGACAAGAAAGGAAATCCTAGACCTTGCTTGAGATATAATGATAAGTATATCTCTTGTGAAAGTGATTAAGGGAATGAACTTTCAGTGTTGACAAGGCAAGACAACTTTGATATAAAAATTCCGAAATCAAAATAAAATATGTATATATATGAAAAATTCTAACTTTAGATAATCCTTATTAAACCCACTCAAAACTATACTCAATAATAACCATTAAAATATCATGGATTGAATCCATGATCATGATATTGTACTTGTAGTTGGACAAATAATATATGGGGTGCCATGTGCAAGTAACCTCATAATAATGTGGAATGACAATTAAATAAACGACAGGACAACAACCTAGGGTTTATGTGTGTCTATAGTCGTGATCTCTCATCGATTGTGCTTTGAAAGTATTATGTCGATAATGATCGTAATTGCAAAATAATCCTTATAAAATCTAAGAAGATATTTTGGCATAAATATATGCTCTCAACATGTAATTATGAATTTCATGGTTAACTACATTATGCAGAATTGTTGCTCGATAAGAGATGATGTACTCAAAATGTTTAAGTACCTACCTGAACCAAAGATTTTAAGAGTTAAGTTGAATGTAGATATGATGAGTGTCTTCATTCTACTATTTGTAATCTAGACATTCATGAGGTTTCATAATATTCATATTGTATGAATTGAATGAAGCATTTGTAAATGTTGAAATATTCTTATAGTGAAATCTTTTGAATTCAACAAAAGAGATCCTTTGTCTTTAGCAGTGGTTGTTTATATATGAAGGGAGCATAGTGGAAGCATGGGTCTGGCCCAAGTAAGAAGGAATGTCACAGAGTTGATTGTACTTCTATGACTTCCATATGACATCCAAAGAGTTGGATGAATGCTAATATTGCAACAAGTTTATGTATTGATAGCATGACTATTTGGACTATCTACCATCCTTAGAGATCCAGATATGCATCGGAATATTATACATCTACATATAACCATTGAAATTGAATTGCTTATTGGATAACATCAAAGTCTAAAATTGTATATCATTCTTCTAATAACACTTTCATTTTACTGCATATGTTTTAGAAGACTAGAAATATGATCTTAAGGTTTATTGTCATCCACATGGATATTGATGCAATTGTTGAAACAATCTCTATTGGATAGATAGACTTCCTAATTTAAGTGGGAGAGTCCTTAGTCTTAGAGAATGTCTCTATCACCGGGATATTAGAATACACTCATTGTTTATTTCTAAATGTTGGAAATAAACATGAATTCTGGAATAGACCTATCATAAAGAGTTATGGTAGATATATTTCATATATTAATCTGACATATGGAGGACTCTACTAAATTAGAAATTAATAAATGGTTCATTAACATTTCTAATATTGAAAAATAATCCTTGAAAGATAAATAGGAGGATGTAGATTTTTTGACAATGATCTGGCATTAAACCATAGACATATGTCAATTGATATGATCAATAGACTAGTAAGATGTTGAACTTTAGATTGTCTAAAGGTTCAAAACTTACATACTTATGAATATTATATTCAAAGTAAAAATGTCCAATACTCCCTTCTCTGGTAATGGTGTTACAAGTCAAGGTATTCAAGATCGCATACATATTTATGTATGTGGATCATTTATATCAAAATAAACATTAGTGATATGTGATATTAAATAATAGTTATTTGTGTTATGACATTTTTTCCTTTCAACTTAGAAATCTTTGAAATGTTTAAATATTTCACAATTTTAGTTTAAGACAAAAGTTTGAAGGAAGATGAAATGAATGTATCTAATCAAGGTAGAAAGTACCTATTAGATTGATTCCATGAATACCTTATGGAGACAAGAATATTATTCCTATCTCTCTACTCCTAATGCCCCTAAACTCAATAGAGTTGTAGGGAGATACTATTGGATCATCTGTGAATCATTTGATCAATCATGAATACTAGCATAATAACCTCTTAGTTTCCAAGGTGTATATGTAGTATAGACTACAATGTATATCTTTAATAAGGTTCCATGCAAGTAAACTAGAATTTAGCACCAGAGAGTGCTACTTCATTAGGAAAATAAAGGATGGTATTGGATACCTACTTTATGGCCGTGAGATTCTTAGATTTCATCTCTAAGGATATGATTCTTAGAGAATGACTTTCTTATGAATGATTATAAAAATGTAGTAAAAGAACTCATTAAACCTTGAGAAGATAATGAGACTCCTGAAATCGGAAACTAAAAGGACAATTAAAGATGAAACACTCATACCTCTTCAAATGAGTTTGAATTCCATGTGTCAGAAAAATCTGATAATGATCGAACTTCATATGATAAAGCTTTTGTAGATCATGTGGAAAGATGGATGTTAGCAATAAAGTCTAAAGTAGACTTCATATACAAGTGTCGTACATGGACCTTCGAAGTTCCACCTATAAGGGTAAGACCCGTTAGATGTAAATGGATCTTCATGAGAAAAAGGGAACCTGATGAGAATGTAGAGACATTCAAAGCATGGCTCTTATCTTCTAGATACACACAGAAAGAAGACATCGCTTGCGATGAGACTTTCATTCTAGTTACCATGCTTAAACTCATCATATTATTGCTAACTATAACTACACAACTTGACTATGACTTATTGAAGATGAAAGTCAATATTGCATTCGTCTATAAATTCCTCATCGATGATATTCATATGAAGTAGCCCCATGGCTTAATGGATGAGGAATGCAAGGTGTGAAAGCTTAAGAAACTCCATCTATGGACTCAAATAAGCTTCTTGTAGTTGTAACATTAGATTTCATGAAATTATAAATGTTATGATTTCAGATAGAGTATTGTTGAACCATGTGAAGCTTAGTGGGAGTGCCCTTGTGTTCATCGTGCTAAATGTAGATGTTATCCTAATCATTTATATTTATATAAGGATAATAATAAGTTTTTTATAATCTGATTGTTCCATACCTTGAGATAAGATCTCAAGGATAGATCTTAAGATCTTAGTTCTGAAAATGTTCAGAAGCAAAGAGAAGACGGTATTGGGACTGTCACATTAGTGGTACACCTTGTACGTGATACATTTTCTAAAAAAATCCAAGAAAAGCTTCTTTCCCTTAAGATATGGTACTAACCTATCTAAAGGGATAACACCTCAAAGTGTTGAGGATGTGAATACCAAGGCTACGTGCGCTAGTGAATTAGTTATGGGAAGCTCAATGTATGCTAGATGTGTACAAAAGTCAGATGTCTGCAATGCAGTGGGAGTAGTAAGGAATTAATAATCCTACTATGGAGATAAAACACTTAATTGCAATAATAACAATGTTGTCAAAGATGACAAGACTTTTGAGATAGTGATCTCTTAGTCTTATCTTCAAGTACTTAAAACTTCATAGATAGTGATCTAAAAGGTCTTAACTGCAGAAGCCTTATAAGACATTAGGCACGATCTTAGTCTTTAGAGCTAGCGATCTCCGGGATAAGGGTATTCTAATAAGGATAATGGAAATTACATACTGGTTATAACGATTATTGAGTTGTAGTGTCAAAGACACTACAACTGCTTTAACAAGAATGAATATAGGTTGCATAAGATGCAACATTCGCATTGGATGCGAGCACCGTTAGTATGACATATGCAAGTACCGTAGAAGGACTTAGCGTAGTCTCTCGGAAACAAAGTGACTAGTCAGCTTACCTAGCTGTTTTTTTAAATAACTTAATATTAGCTCATGAGTGTGGGTTTAAAGATTAGCCCATTAATGGCCCTTTGGGTTAATGGGAGATTGTTGGACATGCATGACCACAACAAGACATTGTGCAATAAATGTTATTAAAAATATCATTCCTTGATGTTCATACATATGTTAATTCAATTAATAAATAAAAGATGCTGGTGCTTGGATGAATATCTAAAGAGTTAGATAGAGGACTCATCAAGCACCGTCAATCGATTATTAACATAGGATATCTAGCCTGAGTAGGAGATGGCAATCCTTTCTCTTATGGTTGATATCTAACCGACCTCTTGATGCAGTTACTCTACATAGGAATAGAGATTCGGTGGTGTTAGATACCTCTAGGAGGTTATTCTGAATGACATTACAAATGGTATGATGGGGGCTTCATATATCCCTTCTCTGACTCAAAATTGGCGAGTCCCTTGCATGTCGTACCAAAGAAATCAGGTATCACCATCATGAAGAATGACAAAGGATATGAGATTGTAACCAAAGTTCTTACATCTTGGATCATATGTGTTGATTACATACACCTGAATTTAGCGACAAGGAAGGATCATTTTCCGCTTCCCTTCATCGAACAAATAGTCAAAAGATTGGCCACGAAGGAGTATTTCTGCTTTTTGGATGTATACTATGGATATAATCAGATTGCAATCATCATAGAAGACCAACAAAATACTACTTTCACATGCCCATTTGGGATATATGCATTCCGTAGGATGCCATTCATATTATGCACGCTCCTACGACCTTTCAGAGGTGCATGTTGGCAGTTTTTTATAGATACGGTTTGTAATTTTCTCTAGTGGTTTATAGATGATTTCTCAGTCTACAATGATAGTTTTTATCAGTGTTTATCCTATCTAAATTGAGTCGTGAAAAGATGCTTTGAAGTCAACTTAGTGCTCTCGTGGGAGAAGAGCAATTTCATGGTAACCAATGGGACTGTGCTAGGACATGTCATCTCAAAACGTGCCATGGTGCTCGACCTTGAAAATGAGGAAGTAATTTCAAAGCTCGAACCACCTACAAATTTGAAGCAGGTCTGATCCTTCCTTGGGCATGTGGCTTTTTATCGATGAATCATAGAGGATTTCAACAAGATTTCTCGACCGCGGACTGAGCTTCAAGGCAGGGAGACTGATTTTATTGTTAATACCAAAGTCCTCCAACCCTTTAATCCATTAAAATATCTAATCTCTCCAGCCCTAGTTCTACAACAGCTAGATTGGTCTCTACCATTTGAGATCATGATAGATGCTTAGGACTATGCCATTGGAGCGGTTTTGGGACAGAGCAGAGATAATCTTCCATTTGTAATTCACTATGCCAGTTTAACTCTTGTAGTCATTCAGAAAGTGCTGCTAGCAGTTGTATTCACCCTGGAGAAGTTCATATCTCATTTGTCCAGAACCCATGTTTTTGTCTACACGAACCATTCTGCCATTAGGTACTTGCAAGCCGAGAAGGATGCCAAACCAAGGCTAATCAGATGGATCTTTTTGGTCCATGAATTCGATATCGAAATCCCTGACAAACCTAGAGTTAAAAATGTGGTGATAGACCATTTATCAAGATTGATAGAGTCAGACACTCATCAACATAGCTTATTGATGATCCAAGAAACCATTCCAGATGAAGCTATTCGGTTAGTCACCTTGCTCCACTGGTTCGCTGATATTTTGAACTATCTTGTGTCCAAGAGACCTCTACAAGACTGGTCAAATGCTGAAAGTTGACAAGTTTCTGTCGGATATTCATTTCTACCAGTGGGAGGATCCATATCACTTTTGTGAGGGGACGTATTGCATCTGGAGGAGGTGCATTCCTAAGGAGGAGCTCCACAGTTTCCTCGAACATTGTCATGCTAGAGAATTAAGAGGACACCACTTGGGAAAGTTTACGGTGGAAAAAGTGCTACAATGCGACCTCTAGTGGCCGACTCTCTTAATGTACTTAGTAGATTTTGTGAAAAAATGTATTGTCTGTCAAAAGATGTGCGGCACTATCAAAATTAGAGACATAATGCCCATAAAATATTTTCAGATTTCAGATGTGTTTGATGCATGGGGCAATGACTTCATGGGTATTTTTACCTATAGTCTGGGATATGAGTATATTCTACTTGTTGTCGACTACGTGAGTCGTTGGGTGGAGGCTATCCCTACTTGAGCCTCCGACAGTCTCACCGTTAGTCGATTTCTGGAAGATCATATCATTGCATGGTTTGGGATCCTCAAAATCCTGATATTCGATCGGGGTAACCATTTCATAAATAGAAAAGTGAAGAAGCTGACTCAATAATACTACATAGGACACTTCAAGTAGCTTCTCTATACCACCCATAGTCTAATGGCTTGGCAGAATGTTCTAATAGTGAAATCAAGTCGATTTTCAAAAAGCATGTATGTCTAGACCAAATTAACTGGTCTCAAATGCTTGACTCAGTTCTCTAGGCCTATTAGACTGCATACAAGTCTCCTTAGGGAGTGTCTCCCTACCACATAGTATATGGAAAGTCATGCCATTTACCATTTGATCTAATTCACAAATCTCTATGGGCAATCGACATTTGACATTTGGATCTGAATAAGTAACAAAAAAAGAAAGCTAGATATGAACAGACTCCTTAAATTCTCCGACTATGCATACAATAATAGCCTTATGCACAAGGAGAAGGTCAAAAAGTGCCATGACAAGCACATCCACCGCAAGATTTTCTTACTTGGTCAGAAGGTCTAGTTGTTTGATGCAAAGTTGAAATTATTCTCAGAGAAGTTGAAGAGCAAGTGCACCGGGTTCTTTATAGTGAAACATGTGCGTGATAATGGAATATTAGTCATATCCGGATTGTTAACTGACACAAGACCTTTTGTCATCAACGGACATATTTTGAATCATTATCTCGAGCATGACACCTTGTAGTCCATTGTTGACTCTATTCAGGTTGTCTACAAGGTAGAACTTCCAGCAACAACATCTGAAGATTTAGACAAGGCTATAAAAACATATTTGTTTAGTTCATCATTCTCTTCTTTTATTCTTTTCATTCTTTTATTCTTCTGATAGCTTCACTCATCCCATTCATCATTGTTATGCTTAGGATATACTTCATCTTAAGTATAGGAGGGACATGTATATACTGGTATTCAATTTTTTTTGATCAACTCACCTGTCTCCTCAATTCTTAACATTCTTTCTACATTTAGGGATATTTTACCATAATTATCAGGGGAGATAGGTTAAGCTGATGATTGATTTATTTGTTTATTCTCACTCTCAACCTTCCCTACTTAGTATGCATTCTGCTATACTTAGGATTAATTGATCCTATGTATAGGGGCATCTGTCAACTTCTTATTCTTTATTTGATCATTGTAGTATATGTTTTCTTATACTTAGTATGAGTTATGTCTTCCTTTTCTCTCTGATCTATGAGGACCTAGCTTGGGCTAAGTATATGGGGTCATATAAACATTGTGTATATATTTAGCCATAACACATAATTGTGTATTTCTAATAATATGGATAACTTATAAAAAACAAACACATCAAAATTCTTTGTAATTATAGTTAATAAACAACTGAAAAATGTTTTGCGAAATATTTGAAAAACGGTTGGAAAATTTCTTTGAAAAGACTTTTGTAAAACCTTTTGAAAATTATTTTGTGTAATAGACCTTTGTAAAAATGTTTTGTTTCTAAAAATTAACTTCTTTTGTTTGAATAAAATGTTTTGAAAATCTATTATAAAATGATTTGGAAAATGGTTGCAAATAGTGTTTGAAAATTTTATGCATACATTTTGACATATCTTTACAAATATTTGTAAAAAATATTTGTCAAATTGTTTTTAAATGAAGTTTTCCAAATGATTGAGAAAATATTTTCAAATTACTTTTTAAATCTTGTACATTATTAAATCAAATAGAAATTATTTTCAAAATCTCTACATAAATCATTAAATACCATGTGTAAATTCTTCACCTAATTCTTGTAAATAAACATATGCACTACTGTGTATATAAGTGCACATATTTATTTACCGATTCTTTAGTTCTTGAAAAATCACTAAAAATTTGCAAAACCAAAAATTTATTTAAAAAATTCAAAAAGTTTTTTTAAAACCTTCTTAAAAATTTGCAAAACTTTTTCAAAAATCCATAAAAAGTTCGAAAATAGAAAATGGTTTCTCAAAAATATTTTCTGCATTGTGCATTGCCTTCACATTTTTCAGATTGATAATTACTGTTGAACAAGTCTAAATAAAATTCAAAGATTAGAGCTTGGTTGGACCTAAGTCCAATTAATCACGTGAACCTTAAGAGAACTGGAATTGAGGCACTTCAGGTCTACTAGGCTTAATTCTTTGAGACCACAATACTTAGTTTGGTGTAGTCTTGACTGCCTAAGTAGAATATTTCAAAACACACTAGTGGCACTTGTCGACAGTGGCCTAACTTGCACACCTATGTAGGATGAGGGAGAATCCTTAAGCGAATCAAGAATGCGAGAGGATTGTATCATATATGATCAAGAGATACTAGTCTCACTAGTTGCTCAGTGCAACAGAATTTAATAAAATATTATCATTGAAATCCAATGGTCCAAGAATACTTCTTGGATCGTTTCATATAAACCACAAATTGGATAATGGAATACCTCTTGTAGCGTGGTTGTGATCGAGTCTCTAAGAGAAGAGACCTCTTGTCTCAAGTCTGATTCGTCGGAGGAGAAGATTGCGAGCACGGAGATGAGTCACATGCTTCTCGCAATCTAAGTGGTTGATCCACGCAATGGTTCTCCTGATCTCGTCTCACGATATAGAATGTCTTCGTCACGAGCGAAGCGCACCAAAGAAGACGGAGATCCAAGAGTTGTCAAAGCAGCACCAAAACTGCAATGCGATGGCAGTAGTGACCTTCTCTCTATGGATAGAGTCGACGAACACTCAAGGGATAGAGAGAGAGGTGGCGTAAGAATGAGGGAGAGAGAGCTTATGATCGTGTTGTTGTTCTTATATAGGGTTTTGGGAGTCCATGGATCTCAATCCATGGACAACACTAAATCGATGGATGAAATTGATATTTGTGTTTCTTTCAGTGGCCATAATTTTTTGTAAAAACACAAAAAAATTATTCTAATATAAATTAAATATATATTGATAAATAAAAATTAATTCTAAATTAAGTAAATTAATCTTGGAGACCATAAGGAGGAGATTGCCCTCATCCTTAGATGGGGTGGAATGACCACTTTAATCCCCTTAGGACTTGGTGGTTGTCCACCTCCTTGAATTGGAAGGAGGCAATCTACTTCCAATTCACGAGATTGCATTTTCTTATGAAATCTCCAAGATTATACAATAACACTTGTTGTAAATTATCTCATAGAAATAATCTCTATTATCTTGTGAATATTGGAATCATGCCATTGGAAATATGTGAATCACATTCACAACCGAAAATAAAATTTAATTATATTTTCAATTAATTATCCAATCTAAATCCAATTTACATCAACAATTAATCAAAAAATATAAATCACAATAGTCTCTCTCTAATGCATTATAAATCACATTTATAATATATATGAAATATTGGATTGTGCTATCCACATTATTCTTATCCATAATAAATAAATAACATTTAATTATATTGGATCATCATTCTCATGCATTCAAATATATGAATCAAATTCACATAATTCAAGATAATTAAATCACATTTATTTATCCATTATTTAATGCTAAGATATAATTAAACAATGGAATTATTATAGAACTCTTTCAAGAATAATGTGCTTTCTACATAGATACTTGGAGTTAAAGACAGAGCGGTAGTATGTTACACAAATAGTGACTTGGATATTGAGATCACATCTCAAATATATATCCCATGGCCCTCTCATATATGCAGGATTAAATCAAGGCCGTAAATCTAATATTCTCAATTCTTCTCAATCTCATTCAAATCAATGTCCAACACTTGGACTATGATCAGATTACTTCTCTATTAAGAGGAGTCACTAAAATCTAGACTTGTTTCATCACTTCCGCAGAATGGAAGTGTCATGGTTATACAATCGTTTACGATCACATCACCATTAGGTATTCATATTACTTGTACATCCTGCACACTAGAAGACCTATTATAAACCCGAAGATATAGATCAATTTTACGTTGTCATCTTTTGGGTTTCATCATCAAGTTTCTCATTCTTGGTAATTGGGAGTTGGTATCGATCATATGCTTTCCAAAAGCATACATATGCTTTCCAAAAGCATATATCATACCTACAAAATCTTATCATGCTTCCAAAGCACGACGATCATGCTTGGAATTTGATAGGTCCCAATACCTCATGAGTGAGCTCATGTCTTCCAGTTCACAAGTGAACATGTATGATCCCTTTGAGAGATCATATCACTCATATGCCCTCATATGCACACCAATTTGTCAGAGTATAGACCTTAGTTAGGTCATCAACCTATTGGTCTGCCAAATGTACATACTTAGACATATAGTAATACATCTGTCTCCAGTCAGAGGATGTGTGCCTCTATCACGACAGTATACGACATAGGACTTTGATTATCTCAATCTCGTTAAGTTAACACCTTGACCTAACTAATCAGACACCTCCGAATCTCTATTTCCATACAGAGGACATGGATCAAGAGCTCGATCAGATATCAACCTACTGAGAATGGATTGGCATCTCCTACTTAGGCAGGATATCATCTCCTATCAATCACTTGACGGTGCTTGATGAGTCATCAATATAACTCCTTAGATATTGATCCAAGCACTAGCCTCAATTAAACTATTGAATCAACAGTTGTATGATTATTATGATGGCCATGGTACATAATCCCAATTGTATAGGTGGATCTTATATTCATTCATTTAATCTCAGATATGGAGTGAAATAACCAATATTTTTTATTGATAAATCAAATATTACAATAACATTTATTGTAGGAATTGTTCGCCTCAGACTCAAATGGCTAACAATCTCCCACCTGCCCTCATAACCATTCAGATACAATCATTAAACCCATATTAATAACATGATGGTGATAAAGCTGAAAATCGGTTTCGCGGCTTTTTAATTTTATAGGGTCGATGTAGCAAAAAGCCGCAAAAAATACGATCTCAGCTCGTACCAAACAAATTCAGTTTTCCTTCGGAAAACCTACACTAAATTTTTAACCAGGCAAGTGTTCCTGGGTCAAACTCAAGGAGGCAGAATAGAATCCCTTTGATTTTTTTCGGAAATTTCTTTGTAATTTTATTTCTTATCTCTTCTAAGAGTTATCAGACTAAAACACTTTTTTTATTGACTTATTTTTTTATTTTTTGTTTGATTTTTATTCTTTTCCAATTTTTTTTTAATTTTCAAAAAGGGATATTTTTCAAAAATATTTATTAATTGTATAATAGGTGGATATTATATAGGCGGTAGAATATAATAGGGTGAACGGGGTCGAGCAACGAGCTCGAACCACATAAGAAATCAAAACAAAACAAAGAGATATTCGATAAAATCAAACACGACGAAAACACGTCAAAATCCCACGAAACCTTAATACAAGGTAAATGGCGTAGTTGCGTAACTACCCTAAAGAAATCGTCAAAGAACAAAGTCAAACGAGGTAAAAATAGCCCCTACATCCCAGGCGCATAAGCGCAAAAAAACTATTTAAAAGGTTTGCAAATAGGTCCTCAAGACTATTCTAAAAGAAAAGAAATACAAATGATTACATTTAGGTCCCTGCGGAGGGACCTAAATGCAAATAAAAGAAACCTGGGGGCAGAATGAAATTCTGGAGACCTGCTGGATTAAGTGAGCAAATTTTCTACCGGTTCACAACAGACGGTTGTGATTAGAACTTGCTGGCGCGATCGGATGGATGCAGGTGCGCCACGTATCACGCACCTATACGTTCTGGAGCTCAACCGTTTATGCGGTTTGTTGAAGTCGATGGCGATGGCGTTCTTCTCCAAATTATTTCGACCAGACGCCGGCGTCTTTGGCACTCCGACGGGGCCAGAGGGGTGGCTCCTCCAACCCTCGAGCTCGCCCGCGGTAGGGTGGTGGTGGAAGCTGCTCCGAGCGGTGGAGATGGCGTGATGAAGATGATGGTCCGGTGTTCTTAGAGGTTGTTGCAGCCTGGGGACCGACCTTTCGAGATGGATTTTGATGACGATCAAAGGCTCCCAGATTCCTTGTGAGTGCTCCTTAGGGAAGTAGAACCTGTAAATGAAGGATTTGTATGCTCGATTCGTGTTGAATCGGCCAATGGATGATAGATCACAAGCTCAAAACTTTGAGAGAAATAAGGTTTCCAGAAGTTATTCAAAATGCGTGAAGATGACGATGGTTTGATGAAGAACTTCGAGGCGATTCGAATCGAAACGAAGGTGGAACTTTGATGCGCGCCTAAGCTACCTAGAAACGCGAATAGCGTCGCTAATCAACGCACGCAAACCGAGAAATAAAACGAAGAAGATGGAGGAAAAGGTCTAGGGTTTTCAAGGTGTAGTACCTGGAAAAGTTGCTCGACGACGACCTTTGACCGGAGCGTGGACGCGCGCTTGGGCGGCGATGCAAGGCTGACGAAGCCTTGGAACCTTCTCCAACGTCTCCTCCTCCTTGCGGGCGTCTCCACGGTGCTGTCACCACCTCAGGTCGGCTGGGATGAGGTTTGGAAGATGGGGGTCGGATAGCTTGGAGCTGGAGCTCAGGTAGTTGGAAAAGTTTGTTGTTAATGGCGGAAGTTGAGGGGTATTTATAGGTCAATGGCGTGGGCTCCATGTTTAGATCCAAGGGTGGCAAGGTGGAGGGTAGTTAGGAGGGTAGATCTGAGGGTTTAGGTTGGCCAGAAGGTTCTAGAATCGCGCGGGAAAATTGAGGAAGTCGGCAGGTCAGAGCACAGGTGCAACAGCTTCTTGGAGGAAGAAGGCCCAGGGTGCTGACAAGTGTCAGTACCTGGTTGGTCCAGAAGCTAAAATTCAAGGTAAAATAGATAATAAATAATAAATAACTTTATTTTAAATAGGTATAAATACAAGAAAATGTAAATAAATTAATTTTCTAATTTATGGCATAAGTACTTTTTATAAATAATAAATATTATTTAAAATATAAATATTATATTAATAAATATGTATTTATAAATAGGTTTTAGATTTTTAATTTAATAAATAAATACTTAAAAATTAATTTTATAATTTCTTAATTATTAGAATATTAAATAAGATTTATGTATTTTTTATGGATTTTAATAAGTTAATTTGCATATTTTAATAAATAAGGTTAGTATCTAAGTAGGTCATTTATACCAATATTTTGGGGGTTTTGATTTTACTTAAATAATAAATAAGGTCCAAAAATTATGAAATAATTTAGAGTGAAACTACAAGATCATGAAATAATTTAAAAAATTATAAAATTAAGAAAATTATAAATAATGTGTGTTACATAAAATAAATAGCCCAGAAACCCCGTTGTCTTTTGGTCCCAAAACCGACTTTTTGCAAACGGACTCCGAATTCGATGAAACCACCTTATTAATTAGAGAATATTATTTTATGAGCTTTAAAGGTGAGTAGAGTGAAATTGGAGCTCGTATGAGGAAGTTATGATGTTCGGAAGTTGAGATTTTGACAATTTACATGTTGAGTTTCTTGGCATATATACAGGATAATATTTTTAACTTATTATTATATTTTTATATACATTTTTAGGAATAATTAGGAAAAGAGCTTGGTGAAAAATATGTTCATATGAATTATTTAAAAATCTTTTAAGTTTTGTATTTATTTTATAAATAATAGAGAATGTATGGAGTGTGTATTAAATTATTTTTTTATGTTTTCTTTCCTTATCTCCCCCTACTTATTGGTTTGTCGACCAATCCATGCTGACTTGGTCTCGGGGGTTGGATTATAAATATATCTTACAACTATATTTATATTTTAAGTCATATTGTATATATATACATATATTCAATCTGCCTTTTCTTTCTTTTCTTGTTCTTTATTTATTTACATGATTTTAGTGGTTAAAAGTGAATATTTACACATGAATGGCGATTTGTTAAAAGATGAGAATTAATGGATATTTACATGTATTTGTTACGGGTTTTAAGACAAAATGCGACAGAAAAGTTAATGAATCATGGATTCATCAGATGGTCGATAACCTTCTGTGTCAAAGGTTTGGGAAGGGGATCAACAACGTTTTTGGCAGAAGCCACCTTGGCGATGATGATATCACCATGCTTTTGAATCTCCCAATGAAGTGGCATTTCCTTTCCACGTGCTTGCTCTTTTGATTCCATCTGGGTTCCTTTGCCTGGGCAATGACTCCCGTGTTATCGCAGAGTAGCGGGATGGGAGAATCAGAGGAAACTATGCTAAGTTCCAGGACGAACTTGTATAACCACACCGCCTCCTTTGCAACATCCTTTGTGGCAATGTATTCGTCATCTGTTGTTAAATCTGTTGTAGTATCCTACTTCTTGTTTCTCTAGCTCACAACACCATCGTTCATCCAGAACACAAACCCTGATGTCGACTTTTGATACTTAATATCCAATTGGAAGTCTAAATCTATGCATCCCTAGACTTGAAGATCACCATCACCATAGACCAAGACATAATCTTGCGTCTGTATTAGATACCTGAAAATGTTCTTCACTACATTCCAGTGTTGTTCTCCATAGCAGGATTGGTAACGACCTACCACTCCCACTACATGGCATATATCTGGCCTTGTACACATCATGATGTACATAATGCTTTCTACAGCTCATGAAGGGGCATTCAACCATGGCTTTCTTTTCCTCAACACTTTGAGGAGCCATCCCTTTAGATAGGTGGATACAATGTCTTAAGGGAAGGTAACCTTTCTTTGAACTCTCGATATGGAAACATTCTAAAATTTTCTTAATGTAGCCATGTTGTACTAATCCCAATGTCCTCTTTTCTCGATTTCTAAAAAGCATCAGACCAAAGATGTAAGAGGATTCTCCAAGATCTTTCATATTGATGGTATGGGATATACAAATCTTAACATTGGTCATCATCCTTGTATCATTCCCAATGATATGGATGTCATCTGTGTAAAGCGCAATAAACATAATGTCGCTCCCACTAAGCTTCTTGTATACACAAGGTTCATCAGGATTTTGCATAAAATATTAACTTGTTATGGTTTCATCAATTTTTATGTTCTAGCTACTAGAAGATTATTTGAGCCCAGAGATGGATTTCTTCAGCTTGCATACTTTAACTTCCTTGGTTATGAAGCAATGGGGCTGCTCCATATAGATATCCTCCACGAGGTATCCATTGAGGAAAACTGTCTCGATGTCTATCTACCAAATGTTGTAGTCAAGAGATGCAACTATAGATAGCAATGTCCAGATGGACTTAAGCGTGGCCACAGGAGAGAACCTCTCATCATAGGCGATGCCTTCTCTCTATGTGCAGCCCCTGGCTACGAGACGTGCCTTGAAAGACTCAATTTTTCCATTAGGTCCCCTCTTTCTCTTGAAGATCCATTTACACCCAATGGGTTTTACCCCTTCAGATGGATCCTCTAGGGTCCTTACATCATTCTTATGCATAGAGTCAATTTCTGACTTCATTGCTAGCATCCATCTATCCATATCATGATCTACATGTGCTTCATCAAATGAATCTGGATCATTGTCAGTTTCTCCTGACACATGGAATTCGTACCTTTCAGGTGGTGCCTCCACCCTTGAACTCCATCGAAGAGGTACGGGTGTTTCATCTTTATTTATCTCTTCAATTTCTGGTTCATGAAGCTCAGAATCCTCATGGGACTCAATCAGTTCCTCTACTTCATTTTTGTCATGACTTTTAAGGAAATCATCCTCCAGAAATTTCACATCTCTAGAGATGAAAACATTCTGGGTCTCTAGGTCATAAAGCTTGTATCCAATACCATCCTTAACATACCCAATGAAGTAGCACTCTCGAGTGCAAGATTCTAGTTCTTGCATTGATGTTTCTCACATGGAGCAAACAACCCCAAACTCTCAAGTGATTAACACTAGGTTTTGTTCCATACCCGAGCTCTTGAGGAGTCTTAGGTATAGACTTGCCAGGAATCTTGTTCATGATACACACACACACACACACACACACACACACACACATATATATATATATATATATATATATATATATATTGTAGTCTCTACTGCATATCTTTAAAAACTAAGTGGTAAATGTGCTTTACTCATCACTGAACGAAGCATATCCGTAATGGTCCTATTGCATCATTCAGCAACACCATTAAGTTAGGGGGGGGGGTCCAGGATGAGTGAGATTGGAGACAATTCCATTCTCTTTAAGGTATTCCTTGAAATCTTCTGAGAGGTACTCGCCTCCTTGGTCAGATTTAATCCATTTAATCTTCCAATCGGTTTGGTTCTCAACTAAATCCTCGAACTCTTTGAACTTTTTAAAGGTTTCAAATTTATGATATGGTAGGAAGATAAACCCGTATCATGAATGTTCATCAATAAATGTCAAATAATATCAAAATCCACTTATGGTCATGGTACTGAAGGGACCACATACATTGGTATGTACTAGGTCAAGAATACTGTCTAATCTTGAAACCATGTTACGAAAGGCATCCTAGTCATTTAACTCGAATGCAATGTTCGTAGGTAGGTAAAGACCGAACCTATTAAAAATCTAAGGGTCTATCCTTTATCAATCCATTGATCCTATCAACAAATAAATGACCAAGCTATTGATGCCAAATCATGATTGAATGATTTCCATCCTCCCTGGATATTTTACGGTTCTTGTTAGTGGTAGTAACATTCACGACATTTTCATCAATGAATAAATCATAGAGTCAAGCAGAAGTCAAAACACCATACGCAATATGCTTATCATAATAATTTATGACTATTTTATTACAGAAAATGAATGAATATCCACTTCTAACAAGTTTAGATACAAATATATGGTTCCTTATGACTTCTGGTACCTAAAGACACACTTTAAGCAGTAGTGCTCTTCTACTAGATAATGATAGTCGGCGGGTCCCGATGGTGACTCCTGCAACACTTGCATCAGATCCCATATGGGTGACTATCTCCCCCTCATCAATACTCTTAGTTTCCTTAAATAGATGCAATAAATTGCATACATGAACAGAAGCACTAGAATCTAAAACCCAACTTCCTTCTTGTCCAACGATAAAATTAGTTGCAATAATGAAAGTAGATCTCAAAGCTGCTAGGTATTTACCTTTGTCGATCGACTTTAGGTAATTCAGGCAATTACGGCTCCAGTGCCCTTGCTTCTTGCAGTTATGACAGACATCAGTTTTCTTCGATGCTATCAAAGTGGATGCATTGGAAGATGAGCCAATGCCTTGACTCTTCTTCTTTCACTTCTGGGTTGGGCCCTTCTGAAAACCATGTCTCCGACCGTGCTTTCCTTTAACTTGTGCAACAATCGCACTGCCAGATGGGCTATATTTTTCATTATGTCTTCTGCAGACTTTAATGAAGTAAATATCCCAACGTTAGTATAATGGACTTTACTCATGTGGTACGTGACCACAAAATTGTTGAAAGACATAGGGAGCGATAATAGAGTGAAGTCAGCTTGCGTATTTGTGTCCATGTCAGCCCCCAGGGTTTGCAGCTCATAAAGGTTCCCAAGCATTTTGAGTACATGTTCTCTGATAGAGGTCCCATCCTACATCTTGCAGCAAATAAGTTCTTTCATGATATTATAATGATGTTTGTGGTTAACATCACCAAACATTTCTCTCAGATTCACCACAACATAATGACAAGTGTTCATCTCCCCATGTTGATTCTGAAGCACATTGGACAATGAACCCAGGATGTAACACCTTGCCAAATTATGATCTTCATCATATTTTTTAGTAAAATTATTTCCTTCCTGAGTCTTTAGATATATGTACTATTCTTGGACAACACATATGAGATGCACTCTACAGAAGGAAAAGATCCAAATTTCGGACCCAATCCGAATAATTTGGTCTGGTCAACTGATTGACCTCCAAGAGCCAGCCAAGTGGGTTCATGGATTTCATTTTCTGAAATTAAGAATGCACTATATTAGAACAAGTAAATAATTATATATTTAGTTGTAATTCATTGATTAAGGAATTTTTAATCAAATTAGTCTTGCCTTTTCACCTTTAAATGTCCATTCCCTTAATCACTTACAAAGAAAGTGATATACATAACGTTATATCTCTATCAAGAACTATGATCTCCTCCTTTCCATTGTTACTTTCCAATAATATGAGAACCTGTACTTGGATAAAAATAAGCGGGAACACATTCCTCCTTACAAGTCCAATTTGCATTTCCCAATTCGATCTTTAAAACTCATTCCCACCACCCCTAAGGTGATGTTGACCCGTCGTTAATTGAACCAATTGTCAACAAGATTAGAACTTGCTATACACAATCCCATATCGCCCTAATAAAATGAGGACCCGATATTGGAGTAACTATGCATATAGCCTTACTCTTTCAAGAAAAAAAGAGCCCGATCAAAATGTGCTTGCATGTAGGAGCTGTCACTTCAGACATGCATCTCCTATATACAATCCCTACCAACGGATCCCTTCGCCTTTATGGGAGACCATGAATGTCACTTATGTGATCCTCCACCTCATATTCAAACTATAATTAGTTATCATGAATCATATCCTCATAATTAATTCTTCCTAAGAAAATACACATGTATTCATAATAGAGTGTTTTAATTTGATATAATTAATTTAATCACATGAAATCAATTATCAATCCAATTCAATCAGTCAACAAACTTGATTGTTACTTGAAGGATGGTATTATCTAAAAAACACACATTATTAGATATTTAGTAATTAGAAAAATGCATCATGATCCCTTCGAACATTATCCCTTCCTTACCCATGGTCATGGTTAGTACCGACAGGAGTGGAATAGACCGCTCACAGAGCAAACTGCTACCCCAACGCTCCCCGACTAGACACCATATCCGCATCAGGTGAGGATAATGCCAATTGATCACATTGTACTTGAGATGATAATCGGTATTACAACCAAAGTTGTGCAATATAATAATAATTAAAACCACTTTGATTAACATTATATGGAGACGTACTAACAAATCCCAAATCCTATTCAAGTAACCAAGTTTTGCATATGGAGATTATCCTACTACTATTGTTGGATATCCTAAGGTTGTCATGAAACACTCATTCAATGATGATTGATGTAATTTCATGTTTCATGGGTGGAAAACAATAAGCAAAAATCATTTTGTTACAAATCAATGAATACAAGCAAACAATTTTCATAGCGGGAACGATTGGAATCAATTTCGCGCACCTTTAATACCAATCAAAGCCTATTGTATTTTGGGATATATTTAGACATTATAAATTTATTTTACAATCTAAAAAACAAGTCCAATCAGTGCACAAATAGTAGCTTTGTATTTCATCAAAAATCGATTCGATTTTGGCATCCAATGCAAAAAACTTTGATTCACGCTCAACCAAAACATGAACCATGATCGACAAGGGTTTTGGATCACATCCAAGACATGATCAAGGCTCTGATAGAAGTTGAGGGATATGGGAAATCTCTTAAGCACGTCACAGAAGCATGAGGATAGCGTCATATATGATCGAGAGCAACTAGTCGCACTTGTTGCTCGGTGCAACAGGATTTAAAAAAAATTAATTGATGAGATCACATGATCCAAGAACAATTCTTGGGTCGTATACTAGATAAAGTAATACCCCTTTGTAGCATTGTTGTGATCGAGTATCTAAGAGAATAGATCTCCTATCTCAAGTCTGATCCGTCAGAGGAGACACTTGCAAGCACGGAGATGAGTCGCGTGCTTCTCGCAATCCAAGTAGTTGATCCAAGTGATAGATCTCCTGATCTCGTCTCATGAGATCGAAAGTACTCAACACAAGAGAAGTGCACTAAAGAAGACATAGATCCGATTGTTGTCGAAGAGGCTGAACAACGACGATGCAACCACGGTGGCGACCATCTCTCTAGGGATAGAGTAGACCACCACTCAAGGGATAAAGAGAGATGTGGCATGAGAATAAGAGATAGAGATAAAGAGAGAGAGCTTATGATCATGTTATTGTAACTTGAAGAGAAAGGAGTGCCTCTTCTTTAATAGGATTTTGGGAGTCCATGGATCTCAATCCATGGACAATACAAAATCAATGTATTAGATTGGTTTGGGTTCAATTGAATGGCCATGAATTTGTTGTAAAAACACAATAACATTTTGTTTAATTTAAATTAAATACATATTGATAAATCAAAATAAATTAATTCTATATTAAATCAATAAATCTTGGAGATCATGAGGAGGAGATTGCCCTCATACCTAAAAATAAATAGACGATCACGTAATACCCTTTGGTTTTGGTGTCCGTCCACCTCCTTGAACTGGAATGAGGTAATCTTTATCCAATTCATGAGATTACATTATATCATTAAATATCCTAGATTTTACAACAATAGTTGTTGTTAATTATCTCACAAAATAATTCATATTTATCTTATGAATATTGCAATCATGCCATTGCAAATATGTGAATCACATTCAAAATCCAAAATAAAATGTAAATTATATTTTCAATTAATTAGCCAATGTGAATCCAATTCACATCAATAATTAATCAAAAAATATAAATCACAATAGCCTCTCTCTAATACATTAAAAATCACATTTATAATATATATGAATAATTGGATAATGCTATCAGCATTATTCTTATCTATAATAATTAATTCATATTTAATTATATTGGATCATCATTCATTCAAATATATGAATCAAATTCACATTATTAATTATAATTAAATCACATTTAATTATCCATTCTCAATGCTTAGATTTAATTCGGCAATGGAATTATTCTTGAACTCCTTCAAGAATAATGTGCTTTCTCTACAGACACTTGGAGATAAGCACAGGGCATTTTGTACATTCCATGTATAGTGTCTTGAATATTCAGATAATATCTCAAATCCAGATCTCATGGACCTCTCTCAGATGCCTGATTAAATTAAGGCCATAATTCTAATCCTCTCATTGCATCTGAATCTCATTATTTTTAATGTCCAACACTTGGACCAAGATCAGATTACTTCTCTACTAAGAGGAGTCACTAAAATTCAAACTTGTTTCATCACTCCCTCAGAATGGAAGCATCATGGTTATAAAATGGTTTATGATCACATAACCCTTAGGTATTCTAATACTTGTATGTCCTGCATAGTAGAAGACCTATGATAAACCCGAAAATATAAAGATAAATTTTACACTACCATCTTTAGGGTTTCATCATCAATTTTCTCATTCTTGGTCATTGGGAGTCGGTATCGATCATATGCTTTCCAAAAGCATATATCATACTTATAAATTCATGTCATGATTCCAAAGCACGATGACCATGCATGGAATGTGATCAGTCCCAATACCTCATGAGTGAGCTCATGTCTTCCAGTTCACAAGTAAACCTTTATGATCCCTTTGAGAGATCGTATTACTCATATATCCTCATATGCACACCAGCTCGTCGATGTATAGACCGTGGTTAGGTCATCAACCTATTGGTATACCTAGTGTACATACTTAGACATATAGTAACAAATGTCACTGGTCAGAGGATGTGTGCCAATATCGTGACAATACACAACATAGGACTTTGGTTATCTCGATCTCGTTAAGTCAACGATTTGACCTAAATAATATGATACCTCCAAATCTCTATTCCCATGTAGAGGACATGCATCAAGAGGTTTGTCAGATATTAGCCTAATGAGAAATGATTTCCACCTCCTACTCAGGCTGGAGATTATCTCTTAACAATCATTTGACAGTGCATGACGAGTCCTCAATCTAACTCCTTAGATATTAATCCAAGCACGAACCTCAATGACTCAACTATTGAATCAACAGTCGTATGCTCATCAACTTGGCCATTGTACATAACTCCAACTGTACAAAGGTACAATTTTTATGAAATTGAGGGTGAGCTCCCAAGTTGGGAGTCATCGCGCAATGTTTATATCATATCAAATGACGTAATACATCATAATTAAACTTGACTCCTCGAAACACAAGAGAGCCTTACAATGAGAAACAACATTTTTTGGATAAAACTTTTGATTTTTAAAAATGGAGATCATTTTTCGCCTGCCAAATTGCCCACAGCGCCGCAAAGGTTTTGCCATATCATTAGAGGAATTGCCTCCTACTTTCCTTACACATTCTCGGAAGCTCGAAAAACCACCCACATCCACCCATTGAATCACTAGTTCTCTCCAGACCTTCAACGAGGTCTGACATGTGAGAAATATGTGCTCCAAGTTTTCCTCATGCTCACCGTACCTTTCACACATCACATCTTGAAGATTCAAAAACCTCGCCCTCCTCACCTTGTCTAGTAATTTGTCTCTACTCAAGCACCATAGGAATAAAGATTATTCTACTCGCAATCGTGCTTGCCCAAATAATTTTCACATCTTTGCACAAGTCCATATCTTGTCCTTATTCTCCATTTATCATCTCACCATATAAATGTTTGACAGAGAATTTAGTACATGTCTATATGTAATGGTCTCTAGTATGGGAGAAGTTGTCTGGGGTAGAAGCTGCTGCCATTAGTCCAACCAACTCCTCCCTCCTTTCTGACAGGATCACATTAAAACCAAGTCTCCACTCTCATGATTGATCCAACTCCCGTAAGGTGGTCTCCTTTGATGTCGCCAAAGCAAATATTCTAGGAAACCGCATCTCGAAAGGGCCTTCCCTCATCCAATCATCCCTCCAAAACCTGAAGCCTCTCCCATCCCCAATTTTCGGTGCTAGTCTATTCGAAATTAGAGGCAATACCTCTCGCACCCCTTTCCAAAGGGTTGTCCCAAACTGAGATGCCCCCGCTTCCAAGACACCTTTCACCCCGTAAATCTTTCTCACCAATCTAGTGACAAGATCCACAGATGGGCCTCAAATACGCAACCCATTTTCCCAGTAAAGCTCTGTTCATGCACGTCAGGTATTGGACTCCAAGACCCCCATGCTTACTTGTTCTCATGACCTCCTCCCAATCCACCAAATGCACACTCGACTTCTGATGTTTCCCGTTTGACCAGAAAAATCTTCTTATTAGTTTTTCAATCTTCTTTCTCACTCCTACTGGCATCAGCCTAGTTGAGAAAAAGAACACGGGAATGGTTGACAGCACATGCTTCAACAAAATTAGCTTCTCACCCTTCAACAAAGTAATCACCTTCCACCTTGCCAATCTCAGCTCAATCTTCTTTATAAACACATCCCATTCAGTGGCTATGAGTTTTCTCATCACTAAAGGAAAGCCAATGCAAGTGATTGGTAGGTAACTCGGTGGACAACCAAGCAGCTCAGCTACCCTCATCTGATCTTCATATTGTACAAAGGTACCTTATACTGCATTCATTCATTTAATCTAAGATTGGGAGTGAAAATAACCAATAACTCATTTAGATAAATAAAATATTAAAAATAACATTTATTGTAGGAATGTTTCGCCTCAGGCTCACATGGCTAACATCTTGCACCTTACACTTTGCTCAACTTAGTTCAAGTGGTATATGGATGGATTTGTCAGCATGATTCTATAGCAAATGAAAACATACGAAGTCATGATACCGTGGCCATTATTCCCCAACCCTATCCAGTATATGTGAGGTCTAATGACAGAATGTTGTGGATTACAATAGTGCTTCAAAAGAGGGATAGTCTACTGACTTAAGAGTAAAATGTCTTTATGTAAATGCTGTTGTATATGGTATTGAGAAATAGATGGGCAAAAATCAAAGAGAAATCAATTCCCATTAGATCATGTATCTAATAAGCATGATTGAGCTTCAAAGTCAAAGGCATATGTGAGACTACAACCGGATGACTTGGCTACAGGTAGCTACACTACCAACTGTCCATTCTCTTCTTCGCCTCCTCTTCGTGAGGCAGTTGTACTTCAACTTTGAGGGTACTAACCTGCTTCTAGAGGAATGGGTTATTGAATTGGGGAATTAGGTTCACCATGTTAGAGAAGTCTGACTTTTATCGCTTCATCCGAGAGGATATATATATATAACACTATACAATATAGACTCGTAGTCATAAGGGATTGTGTATGACATCTACTTGTTCTGACCTGGCTGTTAAGGATACTTTAGTAGAATTTTGTGATTCTCAGAAGCTGTTGTGATTTAAGTCCAGTTCCCAAACAAGGTTCCGATCAAACTAAAAATCCAAGGGTCCGACAGAGCTCCAAACTTTGATATTATAATGATTTTTTTAGAAGTTAAAATCAATCCAAGTTCTTTCTTTTTCTTTTCTTTATTTTCTTTTCTGTACTTATAAGAATAAGTGTTTGCTAGAGAGTAGTAAAGGCAATTATACACGGTGATTAATCTCCATTTCATCACCTTCATTCTTTCAGTTTGGCCTTAAATACCTAGCTAAATCCATTCATATAAAATTTATTTGTCAAAATAAAAACTATGTAAACTGTACAAAATATTCTATAAAATATTATACATATATTGTATTTAGTTCTCGAATATAAGAATAAAGGAAGAAAAGAAAAAAGAAATAAAACACCAAAGGTGACGACTGACCCTAGACCCTGAGTCCCAATAATCATGATGACTTGGTCGACAAGGAATAAATTGTTGGAGATAGGGCAATGAATTTTATAGCTAAGACCTAAAATCCCTATTTTAATTCATCTATATGTTCTTTTTGGACCTATTTTATTATATTATTTTTACACTTCAAATAATAAAATCCTTAACATGTGTAAATAAAAACATGTATAGAAAAAAATACAATGAAAAATACAAAATTGAAGTCATATAAAAATAATGTACAATATGCCCGGGACACAGAAAATAAAAAGCCAAAATATAAATTCACAGAGTTGATCTTCTCCATATTGTATTTAAATGGACCAAAATCAATTTAAGTGTATATAACTTTTAATAAACTATTTGATGAAGGTGGTTTCATCTAGTTTTGAACTAAGATGCAAATATTTCGGTTTTGAGCCTAATTTTGCAATATACGTTTTATATTTTATTAATTATATTTATTCTCTATATTTTTCAGATACTTTTATGTTTATAAATTTCAAAAAAATATTTAAAACATATACACATAATTATAATAAAATAAACAACTTAAAATAAAATCAAAATAAAAAAATACATTTAAATACACAGGTAAAATTCTCCTTTATATATCTATAAGTATATAGAACTAATTAATTAAAGATACATACAAATTCAAAAATATATAATAAAATTATGTAAATGTGTATAAAGATAATTTAAAAGTATATAAAATACATGTACAAAATAATAAAATGGATAATACAAAATAAAAAAAATACCCAATTATTGGTATATATACCTACATTCATACATGCAAATATTAACTTGCAATAAGAAGCCTCGTAAAAAGAAATAAAATTTGAATAAAATACCAAAAAATTACTAACACTTTTCATGTTTTAATAAAATTACATAATTACATTTATTATTAATTTCGATTTTACCAATCTTTTCCCCCCGAGATTTTTCTGGTTGCTCCACATTGACTAACCAGAAGCATTTGCCAGTTGTCCTCTGTCAACTAGCCCCGTCTCTCTTCCTCAGGTTCTAATCTGTCAAAGCTCTCTTCTTCTCCCTTTTTTATGCTTGAAACCATCATGTGATGCTTTGGTGTTCCGCTTGATTTCTGGAGAATAGATCTCCCTATTTACGTCATAGGCAAAGATCTCATCGATCTTCCTTCCTTCGACCAGAATCCTCGATTGACGTTCCCTATTCGTTCAGCATATAAATCAACTCCTCCATCTTTGCCTCAAATTTTGATCCCTATTTGTCATGCTTTAGCCCCTCATATCCATTGAGTGTTCTTCCCCTTGGTGATAATAAGAGGCCGGATGGATTTGTGGGGAGGAGGACTCGAGGAGGAGGTGATCCAACCAATCACCGAAGTACCCCCCAAGGTTCAGCTTCCTGAAGGATATGGGAAAATCCTTAAGAGCATCTCAAAAGCCTGGAAATCGCATCATATGCAATAGGAGTGAATAGTTGTACTAGTTGCTCAGGGTAAAATATGTTAAAAAAATTTAAACCGATGAAACCACATGATCTAAGAACACTTCTCGGATCATTTCATCTAAACCACAAATAGGTATTATGGTTACCTCTTAAAGCATGGTTGCGATAGAGTCTCCAAAGGAAGAGACTGATGAATCCCTAATTCTCACTCTTATTCTTTTATTTTTGATATTTATTTTAGCAAGGCAACATGTAAATACAATAACATAGCATTCATCATGCATTTGTTAATATTGCATAATTAGCATGTTTTTTGTGAAAAAATAAAAGAATAAATGAAAATAAAAAGGAAGGAGGTATTTAAAATAAAGAGTGACCCGAACCCTAAGAGAAGGTCAAGCTTTGACCTGATCGCAAAATAAAAGATGTAGAGAGAGATAGGGTCTACATTGTGTTGTACATATTACCTATGTATATATATAAATATTTTTACAAAATTCAATAAAATATATTATTTACTCCGTTGTTTATAGTCCTAAAAACAATATAAGAACAAACTAAAATTCATTAAATAAAAATAAAATCTTCCTCTCATTTGTACAAAACACATGTATATACCTCACATCTACTATTTATTATACACTTGTAAATAATTTGTAAAAAATATAATAAAAAAATATTTATATTTCTAAAAATATGTTGAAGATAAATAAAATATAAAATTGGGGTATTTGTGTAAAAATAACAAAATAAAAAATACTTGTACATAATACATAGGTATATTATTCATGTATATAATACTATACATTGTTTATACACTAATTTATTATTCAAAAAAATAATTAAAAATCACATAAAATTCGTAAAAAAATAACAAATATTTTTCATTTTATTAATTTATAAATTTAAATCATTTATTATTTTTAATTTAATTATCTTTATTTTTACCCTTATTTTGTCACGCAGCGTCTTTTGTCCATATATGTGGCCCCTTCTGATTGGGCCACCTCGGATTTTTGATCGAGGTCAACTGGTCCCCCCACCACTTCTCTTTCATCAAATTGAGTTTCTCCAAATTCTCTTCAATTTTTAGCGATCTGAACCGACAACCATTTCACCTGATCCTTCGCCTCGAATAGATAGCGTGGATCCCAAATCTTCGCCTGCTTTATTCCTCCTCAATTTGCACCTCGGTTCGCAAGCCACGCCTCCTCTTAGTCGGGCCTGGAGCACTATATCCTACCACCTCCTCCCTTTTCCAGCACCGTTGAGTGCACCGCCACCTCCTGCATACCTGTCCATCTTTTTCAAGAGTGGGTGAGTGAGAGAGAGGGCAAGGCACCCCTTTTGGAGCGTGAAGCCCCCAGGTCCTGTGAGGTTCTTCCTCAGCTCCGCTGTGAGGAGCTATGCCTCTAACAATCGCCGGCTATCGAGGCCATTACTGAGAGGATCATCGTCCACACTCCTTGGCGTCTTCCTCCATCCTCAACTACTTCCTTTATCTCCTATTTACCATTGAATCAATCAGTTCTCTGAGATACAGAGCCCCTCCGACGAGAACCTACTCTTACCTTGTTTCGTCATGTGTCAACCTTACTTTGCCTCATTCCGACCTCCCCTCGCTTCTTAATCATGCTCCGCGACCCCCATCCCACTCCAGCCATCGGGTTGGAGTCCCTGATAGGTTGATTCCCTTATCTAGCACTGACCTGGCCCATCCACCCTCCACCTCTATTTCTGATAACGATGCGCTCTAACCTTGGACGGAGCATCACCTATTAGCAAAACCATAGTCCTGTTGGGTAGAAGCATGACCAAACCTCATCTGGGTGTCTCGGAAAGGGACAGGAAGCTCCAGAAACACCACGACTCCCCAGGACCCTCTCTTGGTCCTGGGCCCTTTTGAGCCAACCAGCAGCTGTGGAGTTCCTTCACCGATGAGTTACTCATCTAAGCAACTCACGAGGACGTCGGACCACCATGTAATCGTCAATTGAAACTCACCTCCGACAAGTTCTTCCCCATTTGTCCAGGCCTCTTCTCCATCGTTCGATCAGGCATCCTCCCAGTTCTTATCGTAGCCATTCATCATCAAGAGGCCCGTGACTGTAGGATCCATCTGAGGATCTCATCTCCGCCATCCATCACCGAAGAGGTATCCATGCATCTCAACCATTTATCCATAAGTGTAGCTCCATCAATCGTTGGATCGTTCTTATTAAGGGGTAAAATGTTCTTTGGCCCCTCTATGTTTTATGTTTTCTAGATAGTCCTGTAAATATTTTTTGTAGTTTAATATAGTTTAGATATTTTGTAAGTGGTCCCTTGTTACTTTTAGTATTTGCACTTAAGTCTGGTTTGTGTGAACTCAGATGGCATACCACGTGCTTTTCTAGTGTATTTGCATGTTATTCCTTGGATGTTACTTATGTTATGTTTTGAGTGAAAACTTTCTGATTTTTGCACTTATACCCCAGTGCGTGGTTTAATGAGCATGTGGGTTTATTCCTTGGACATTTTGCATTCTTGGCCCTAAGCTTTTCATCTACGTTAGGTTTTGGCCTATGAACTTTATTTTAATTAAAAGTACATCCTTGCAATATGTGTCTTGTATTTAATTAAATAAATATCAAGTTAAGTCCAAAAATTGTATAAAAATTGTTGTTAGCTGCTGCTAACATGTAATAATTATTGCAATTTTTGGGATTAATTTTGGATCGTAACTTTCTTCTAAAAATCAAAAACCCATAAAAAGTTTACTATCTTTTTTAGAAAATACATAAAAATCAGAAAATTGTCTTTAAAACAGCAAAAAAATAGTGGTTGTGTGTTTGGTGTGCTATACTTTCAATTGCATTTTTTCTTAAAAAACTCTTATAAAAACCCTAAAAATCACAAATAACTCAAAAGCTTCTAAAAATCATTAAAAAATCTAGAAAAATCAGAAAAAAAAATACAATTTCAGTTCTTATTTATAGCTATTTTTATATAGTTAATCATAAAATTTGTCAACACCCATTAGGGCACACTAATATTTTTAATTTGACATATTGTCCTAGATGTGTTCTGTTTGGATTTTTAGCCATAGTTTTATTTTTATATTATTACAAAAACATCAGAAGAATCCAGAAAACTATCAAAAATACCTTATTATTTGAAAAAGCCAAAAATAATTTTATTCCTAATTTTTGAGCATTTTAGTTCTGAAAAAAATTAAAAAGGCTTGCTTGTGTGCATAGTTTCCTTATTAGTTTTTTTATCCCTTAATTAAAATTCCTTTAATTTTTTTTTCAAAGTTAAAATCAATAAAAATATGTATTTTAGTTTCTGAATTCCGACTACTTCGTAAAATTTCTCATGCTCCTTGTGTTCGATCCTGGTTGCTATACAAGGTTAAAATAAATACCGGAGACCGTTAATATTTTCTGTGTGCTTTGAGTGATTTATCCTTTGATTGTGTGTCTCTCTCTTTTTCTTAATTGAGCTTGGCCTTGTGATCTGGGTCGCAATGACCCTTTGATTATCTGATTCCCTAACCCGTGTCGTTCAGACCGCTCATCAAAATGGCATCATTATCGAGGAGCATAACATAGTAGTCACTTTTTAAAACATTTGTATATTTTTATCTCTATCTGTCATAACTATTTTCTGACCTATTTCTGTTTCACTTTTTGTGTGAGGAACTGCTCGAGGATACTTTCAAGGAGACCCTGACCTGAGGAGGAGCAGAAGAAGAACATGGATTAGTTATACTAGATAGAGTAGAGTAGAGGAGTTAGTTTGCCTTTTCAGTAAACTTTTTATTATTATTGTAATAATTTAAATTCTTGGAATCTCTTCTTGGACACTTGACCTTATCGGGGTCTATTTCGCCGAGCACCGGTATGCTCAGGGGACCTTACCGAGTTTTTCTTTGTTTTGTTTTTATCGTATTTTTCTTTCTATTTGATTCCCATGGATTTGGACCTTAGACATGGGATTTTTAATTGATTGTGATGTAAATAATTTAAGGCCCAATCCCAAATATATTGCTTGCACCTATAGAGCGTAATTGGACCTTATTAATAATTCAAAAAAAAATCAACTCGATCGATTGAGAGGTCACGTGTCGCTAGAGGTCGTATACAGCTCGTGCAGGATCCGTTGTGGCAAACACTGATCGGTCTCCGAGATCGGACATCAACCTCTCTTTCTGATCATTTAGCTATTGTTCTTCACGGTCTTTAGAAATTGCTCGGCTTAAGGTCGATTTCTTCGTGCTTCATATACTTAGTTTCTTTTCGATCTGTTAATTGATGCACGAATCACCCTGCATGTAGAGTGATGGGCTCAGGTATCCATCTCTATCTTTGCATGCATCATCGTGTTTGATCGCGCATCGGCTTTTTCGACTTCTCCCCCAATTTTTTGACTTAAAATAACTCAGGAGATCGATAATTTCGTTAGGTTTTTTCCATTTAAAAATTTATAAAAAAGAGAAAACCACTAAATTGGGACTACTAATGCAAACATGGCCCTAAAATGCACCTCATCTAAAAATATTTGTTTTGGAGGAGAGTCGCCCCCTCATTGGTTGGTTTGTATGTAGAGAGAGTGACCCGCACACTACGATAGAGCCATACCTGAACTTCCTTTAGACCACTGGTCTCGTTGTTAGGTGTTCTCAAGTGAGGATTTCACCGTGTAGCCGGTAATCGGTCTGGGACTTCCTTAGCATATTGGGCAGATCGGGTAGCTGGTAAATGGTCCGCACCCACAGGTTGGAAAAGATCTAATTGCAGGAATTGGCCAGTCTCCTGGTAGCATCGGGTTCCTACAAGCTCGCTTAATCACTCCTATAGATTGATTAATCACCTAAAATAAAATTGACAAGACTAACGACGGAACCTTCATGGTAATCACCTTAGTGTAACGTAGGTAAATTGGGGGTTTAACTTCTGATCTTGTTTGCTTTTAAGATCTCATACGCACTTATCCCTACATCACGATTACTGGAAGGAGGTCCCTTAGGTGGCCTTTGACAACACCGCTCTAGAGCTCTTCTCCCACTCATCTAGGGCAGTTTCAGAGAGCCCAGACCTGCTCTCCAAACCTTAGTTTGCTACCACCCTGTTCCCTCTCGACCACCCTTCTCCCACCAGTCCTGAGGTGCCCGAGTAGAGGCCAGCACATATTCATGTTTATTTGACCACACCTAAGTTCAGGTCTTTTGCCATTGCAGAGACCCGCGAGATGGCCAGTAGCGAAGGTCGCACCGATGACCAGCCCCAAGGTTCTACTTATGATCTTGATCAGGGCGCCATCAACAACACACTCTTAGCCACCCTAGAGATAATGTGGAAACAGATTAGAGATTAGAAAGCATTTATGGTAGAGGTGCGTAGAGAGATTGCAGAGATAAGAGTCGATAAAGGAGAGCCGCAGCGACCAGTCGGTGGAGGCATACCAACAGTTGAAGGAGCAGACAGACACCCGTAGGATCAGCCATAGTCGAGACAACCATGACTGATGAGGTAGTTGCACAATCCCAGTGCAACTCTCACTCATAGATGGATTCAGCTCTATGAGGTTTTGGGCGACTTCAAGCTCAGCCCCTAGATTATCCAGTTACTGCCCAAGTTCCATGGGCTAGCCATTGAGGAGCCGCATCTGCACCTGCAAGAATTCGAGATGATCAGCAGTGCAGTCTACAACAGATTCTTGGACGAGGACACCAGGAAGATGATGGCATTTTCTCACTCCCTGGTCGATAGAGCAGCCTACTGGCTGAAGCATTTGGGGAGATATGTTACTACTTGGGAGCAGCTCCGAACCGAGTATTTGAACAAGTACTATCCACTCGGTCGGACCAATGCAGCTAGAGCACTGATCAACAATTCACCATCATCTCCAATGAGCAGTTTCATGAGGCGTGGGATGGATTTCTCGAGCTCATCGATCGATGTCCACAACATGAGATTTCCAAGCACAACATAGTGCAGAGCATAGTGCAGAGTTTATTTTGTGGCTGACACGAGAGTTGTATGAGCTTGTCATTGCCACATGTGGAGGGTCCTATTTCATAAAGGATGAGGACCATGTCTGGACCATTGTTGACATGAGATTTTCAAGGTTTTATTCAGATGAAAATAAATACAATGTCGGTGTAACCATAATAATCCCGCAACAAACAAAAAAATATTCTTTTTATTTTCTCAAGCCCAAATAACTACAAAAAAATAAGGTGGAGCAATAGAAATTTTTGCTAGTTTTTTACCTGCATAGCAACAGGATCGAACTCACGGAGGCTACAATTCCTGAGGGTTATTTTATCCAATGAAATAATTCAATGAAAGAAAGAATGAATCTAAATGTACACTACTCGTGGTTTTTTACATTTTCGTCTTTTTAGTTTTTTATATTTATAATTTTTTATGATTATTAATTTTAAATGATTTTGATTTTTGCATATTTTTTTTCAAAAATAAGAAAAATATACACAAGTGAAGAAATACGCACACCAAATTATTTTTCCTATTTTTCAAAATTGTCAAAAATGCCCAGAAAATTATTGAGAAAATATTATTGGGTTCTAAAGGATTTGAAATGTTTTTGGGAATATTTTAGAATTATCAGATATTTTCGTTATTTTATAGAAATCAAAAAGTGGCAAAAAAGGAAAACAATACACAGCCTGGAGTAATTTGCAAGTTAAAAAATTTTAAATGCCCAAAACTTCTGTAAAGTATTTTTATGATAAAATATAGAAAAATATCTATACACAAGAATTGAAATCACTATTTTTTATTTTTTTATATTTTTCTACATTTTTCTTGGATTTTTGATATTTTTCAATTTTGAGTGGTTTTATAAACAATTGATGTGTGAAATTTGGTTAGAAAATAAAAGACAATAAAATACACCTATTCTATTTTTTGGAATTTTAAGAGGAATATTCAAATTTTTATAAATTTTTCAATTTCATGAAGATAAAATTACACTATTTTTTATTTTTTTTAATAATAACAAATGGAAATAAAAAGCAATGCAAATTTTATGCTAGAAAGATACACATATAAGGAGCATAGCTTGATTTTTTGGAAACTTATTGAGCAATAAAATATTTATTTCAAAAAAGAAATCATGCAAGATAAATGTTTGTAAAATAGGGATAGAATGTTATTATTTAATGTTTTAATATCCAAAATTTATAATAAATAAAAATAAGGGTGCAAAGGTGAAAATTACCCACTAAAGGATGTGTGTTGTACGTGTTGGAGATGATGCGGGGACCTTTCTGTAAATATGAAAATCTCTAGTAGTGGATTTTTACTTTTCCCATATTATTTAATTCTCCCTATGGTTCATGTTATGGGTTTTCTTCGTTCTCAAGCAAACAAGGGAAGAAGGGCGGCAGAAGGAGGTCGCGAGCATGGCAGGGCGGTAGAGGTGGGGATGCCGCTCGCGGAGGGCAAGTACGCTAGGCGGTGGTGTATGCGGAGGTGGTGAGTGGGCGACACACATGTGGTAGTGAAGATGTGCAGCGACCAAAGGGGGTCGCGGTGGAGGGTGGCCATGGTGGTGCGTGTCCTTGCATGGTGCTCTTGGCACGGATTGCGAAGCTTCGAGCGGAGGAGTTTGGAGATGGCGGAAGAGAGGTTCTCACGGCAACTGCGCTCCTTTACTGCTAATTTGGTTGGTAACGGCCTAGGCAGTGGAAGATACGCTGGGCGTGGTGGTGGGCAGGCGGTTCCGACAGTGGAGGCGGGAAATAACCCATGCTGCGACGGGTGGCGCGGTCCAGGCGAAGCGTGGTGGGGCGACGGGCACCGCGCATGGCTGGAGGGCAGCGCCTGCCGCTGTAGCTTTTTTTCCATTGTAAATCAGAAACGGAGAAATTATATATATATATATTTCAGACAAAACAAAAATGACAACAAAATTTAAAAAAATATATTTATTTTTTTAATTTCCTACAAAAGAATGTTTAGAAAAAGAATATATATTTTTTTTAAAAATTTATTTATAAATAATTAGGATGCAAGCACGACAGCTCAATCCCAAAATCAAAATGGAAGACGTGAACGAGAGCGATTCCAAGAAAAATGGCAGTTGGAATCTGATCTTCGACCACCGTGGGTGGTCAAAGGTGAGAGATCGTGCGAGGTAGAAAAGAACGAGAATAGATCGAGATGTGAAATGAAAAAATCGTGTCGGATTCAGATCACATCATGATGGATTCTAAGATCTAGAGGAAAGAAAATGACAACGAACTAGAAATGCGAAGAGTAAACTACGATTCACTTAGGATAAAAATAAGAGAAGAAAAATGTGGAGCTCACTTTATGACGGAAATTGTCTTAATGGCCTCGACAAAGGCCGACTCGCTATCACCGAACGGCATGGTGGCTGGGCGTTCTTCTTCAACAGGATGGCTCTCGGAAAAATAAGATTCTCTTCACCAAAGATTGATCAAAGATCAATGAAGGAAAGAGGACCCATTAAAAAGAAGATGAAATCTAAAAGAGGAAGATATTTACAAAATAAAATATGAATTATGAATTTTCGTAATTACAATAATAATAATTATTATTAATTGTCAAAAATTAAAGAGCTACCTTTAGTGTGACTAATTAAGTATTGAATTCTACACATATGGTATATTTTTATATACAATTATTTAATTAAATGAGTTATTTTCATCACATTATTTATTTAATTAATAAAGGTCAATTATTAATTTTTTTGCCTTAGTTATTTAAGGAAAACGTTTATATACATATGATACAAACATATAGTACAAATAAGGAAATAATTTTATAAAAAATTTCATTACATGTTTTCATTTACTTTAGATTTCTTGTGAAAAATATTTACAATTATTAAAAATATAATATGAACAAAGAATAAAAATTAAGAATAAACACAATAAAAACAAGGACTAATTGCTAAAACCACCCCATAAAATCGATTATTCAAATTGTAATAAGTATAAATATAATTAAAACATGGCCATTTTAAAGATAATTTAATTTATAATACAATGGAAGTGAGTTTGGTTCAATTTGAATTATATGGAGCCGGAATTGGTCTTTCAATTATCACTATACAGCTTTTTCCAAGTGTGGTTGCTTTTATTATGTACATGATTTTATTTTGTAATTATTTATATTATTTACAAAATATTTTTATTTACAACTTTTATTTTGAAAATTATTTAGTTTGAGGTCAATTTATGTACAAATAAAATAGTGTAAGTATACAAATATACACATCACATTTTGTTTGGATTTTCTGATTAAGGACCTTATCTCCCCCTACTCTATTCCTAGTCGATCAGGTAAAGTCTTGACCTTCATTCGAGGTTTGGGACAGCCTGTACCTATTACATATATATAGTTTTTTTTTCTTTTCTTTATTTTTCCATTATTTATTTATTTTTTTAGGTAAAATAATGATTAATATATAATATTTACACATAGATGCAAGTTAGTAAGATTATGGAGTTTGTATTATATACATATCTTTTATAAGGGATTTTAAGCTAAGATAAACGAATAAAGATGATGAAATGCTAATTCATCATCCCCCTATGCTTTACCTTTTCTAGTCCCTTGGCCAACACTTATTTGTAAGAATAAGTGAATAAAAGAAAAAGAAAGGAAAAATAAAGAAATTAGGAAAACGTTGAGTATTAAACTTATCTTCATAAAATTGTAGTGCGGAGCTCTATCAGACCTTTGGATTATTAGTGTGGCGAACCTTAATGGGAAATGGATTTGAAACCTAACAACCTCTAAGTTGCACAAGACATCTATTCAGGTCTCCTAAACAGTCAAGTCAGAACAAGTCTACATACACAAATTCTAATGACTATGAATATTTACTTGTACGATGTTAGTGAAATATAACCCCCCATCTCAAATGTAGCAAAGAAACAACCTCCCTTAGCAAGGTAACTCTAGTCCACGATCTAGTTACTCTTTTCTCAAGGAGCGGGGATATTCCCTCCGATGTTCAAGTACAATCAGCTCAAGAAGAGGAGATGTAGAAAAGAATGGATGGTAAGCAGTGTAGCTATCTATCCTTGGATGTATGACAAATGTAGCCAAGTCATCCAGCTACAAGCTTACAAAATTTTGACTTTGAAGCTCTTATTCTCTTTTTTTCACTTATGTATACACTCCACAGGAATTTTACTTTTCAATCAGGCATGTCCACTTTTGGAGATTCTGTAATTTCTCTCTCTATCTCTTTTGAAAATATATACAAGGTGCAGCATGTACATTATCCCTAATTTGAAGCATTATTGCACCCCCACAACATCATGTCTTTAGTCCTCAATGCCACCAGATCAGGTTGAGATGCGCATCCCTCTCTAAAGGAAGATGAGAGGTTCCGCCTAGATGTACTACCCTCGTATGCTACTCCAAGCCAAAAGATTTTACCTCGTCATGACATCCTTGATGAATCTTAGATTCATCACTCTAAAAGTTATTAATTAAGCTCAAATCACTAAAAATGATTGGCATTTCTTCATTTATTCGGCATAATTAGCCTTCACGCATGTTTTAATAAGAATTGCATTTTATCACTTATTTTTGCACAAAATAAGAATCCAAAAATCCCAACCAAATTGACCTGTAAATAGCCTAACTTCCCCGATTTTTGACTAATTCATGCTAACTCCAAATAACCCAAAATACCTCCACTGTTTACATATCGCTAATAAGAAAAACAAAAAAATACAAAAAAAACACTAACCTAAATAAGTGGACGAAAAATCCATACCCTAGTTCTACGATTTTCGGACGAAAACCTCAATATCTTCATCATCTAGAGTCCTTTTTGATCCTACTCACTTTTGAACTAATGTAAATTCAAATACCTTCAAAATAAGACCATGTTCAAGTGAATCAGAGCTCATATGTGAAAGTTGGGTTTTGGGCATCTTTTGTACAATTTGTATTCTAAAAGTTTTTGACCTATTATTTTATGTACGTAAATGACTCATTTTATTTTATTTCCTTTTCATTTGTCTTCTTTGATGAAAGTTTTTTAGATTGCACAAAAATCCAAATCCTAATTGAGCTTGAAATCAAAGACATTAACTAGATCCGAGTCTTCACTAACAGTATGTACAAAGATTGTCTTTTTCGCATTTTATTTCTTCTTTTTATTGACTAATAAAAATTCAAAAAAATAGATTTACGTGTAAATATTTATCTTTGATTTTATCATATATTTTCTTGTTTTTTATCTATTTTAAAAATGACAAAAAATTTATAAAATCCCAAAATCAAGGTTTTCTATGTACATGGGATACCCCAAAAATATCACTTTGTAGAAATGATCAATTTTGGTTTTGGCGTCTTCATGAAAGATATAGATCTCACTGAGACGAGCTATTTTTGTAGAGAAAGTATTTCGATCCGAGGTCATTTTGTACTTACTCCAGAATTTTCCTTTATATTTAATTTTCTATTATTGTGGGGTTGACACTTGTCACACATTTTTGGATTTTATGATTCTTTTATATTATAAAATTAAAAAATAAAAAATACTTTAATAAGTTGCATGATCGGGGCTTCCTGATCTCGGTCGATCGGATGGCCCCAGACCCGTCGTCTTCCTCCCCTACTTTCCCTATTTGGAGGGCGGAGCCACCCTGTGATTTCCGCCCTACGCCCATCTCGTGATTCACCGCCAATCTTCACACCACCTCTACGATCCCCTCGTCAGTCACATTCAAGCCTTCCATCTAAGTCGCTCCGCCACCACAAACCTCGTCCAATCCCATCGAATCAACCATCTGATTTCATCTCTTCGCCGATCAGAACCATATCTCATTTCCTTCTTCGATTACCCCCGTCGGCCTATAAAGCTCTGCCGCCCTCCTCAACCTGCCATCATCCGCCGATTGCACCTTAAGAGGTCTAGGGTGACAGATCGATTCCACCTCCTCTGGCGAGATACGAGCTATTGTGGCTCGTTGCAGCGCAGTCAAACCCTATCAGCTGCTGCAGCTCCGGCCTTCATCCATCGAGCCAACGACGCATCAACGTCCACTCCACGCTTCATCTTCAACAAGTGATACTCCCCCATCATCAACAAATGTCGGTCCTGGAAGCTCCGGCTCCTCCTCTGCTGGCCTCCACCGACAACGTCTCCACGCGTCATCGACCACCCAGACGCTCCTCTGGTTGCTCTTCTCTGCCTCGCCATCAACGCCGCTACTCCACCACTTCGCCAAGGGAGCCCCACCCTCGACTCTGCCAATTCAGACCTCCTTCGCCGCACCGACATCAACGGCCAGAGCTACTCTCTCTGACTCCAGCACTCCAGCGCTACTGCCCCCAGTCGTAGTTCCGTCGGGAAGCACTGCCCCTTCCGACAAACGCTAGAACCAGGCGCTCAAGACCCGAGACCCCCACACACGTACATGGCATGTGCGTTGGGGGGACTTTGCATCGACACCCCTCCAAGCCACCATTTTACGCACCAGTCCTCCAAACCTAGGGTCAGGAGCCACGTACATGACCGCTAGGGTAAATTGATGATCGCCCCTCGGAGTTATACTTATTTGCAGATACATCCAGCCATCTTGGGGCACATGCTTCGCACGTTCCTCAAGGGAATTTTACACTCGACACCCGAGACCCTCGCTCAAGTGAGACATATGCGTTGGGGAAACTTTGCATCGGCACCCTCTAGATCCACCATTTTGCGCACCAGTCCTCCAACCTTGGGGTCATGTGCCACACCGTGACCGCTAGGGTACATTGTTGATCTCCTGTCGGAGTTATAGTTATTTGAAGATACATCCAGCCATCTTGGGGCACGTGCTTTGCACGTGCCTCCAGGGATTTTTGTGCTCGTCCCCTCATTAGTCCTTGTAATAATATTTTAGTCCTTCCACTGCAATTTATGTTTATTTATTTATTGTAATATTGTTGTGATCCCCTATGTTCCCCTCCACTTTGAAACTCTAATTGCATTATTTTTAATTATTCAAAAATAACATGATGTTCATCAATTTATTCTCTACATTATGGCATATGTTTGGCATTTTTGAGATTTGTGGTTAATTATTAATTAATTTTTCATTGAAAATTGCATATTTTGCCCATTCTGTGCTTTAAAATTCATAACTAATTAACCATTGCTCTAAAAATTGCCGAAAATTTAAGTATTTAAGAATTGGTTTTATTTCACATCGTAACCAAGAAGATTTGCATTTGCATGCAAAACTTTCCTTATAAAAATCATTTTGCGTATTTTAATTTTTAATTTTTAGTAGGTAATAAAACTAGTATTTTTCAGGTTTAGGATTTTTCTGAGATCAATCACCTTGTGATAGATCTCGGATAATTTTATCTCTTGAAAATAATTATGTTTAATAGTTATTATAATTAATTATTGAATATCATTATGTTTGGATTCATAAATTCATAAAATATTTATTTAGCATCCACAAATTCTAAAAAAATTACAGTGCATTAATTTCACCATAATTGTCATCTTGGCCAAGATTCATATTTTTTGAATATCGTTTGATTGATATTTATTTTGTAGTCCTTAAAACCGGCCAAAGTTGCATTTTGCATTTTAAATTGCACCAGAAATACAAAAAAAGACCCCCTCAGAAACCGTGCATGAACTTTTATAGACAAAATTCTAGGTTGTTTCTTTGCCTCCTTGAGTTCGACCTTCGCACTTGCCCAAGTAAAATAAACATTAAACCAGGTGATTAAAGTTGAATAAAATTTTGTGGTTAATTTCTTGACTGATTCCGATTGCCCGCCTACAACGAAACGACATTAGATTTAAATGCACGATAGTTCACGTAAATAAAGCGGTGCTATTAAGGACCTGTCAGATGGCGTTGTTGTCGGGGAGGAAAATGACATATATTTTATCTGAAAAATTTTTGTTCGGTTTTCTTTATTCAGGTAGTCTGACCCCGAATCTTCGCCATATAAATTCCATTTTTTCCTGCATTTATTTTTATTTTATTTTCAGTATTTTCTTTCTTGTTTTATTTTTTATTTACTTTTGAGTCACTATGTTACATTCTCTCTCTTATTTTTCTTGCGAGGTACCTGGTGTACGTGGAGTTGTTTTTTCAAGGACACATGCATCTTCACTGACACCCGAAAAGCCACAATAAAATTCAGATCGATTCAAGTCGTGAGAGAGCGTAGAGTCAAGGATTTTAGTTTCTACAATTTTAATTTTTTGTAATTAATTTCTCATTTATAGTAGTGTCCAGTTGGACTCTCGCGTGTGTAACAAGACCTTAAACTTTTTTATGTGGTGTGTCGTGGCCTGTTTCACTCTCCGGTGAGGGTGGGGCCTGACTTGAGTGGCGCTTAGGATAGACCTGCACATACGACTATTAGAGCTTTTAAATTTTTGATTGTGCTCGTAGAACCTAGGACCACACTTCACCTTAATTGAGACTACATTAGATCATTTAATTTAGTCAAAAATTTAACTCATTTCTTCCCAGCTAAGAGAACTTTCTGCTAAGTGCATTTTTTCTCAGCTTGCATTCATATAGATTAAATTTTCAATTCTTGTATTGCATCTCACATGGAGATTGTGAGGAATCACTATAAGTCTTCAAACTAAGCATACAACATCATTTTTCTCATGCATCGGCTTTTCTCACATTTCTCTCTCTTGTTTTGTCACATAATATTAAATGGAAATTGAGACTGGATGGTGGACGTGCATTTGTGCTCACCTTAAATTTTCAGTGACTGCCTAATTAAAATTGGGACTACTAAATATAGCCAATTTTAAATAACTCATAAAATCAAGATTTTTTATGGGAGAGCAACACCGACCTTGGATTCTTTTATTTGTTTGAGTGAGCGAGAGACGACACTTAAGGCTAGAGCCTAAATCCAGATTTTCATATTGACTACTAATTCTATAAAAATGATTAGCTACTTATCAATGAGGATCTACGAGTAGTCGGTAAATGGTCCGGATTTCCTTAGCAGAGTGGGTCGTTTAAAGGATACTGCATAAGGCTCCGTCCTTAAGTAACACAGGTAGTCGTTTTACTCTTCGTACTTACACCCATACTGGCTAAAAGAAGGTGCAACTAGTCGTATGAATTCGGGCCAACCATTAAGAAAACTTCCGGCACCTAACAGCTCGTTAATTATTTTTCAAGATTGATTTATCACCAACTAAAATTGAAAACATAATTGTCGAACACTTACGGTCTCATTGTATGAGTTAGTGAACCTGGGGTTTGATTTGTGTTTGTATTGGTGTGCGTGAACCGATCTCGAATATCCAAAAACCTCACCCTTTTGCCATCACTCTCCTTTGTTGATCTGAAACAGTTACGATTTCTTCTGTTGAATATCCTAAGCACTTGAACATCATTGATCAAGATCCATGATGACAACCGGTAAACCTCCTTTGAAAATTAGGGAACTTTTGTCTGAGTATCCATCTGATCTATATTATGAAAATAAATTCGTCTCGGTCAAACTTAAATCGTCATTCATTTCAACTCTTTCAAAAATGACGGAACATATATCCAAGTATCCATCAGAGCTTTACTATGAAAATTAAATCGTATCTGTTAGGCCCAAATCATCTAAATCCTCTTCTTTCCAGAATCCTCTAACATTTGCGGGAGACGTTCACTCTTGGATGAATCAAGTCCTCTCATTGAATTTCAAGCCACTCTACTTAAATCGTTTGATCAAAGTCACCACAATATCATATTCTCACATCCCACCATTGTGACCACACTGCCATCTTGGTATGAACCGACTTATGCCAAATTTCTTTCTACAAACCAAGAACCATTTGAAGAGAAAAACAACAAGACTTGTGATTGGTCGAGAGATGAAACCCAAACACCTTCATTCTTTCATCACTATCTTGTTGGGACAGGTCACAATTCACGAAAATGCATTCAGAATGGATCATAGAGAAAAATGTGATGACCCGATCAAACTGCAAGGAGAGGTCCGCACCTAATAATCAACGAGGTTGGATTGACCATGACGATCAAATCCCTATTGACCAACCCGAGTACCACTCCTTCGATCATCCTATACATACAGAGGACCATACAAATGATATCGACACATATGAACCCTGTATGACTCCGTTATTTGAAGATACGATCGATCATGACCATGGAAGTAGACTCTACTCAAACCAGCATTGCATGCCAGAGTCACAGCATGCTGAGTATGAGACCTACAAATTCCTGAAAAATCCTTCCACTGAGCAGACTCCTTCCATAAATTTTGAGGAGAAATTTTCAAAAAATAACGATCATATATTGGATATTCCTAGAGAATCTCCTCTCATCTCGTACAAGAAAATGGAAGATGAAATTACTGAATCTAAAAAACAAGGACATACAATAATTGCTCCCATGATTGATCATGAAATGATTTTTGAAGATGATATTTCGATGATAAATAAGAGATTTTATTTAATAGAGGATAGATTTAGAAAGTTTATGGACCGATTAGTTTCATTGTCTGGTAGCTCGGATATACAAATGAATAAGGAAAAGATTGGATCTCATGTTGAAAATTCCATGGATATTCAGAAACCCCCAGACTATGATCACCCTAGGGACGATCCTGACAGCGACATCTCTACATATTATTCCCATAGGGATCACTATGAATCTGATTCGACATATCTAAGTTCCTCCTCATTTGGGGAACAAAACTCATCCACACATCACACAAAAAATACCAAAAAATAAAATACAAAAAACAACCAAAAATCTGAAATCTTGAAAAATACATAAAACTTTAAACTGAAGAATATCTGAAGAATTTGGATCTTGCTTTACAAGAAGCACTGAAGAAAATATTGATTTTTAAACTTCCCTTTATACAGGAGATGAATCTACGTTTCGTCATCTTTATTCATTTATTTTAGCTTAAAATCCCTTATAAAACACATGTATATAACACTAACTCCATATTCTCACTAACTTGCATTTGTGTGTAAATATTGTACACTTCTTACCTTTTTAACCTAAAATAAATAAATAAGGAAATAAAGGAAAAATAAGAAAAAAGAAAATAAAAAAGAAGGAAGACTGTATATATGTAATAGATACATGCTAACCTGAAACCCAAGAGAAGGTCAAGACTTGACATGATCGACCATGAATAAAGTAGGGGAAGATAGGGTCCTCAATCGGAAAATCCAAAAAAAATTGTGTGCTGTGTATATTTGTATACTACACTATTTTATTTGTACATTAATTGACCTCAAATCAAATAACTTTCAAAACCAAAGTTGTAAATAAAAAGGTGTTCTAATTAATAAAAATAATTACACAATTAAATCATGTACAGAATAAAAGCAACCACACTTGAAATAAGTCACTAAGCACTAATTGAAAGACCAATTTTGGCTCCATATGAACTCAAATTGAACCAATCTCACTTCTAATGGATTCTAAATTATATTATCTTTAAAATGGCTGTATTTTCATAATTTTTAGTGTTACGAGTAAAAAATTGATTTTCTGGGGTGGTTTGTGCAATTTTCCCATGTATTTTGTACATATTGTATTTGTATATATTTGTAAATATTTTTACTAATTATCTAAAATAAAAATAAAAAACTAATTAAAAAAACTAATTTGCTCATTTACCTATGTATATAATGTCATATATGTATATAGTATATGTATATAGTTGCTAATCTTAATAAACCGCCATAAAAAATTAAAAAAAACATTTTTATTCAAATAAATAAAGTGACAAAAATACAAATAAAATAATTAATTTTTGTAAATATTTTTATCTCTCCTTATCTTTTTCTCATTTCAATTTTCATATCTCTTATCTCTTCAACCAATAATTCAAAAAATCAAATTTCATTCTCTATCTTTTCTATTTATATGGCTCCTTCTCCATCATTCCAACTCGATCAATCTTTGATGAGAGGAGTCTGATCACCGAGAGCCTTCTTGTCGTAGAAGGGTACCTAGCCTCCGAGCCGTCATTTTCTTCATATTTTTATCCTAGATTAACCTTAGTTTTATTTGTCGCATCTTTATTTTACCATCATTTTTTTATTTAGATCTTAAAATCCATCATTATTTGATCGCCACCGACTTGATTTTTCATCTCACTTTCGCGACCTCTACACATTCTTTTCTATCTCCCCTGATCTATCAACTCCGATCACGCACGGTGGTTGGAGAACCAGATTCGATTCCTCATTTTCGTTGGATCTCCGTTCGCATACTGCATTTGACTTTTGGATCGAATCATTGTGTTTGCATCGTAATTGTTGATAAATAATTTAAAAAAAACAAACAAAAAAATATTTTTTTCTTCTCTCTAACATTTGTTTTGTAGGATCACTCAAAGAAAAAAGAAAATTAAAAAATAAAAATAAAAATAAATAAAAATTATTTGTTTATTAACCAACCCCCGAGGAACGACCCTTCCTCTTCCCGCTCGGTCGTGCGTGGCAGTGCCGCCAGCACTGCTTCAGGCCGCCCACAGGCGAGGACTTCTCCACCACTGACCTCCTGCTTTAAGGAGTAGCCGCCTTGTGCAGATCCCTCTGCCGCCGTCGCGCTGCACATCCACCGCCAGATCGAGACCCAACCGACCCACACCCCTCCGCCAGGTCCACCGTACCCCGCGACGAGCCAATCGCCGAAGCCTGCTAGATCTGCCGCATCCTCCATATCGATAACCGCCTGGCGCCACGCATCGTGCCTCCTTCATGGTGGAGGTCAGCATCCACTCCCCCATTGGTTTGGAAACGAAAGACTCAAAACAGGAAACCCTAGGGTAGGGTTCAATTTTTAATTATAAAAAAATCTTTTGGATAAATTACGGCAAAGCCCTCCAGAGTTTTGAAAATTATAAAAGGTTCTACGCCGACATCCAACACGTGTGTCACATGCTTTTCATGGGTAAACTACATGCTTTCCCCCGTATTTTATTTTTGTTGTTTATATTCAGTCCATAACTTTCAATAATAGCAATCTGGTCCTTGTACTTGCAAAAATAAACTTTGTACGATTTTCTTGATAGAATAAATATTTTTTTGTTAGAAAAATTCTCAAAGAAATTGTGCATGCTCCTGCTATGTGTCTAAACATTGTATAATTTTTTCATAACATTTTAAAGATTTTTGATATAAAAAAAACAACATCTTTTTGTCTACCTGAAATTATAAAATCCATAAAAATTCGAAAATTCACCTTAAACTCCAAAAAATTAGGGTAAATATATTTCAATAACTTTTAATTTCTTTCCAAATTTTGTATATTAACTATTTATAAAATCCAAAAAAATACTATAAATCTTATAAAAATCATAAAATATTATACAAGAATCCAAAAATCTTGATTCTGGTCTCTGTTTGTAGATATTTGTCCCTATGTTATCATAAAAATAATTGCCAAGAGTTTTGGCATCTAATATATTTTTAAGTTGCAAATTACTCCAGGCTGTGCACTATTTATAATTTTTATCATTGTTTGATTTTTATACAAATACAAAAACATCTGAAAATTCTACCAAAATTCCTAAAAACATTATAAAATCTTTAAAATACAAAAATATTTTCTCTGTATTTTTCTGAGCATTATTGCTATAATTGAAAATTACAAAAAAGAGTTGATACGCGTATTTCTTATCTTGTGCATATTGTTCTTTATTTGAAAACTAAATTTTTTTGTAGAACAAAAATCACTAAAAAAATGGAAATTAGAGAGTAAAAAAATTAAAAAAATAAAAAATTCCACAAAAACCTACTATAGTTTACCTTTGAGATTCCTGCTTTTTCTGTTAATTGATTTTTGATTAATTGAATAACCTTCGGGAATTGTAGCCTCCCTGAGTTCGCTCATGTTTGTTATACATGTAAATAAGTAGCAAAAATAAAATGTTTGTTTGTCGCCTTGTTTTTGGGGATAACAACGACACTTCCATATATTAATTTTCAATCTGCGAATAACGTGCCAACAAAATGGTGCTGATGCCAGGGATATAAAAATATTAAAAACCCCAAATTTTCTATGTCAACAAAATGACACCGTTGCAGGGTGGAAAAAATAAAAAAATCAAAAACCCCAAATTTTTTGTAGCCAACAAAATTGGCCATTGCTAGGGAGACACGGCGAGGGTAGTTAGGTTTCTTTTTTGACCTACTATTCTTGGTTGTAAATATTTGTGTATATTTTCCCATTCACTCCATTGTTCATATTCATTGTTTCATTTCATTTTTTCTGCTTATATTTGATAATTGTGTTTCTTACACATTCTCTCTTTTCTTTTTCTTACGAGGGCCCGCGGAATGAAGGAGGCGATTCTAGGAGAGCCGAAGCACCCAAGCGGCGTGGAGGCGGCTTGATTCTTCACCGAGCCACAATATAGCGTGAGAAGAGGAGAAGAAGGATTAAAGAAGACCAAAAAATTTTTTTCATTTATTTTTCTAGCATTTGAACTTTTGTAAAAGAACATTCCTTTGTTGTAGGGATTGTTTCGCCAAGTGTCGGTGTACTTGGGGGACCTCACCGGTTTTTTTTCATCACCTTATTTTTCTTTGTTTCCCGCAGTTTTTGTGAGCAACATCTTGATTGCTTTAATTAATTTGCTTGAGACAGGTAATTAATTAGTTCCAAACACCTTAAACAAGAATTTTTGTACCTATTAAGTAGAGCGTAATTTGGACTTCGTCAAATTAACTTGTTCTTGCCCGTTAATAGAAGTTATGATCTAGGACGGTTCACTTGCATCATATAGGATAGTTTATTTAAATTCTACACGGATCACTTTCATGTAGAGTGCTAGTGACAAGGTACACATCTCTAACCCCTGCATGCATCATTGTTTTTAATCGCGCATTGGCATTTCGGATCTCCTTCCTTATTTTCACTCACATAAGTTAAAACGGAAATTAGACACTCAATAGGCGATTCTTTGAAAATATTTTAACCAAGTGACAACTGCCAAAAATGTGGGACTTCTAAAGAAAAATCGACCTTAAAATAAACACAAGGAATAATCATTATTTTGGGGAGAGTAACCCCCTCCTTATTTGGTTTGTATGTAGTGAGAGAGCGACCCGCACACTAGGATAGATGCCCGAACTCTTTTCAGACTACTATCTTGGGTTAGTCTTTCTCAGTGAGGATCTCTTTGGTAGCTGATAAAGTGGCCTGCGCCATCCTTAACAGATTGAATTTATGGGATAGCCCGTAAACGGTCCCCAAGTCGTAATGGCTGGGAAAGATCTAACTTTAGGATTGTTGTGTTCCTAACAGCTCTTTTTAACGCTCTGATAGATTGTATTCTCACCAAACTCTAAAATTGACAAGATAAATGACCAAACCTTCACGGTCTTCACATTGAGTTTAGTTGGTGAACTGGGGGTTTGTATTATTTTTTATTGCTTCTGTGCATTTGCACATTTTTCTCCATATCTTTTGACGTGACCCTCGTACTCTCTCGATCCCATCTTTTGTTTCGGAGATGGCCGACTGGAGTTATTTTAATCCAATCTTCGTGGACTTCTCGCACTCTCCAGATGATCCATCTTCCTTTTTCAAGGAGGACCTTCCTCCTGATTTTTATGCAAATCCACCTAGCCCATTATTTCAGGAGACGGATTCTGATTCTCACCCACCCTCATTCAACCCACCCGATCCTGGGATTTTGGAGTCACCTTTCATGATTTACACACTTGAGACATTGAACCAGATCATGGAGCATATGAATTCGAGGATTAACAATCTATTTATCATAAATGAGAGCCAGAACGCTGTTCCACTATTTGAGTATATGGATTCACTTGAGGATAATCATGAAAGCTAACAATCACCCAAAATACAAAAAAATGAGAAAAATTTAAAAATCCAAAAAGATTATGGGAGACACATTGTTAATTTATTTTTTGGGAGAGGACCCAAATGCCCGATCATTTACCCACACATATATCCACCCCATGTCCCGACCTTGACCCCGAGGATTCCACTATACAGACTGCTCTTGGCAATCCTCATGTAAATGTTGATTCTGATCTCCTCCATTGTATGGAGGAGTTCAAAAAATTCAATAAATGTTGATTGAACCAGAAGTGTTGGCCACCATTCACGAGATCATTATAGCCCCACTTCAGCAGGCCGTGACAGATTTATCTACTCCTCAACACAAGAAGAGAAAGTGAAGGAGAAGATCTGAGCGTCACATTTTGACCATGGCCACTACCTGCGCCATCTCTCATCATTCACATTTTAAGAAAGGGAACACTACCATACCTCTTGTGATATGCTCCATCTCTGAACATTCTTGTGATATCACTCACCTTGACAGTGGTTCTTCAATCAATATAATACCCTTCTCTAGGGTACAGTCTCTTCATCTTGGGCCTCTCAAGAAAACCAGGCAGATAGTTCAATTTGCTGATGGATCTGTGAAGAGGCCGAAGGTATTCTAAGAAACACTGTCAATCATATTCAGGGCATGAATTGCACTTCGGATTTTGTAGTATTGCCCATGGAGACCTCCACCTCTGTGGAGCAACCTCCAATCATCCCAGGATGATCTTTCCTTGCATCTGCAGAAGTCGTTATTGTTTATGGTTCAGGAGAGATTCGCTTCCATTCAGATGCAGGGAGTGATGTGTTGATCATTAAACCCACTATTGATCAGAGACCTGCATCCCATGAGAGCCCGCCCGTGTTAGCCAATCCAAGAAATTTGACCTCGATGATAATATCAGAGATTCTTATTATATGTTGGATGATGATGAGACCCAAGAATTACTCTTCAAGTAGGAAGACTCAGAATGCAAAGGCCTTAGAGTCCCCCCCCCCTTCTGGTATGTGGCGATGCATTGATGACATCTGCAGAATTTACACGATAGACACCCTTGAGCGGAAGGCAGAGTTTGAGACTAAATAGGATAGGCAAGATACGACTACTTTCACTGATGAGTCCGTTCATATTCATCTGGATTCAGATGAGACCGATCAGGCCAAATTTGATTTGATTGATGTTATAAAGGATTTTGGGCCTTTTGATAAAGATGATGATCCAGTAGAGGCTCGCCAGGCTGAAATTGATCATACTTTTTCAGATAATGAATTCGAGCCTTTTTACATTGATATTTGTGAGACTTCTAATAATGCGGTCCTGACCCTGCAGTTTGTTTTTGGTTGTAGAGAGAGATAACCACAAGAAGAGGGAACCGTGTTGAATCAAATAAAATTTTACAAAAAAAATAAGAGAAAAATCCTATTTTATCGTTCACAATTAATTTAACCAAGTGAGTATGCTTGGGTCGAACTAAAGGAAGTAGAATATTTTAACCATGATTTTCGAATTAAGGAAATAATTCCAACAAAATCCTCTTTTATTCTTGATTTTTACAAGGAAAGAAATCGAAAAAAATTCAACTGAAAACAAACTCAAGATGACGAAAATCAAAAACACAAATTAAAGCATCGTAAAAATTGGGAAAAATACTCGAAAAATAGCTTGGGTAGTTACCGAGCTACCTTAGAAAATTCGCGGAAAATGTGAAAAATACGAGGTCGAAATGTCCCCTACAAGCCATAGGTCTAACTGCAAGAAAAACACTTAGTTTTTATTACAGAACGGTCCCTGTAGGGACTTAACTGAAAAGAAAACTAAAAGAATTACATTTAGGTCCCTGCATAGGGACCAAAATGCTATTTCAAGAAACTGCTGGGGCGCTTTTGAAATAAAGAACTCGGCTAGGTTTATGTAGCAATTTTCCCAATGTTTCAGATTGAACAATCAGGATTAGATGATGTCGCTCGATCAGGACCGTCGATGAAGGGACACGTGTCGCACACTTGTGCATCCGATCTATTCTTGTTGTTCTTGAAGTATGTTGCGCAGTTGACGACGGGGTCCTCTTCTCACAATTATCTCTGACGAACGATGCAATCTTTGGGCCTCCGGTGGGGCCAGAGGGGTGACTCCTTCTCCCCTCGAGCTCGCCCATGGTAGGGATACTCCGATGGTGGCTGAAGACAATAGATATCAGGCAGTGAAGTTGATGGTTCCTGCTCTGATCCTGAAGCTGCTAGGTTGTTACACCTTCTTCAGGTGTGAATTGCTTTTGATTGCGAGTTCCAATTGCGTTGAAATTTGCTCCAAATGAATGATGGATCTGCAAGTAACGAAGATATGTGCTCGATTCGCTCAAGAATCGGCCGAATGATTACAGATTTGCTAGATCAAAAAGTGTTTACATAATAAATGAAGCTTGATGTATGAATAATGGCAAAATGACGAAGAATATGAATGAAACAAGATGGAATAGAGGATGGAGATTTGGTTCACATCTCAGATGAATAATTACGGGATCTAATCGCGTAATTAGATACCCAAATCGAGGCACACTAGTCGAGAAATAAAAGGTTTAAATGGTGAAGGAATTACCTGGGTATTAGAAGGTATACAACCTTCTAGTGATAGCTTGACGGGGCGGCTTCCCGGAGCTGGACGCAGTGCTAGGCGGCGATGCAAGGCATTGGAGCACCTTGGAGCTTCTCCTTCGACGTCCTTCTTCCACGCGAGGTGGCGGCCTGGCATTGTCCCCGCCACAGTTGGCAAGCATGTGGCTTGGAAGTAGAAGGTTGGGTTCTGGAAGTGGGAGCTTTCAAAGATCTGGAGAGAACTTAGTTGGTTGTACCAATTTCATGACCTTTCATAGACGGATTGGTGAAGCACTAGAATTAATCTAATGGCCAGTGTGCATGAGGTTTGTTAGGGGAGATCAATGGAGGGTTAACATTGGACAAGGGAGATAGAGGTTGAGCTGGAGAAATTGTTGAAAACGGCCGGGCAGAACAGACTCTTCACCGGTTTTCTTGAAGAAGAAGAAGAAGAGCCAGGTGCTGACACATGTCAGCACCTGCTTGGCCAGATATAAAAAATACTTATAATTTATGTAATAAAAAATAAATGACATTTATTTAAATAGGTATAAAAATGAAAAATATAGATAATTAAATTACCTAAATTATGATGTAATTATTTTTCCTCAATAATTTATATTATGCGAAATATAAATATTAAATTTATAAATAAGTATAAATAATAGTAAATAAATTGGTATTGAATTTTTAATTCATTAAATAAATAATAAATTATTAATTTTATATTTTCTTAATTATTAGAATGTTAAATAATGTATTTATAATTTTTTTTGGATTTTTATAACATAATTTAGATGTATTAATAAACATCGGTATAGGGTAGATAGTTCAATTTCATATATAAATTAGGGTTTTGAATTTTATTAAAATAATAAATAAGATCTAAAAATTCTGAAATAAATAATAATACAATATCTTGAAAATAATTGAAAATTATAAAATTAATAAAACTATACATAATATGTTCTAATTAAAATAAATATCCCGAAACCCCTTTGTCATTAGGTCCCAAAATTGACTTTTTGCAAACGGACTCCGATTTTAATGAAACTAGCTCTATTAATTAGAGAATATTATTTTATGAATTTAAAAGTGAGTAGAGCGAAATTAGATATCTATGAGGAAGTTATGATGTTCGGAAGTTGAGATTTTGGCAATTTAAAAGTTGGATTTCTTGACATATATACAAGATAATATTTTTAACTTATTTTTATATTTATATATATATATATATATTTAGAAATAATTAGGAAAAGAGTTTGGTGAAAAATATATTTATATGAATTAATTAGAAATTAGTGAAGATATATCAATTATATGATAAATAAGGAATAATGTGTGGATTGTTCTTTAATTATTTTTTATTGTTTTCTTTTCTTATCTCCCCTACTTGTTGTTTTATCGACCAATCCATGCTGACTTGGTCTCGGGGTTTAGCTTATATAAATATCTCTTTCAGCTATATTTATATTATCTGAGTCATATTATACATATATACATATCTACAATCTGGCTTTTTCTTTTATTTATTTTTTATTCTTTATTTATTTACATGTTTTTAATGCATAATAGTGCATTTTTATTCATGAATAGGATTTGGATAAAATGTGGAAATTAATGAATATTTACATATATTTGTTAAGGGTTTTAAGACAAAATGCAACAGAAAAGTTGATGAATCATGGATTCATCAACCCCTATACTTAAACTTTGATAGTCCCTTAGCAAACACTTATTTGAAAAGTAAGTGAAAAAGAAAGAAAGTTAGAATGAATTTGTTTTCCTAAGCCAATTCATGACAACAGAGAAAGGACAGAGCTTAATCAAGCCTGAAACAAGCATTTTGTCGAAGCCTTAACTAGGATTAGAATTTTATCCTCAACAGTCCTCAAGTTCCAGAAATCCTTATTTTAGATCACCTCATTAGCTAGTTCGGACTTACTTATTCATATGGTAAACTCTATCATCCTTGAAGTCAATTTGTACAGTGTGTTAATTGATTTAGATATCACTGCTTAAAGAAGCGAAGAAACCGTCCATCCCAGCTATACACTTCCCTTGATTCCTTATCTAGCTACTCTTTCCTCTAGAGGGTGGCATTCCCTTCTGAGGACAGTTCGTGCTATGTCGACAATCGAATATAGAGAGAAAGTAGAAGAATGAGAAATGAAGTGGAGTGCGACCAGTGTAGATGCATCTCCTTGTGAAGCTCAATCGATGTAGCTAAGTCTCCACTAAGATGTGCAGGTATTTTTGTTGGAAGCTTGGACCATTGTGTTCATATTTGTATTTGGTGGCTTCTTCTTTGATTTGGCTTTGTAGTTTGCTTGCACTGCATTCATCTCATTGTACCGCGTCGGATATAGCATCTTTTGTTCCATCCCTTTTTTGAGATCTTAGAAAAATTTGTGTCAGCAGATCCTTCCCTCATCCGAAGCGACAATTGCAACCCCAATCTCTCCCGTCTTTAGATGTCAATGCTGCAAAGACAAGTATAGAAACGCAATACCAAGATGTACTTGCCCTTCGAAACTCCATACAAGCCGAGCTAAGTGCAAAGTGCATGTGTCCAAGATTGGTTCACTGGTGCAGAGTAGTACGGATGACACCAAGTGGTCTACTTAAGCACATATGAGCTATTTTCCCAAATAGGGTCTTATGGAACCCAAAGATTTTAAGTCAAAGACCTGAAGAGTCTAAATTCCATATGCTAACTAGGCTCCTTAAAATGAAAAATAAAGGCCACAATCAAGCTCCATCCTTTAGACTAGACTCAATCCTTAGTTCCAGAAGTCAAACTTATTCTGAAAAATGCGAATGCAAATGCAACAATGTTGTTGTGAAGTACATTTTCTGAATTATACTCATTTTTATGGATTTTAAGGCTTTTGTAATTTTTATGAACTTTAGGACTTTGTAATTTTTATGAATTTTCTTAATTTTATTAATAAATATTAGTATAAGAATTTTACCAGATATATTTTATTCGAATTAAATATCTAATGTATTTCACATATTTTATATACGGAGAATTTTACAAAGATTAAATGATTTTTACACATATTTTAATAAATAGGATTTTAAATAAGTATTATACATATGTTAAATAATTATTTTAAATTAAGTATTTTATATAAAATTTTTAGACATATTTTACTTTTTTAAAAGGATTCTATAAGTAAAAGATAAATAATTAGATGGATTTTAAATTAACCCTCACCCACTTTTTATGGATTTTATAGACATAGAAAATGCATACGAGTACGAGTTATGGACACATGTATATATACAATATATATACCCCCTATACTTAACTTGTGCTATGTCCTCATAGCGTCAAAAGAGAAAAAGGAGGACATAACTCGTGCTAAGTAAAAGTGGGTGAAAAAGAATAAGAGAATATAAGTCAGTCAACCCCCCCCCCTATACATACGATCTGGTCATCGAAGTATACTAGAAGAGTAAAAACGAGGTGACTGTGTGAAAAGAATATACAACGAATGAACAAAAGAAATAACGAAAACGAGATCATCGAAATCACTCGGTCCCCCCTATACATAGGATAAGGCATCCTACGTATAGAAAAGAATGTGACCAAAAATTGGGGATCAATGATTTGTTAAAAAGAAAGGATATACAGAAGAAAAAGAACAAAATAGAAAACAATGATCAACGAACAATCAGCCCCCCTATACTTAGGATATGGTATCCTAAGCATAGAAGACGAGCAAAAATAGGGACGATTGTGGTTTATGAAGAACATACAAGTGTTGCGGATCTCAAAAAGTCAAATGGCTCAAAAGTCTTTTTACATAATGAGATAAAGTGAAAGAATGATCATGAGTCCTATACAAAATAAATCACTTCAACTCGAGCCAGATGATCAGTAGTCTTTACAAAATGCTTCTGCATCTTCCCGTTAACCACGAACGGCTCTGCACTAGGTGACACATCTGATATAGCTATGCTTCCATTGTCGTGTACCATTCTGACTATGTAAGGTCCTTCCCACTTGCTTTTCAATTTGCCAGGAAAATTTCTCAATCTTGCATTGAACAACTAGACTTTCTGCCTATCAAGTGAAAGTTCTCGAATAGTCCATTCAGATTTGTACATGATCTCTACGGGCAAATGGCATGGCTTCCCATAAAGTAGTCTGAATGGTGAAGTACCTAAGGGAGTCTTATATGCAGTATGATATGCCCAACGAAACAGATCTAGAAGCTGTGACCAGTTCTTCCTATCCAGTCATACTAATTTCTGAAGAATATATTTCAACTCCCTATTTGAGACTTCAGCCATGTCGTTCGTATGTGGGTGATGAGGAGAAGCTACACTATGATCAATGATGTATTGTTTCACTAGCTTTTTGACCGCATTATTGAAATGGCTACCCCCATTTGAAATAAGAATATGTGGAATCCTGAACCGTGAAATAATATGTTCCCTTAGGAACTTGCACACTATCTAACTGCCTGCGGTTCGTACGGGTATAGCCTCCACTTATCTACTAACATAATCTACAGCAAGAAGAATGTACTCAAAGCCGTTGCTAGAAGGGAACTGTCCCATGAAATCTATGCACCATGCATCAAAAATCTTGCAAATAATAACAGGCCGCATAGGCATTGCATCTCTAGCACTGATTGTCCCTACTGCTCTCTAACAATCCTGGCAACTCTTCACGAAAGTACAAGCATCTTTAGTCAGAGTCGGCCACCATAATCCACTCAGAAGTACCTTCTGTGTTGTCCTCTTCCATGAATGATGTCCCTCTGCCTCTAAGGAATGGCACAGAGTGAGGACACTATTATATTCATCATCGGGAATGCAATGCTCGTAAACACAATCCGGTCCCTCCCGAAAAAGAATCGGATCCTCCTAATGGTAGTATTGTGCCTCGGAAAGTAGTCTATCAACTCGATCCTTTGGCCAGCCCTGTGGACTTTTCTGTGTAACCAGAAAATTCACTATATCTGCATACCATGGAAGCTCAACAACTACAAAGATACTCTCGTCTGGAAATCTCTCTACAATATCTGGCGTGTACTCATCTGAAGGATGCTCTATCTTTAATCAGGAGAGGTGATCAGCTACCACATTCTTTACCCCAGGTTTGTCTCTAATATCCAAATCGAATTTTGGAGTAAGAGAATCCATCTAAGAAGGCATGCCTTGGCAGCCTTCTTTTCCATTAAAAACCGGATAGCTGAATGATCTGTATAAACTTTGATTTTGGAGCCAAGAAGATAAGATCTGATTTTATCTAATACGAATACCACTGCCAACATCTCCTTTTCTTTCACTGTGTTATTATGCTGAGCATCATCTAATGTTCTGCTGGCATTGTAGATAGCAACAAGAAGTCCATTCCTCCTCTATCCTAATACAGCCCCGACCCTAAAATCTGAAGCATCCATCATGATCTCGTTGGGAAGAGACCAATCAGGTGGTTGTAGGATGGGAGCACTGATAATAGTCTTCTTTAATGTGAGGAAGGCATTAAGACATTTATCATCTAACAAGAACTCGATGTCTTTGCCTAATAATTCTGTTAACGGTCAGGAAATCTTGGAAAAATCTTGAATGAACGGTCTGTAAAAGCCAACATGCCCCAGAAAAGACAGTAACTGCATAATGTTGGATGGTGTTCGAGACTCATGATGACATCCACCTTGGTAGGGTCAACCTCCATGCCTCGCTGGAAGATGGCGTGCCCCAACACGATCCCGTGTGTAACCATAAAATGGCTTTTTTCCCATGACAGAATGAGATCTACCTCACAACATTTCTGAAGAACCTAGTCTAGGTGCACTAAACAATAGTCAAAGGACTCACCATAGAGCGGAAAATCATCCATAAAGACCTCTATAAAATCACCAACCATGTCTACAAAAATAGAAAGCAAACACCTCTGGAAAGTAGCAGGGGCGTTGCACAATATAAAGGGCATCCATCCAAAGGCATACATGCTAAACAGACTTGTAAATGTGGTTTTCTCCAGGTCTTCATGAGCAATAGTTACCTGGTTGTATCCGGAGTAACCGTCAAGGAAATAGAAGTATTCCTTCCCTGCCAACCTTTCTATGACCTGGTCTATAAAAGGCAAAGGGAAGTGATCCTTCTTCGTCGTGGCGTTCAGCTTCCTGTAATCAACGCACACCCGCCACGATGTGGTTACTCTCCTTTGAATCTCCTCTCTACTCTCATTCATAATCATTTAAATTCCCGACTTCTTCGGGACAACATGTACTGGGTTAGCCGATTCATAGTTGGAGATGGGATAGATTAACCCTGTGTCACACCATTTCGTAATCTCTTTCTTGACAACATCTCATAAAACTGGATTCAGCCTACGTTGAAATTCTCTGGAAGGTTTGCTGTCATGACCGAGATATATATATATATGATGAGAACACAAAGCAAGATTGATCCCATGAAGATCGGATACAATCCACCCAATAGGCTTGCGATTTCATTCAAGAACCTCCATCAGACGAGATTCTTGTTCTTCGGTCAAAGATGAGCTGATAATGACCGGAAACTGCCGATGTGGACCCGCAAGGAAAGCGTACTTCATATTTGGTGGCAATAACTTCAGCTCTGGTATGGTAGACTCTGGCTCCGTTGAAACCTCATCTATATGTGTACTGGGATCTATATTGGCAGTTGATTTGTTTGCACTATGGTTATCCACCATCTCAATATGCTCTAGAGTCGGATTACAGAAGATGTCTAAAACATCATCCAACTGGCTACTATGCTCATCCTCAAAATGACTAGAGGAAAACAATTCTGGTAAATGAAATTCAATCTCTAGATCATCTGAAGTGGAGAAATTGTGTAAACACTTTGAATATGAAAGATCTGCAATAAACTCCTTGGAAGTCTGATCCATTTGCTTCTCGTCATCCATACTGAAATATAAATTATCCTCGGAAGAATTACCAACTGTAGTCTCAGACCCATCCTCTGCTAGGAAATCCTGGTTCTCTACTCGATACCCCTCAAGGTCGTTAAAGCGAACCTCATCCATGTAATCATGGGTGCCTAAAGAACTCAAGAAATCTGAAGATGCATCTCTGGATATATGTGATTCTCTCGCCATCTCTATATGTACCTTTTCGCCATCGGCGCGAAAAGATACCTTCCCTATATCATAATCAATGAGTGCCTTCGCGGTCTCTAAGAAAGGCCTCCAAAGAATGATCGGGTTAAGGTGTAACTGTGTAGGGTAATCCATATCCAAGACAGTAAAGTCCACTCGGAGCTGCAAGCCCTGCACGATCATGATAAGGATCCTCAATATGCCCCTAGGTCTCTTTACGGATCTATCAGCAAACTGAAGGATCGCACGGGATTTGTAAAAAGGGCCTAACTCGAGCTTGTCGAGGAAATAAGATGGTATCAAATTGATCGAGGAACTGTTATCTAATAGAGTGTGATCGAATGCGGTATTGGCAATCTCGCATCTGATATAATGTGCTCCCGAATCCTTCTTCTTCTTAGGTAACTTGTTCTTTATGGCGCATGATGTAGCCTTGTTCAAAATATGTTTTTCTATACGTGATCTCTTTTTCCTACGCATGGTGCATCGATTTTTCAACTGATTCTTGAGCATAGGAATTCGATCCAAGGCATCATGAAGTGGGATCTTCAAAAAGATGTGATCTTTTAATAGTCTTTCAGTCTCTGAAGTCACAACATTCATTTTGGTATTTTTTTTCCTTTTCCAAACAAAGCATCGAGAAAAGGAACAATTTAAAGAATGAGAAAATCAAACTTTTTATTCAACTCAGAATCAGCTTGTACATTGAGAGTTTGAGAACTATGTACAAAACTCTCTAAAACAGTGGAAGAAAAATTTTTGTCAGGAGTATCTGCATGGTCTGGCGTGATATCATCGTCTATCTCGCCGGTATCCATGTCAACTGATTCGGCATCGCTCCCTTCTCTTTGCTCCTAATGGTGGTCCTCATCCTTTTGTTGATTCTCTTCTTTAGCATCAGAATGTGGCTGCTCATGGATTTGATCTCGCTCTTCATCAAGTACCCTCTCCTCTACTTCATCAGGCTCTCATGGTGATATGATATATCGCTCCTGAGACGAATGAAGTTAGATAAAAATTCAGGAAAAGGGATCATACATGTAGTGTTGTCTACCTGATCTGGATGCCTCCTCTTGTTATTCGGATTCATCTGAGGCTGAGCTGGAAGAGTGGTCTTCGACGCGGTTAACTCATCCAGATGATGGTTAACCTACTCCATCTCTATTTTGTGTGCAATTTGGAGCGTACTGAACATATCCATGATTTGATTTAGCGTCTGGGTCTGTGAAGACATCTCGGGTTCGGTGTGGTGATCCTAGCTTTCTACTTTCTCCTGCTTTGACATGTATTTGCAAGGTGTATGGCTGGGAGGATCTCTGCAGTGTACAGGAAGATTGCTGTTGCTGCTGATAATGATATGGCTCTGAATGGTTTGCAGTATATTGATATGAATGTGGTCTATGTTATGGATGCTGGTGAGACTGTTGCTGCGTGTATTGCTGTCGGTGCTGGAAGTGTGGATGCCCATGTTGTGGTGATTGTACTGCTGCTGCTGATAGTGAGATACACTCAGTTGCTGAATTAGAGTATACCAAATCCCATTGATATCAAGAGTAGCTTGAGGCTCAACATCCATATCCGCAACACTGGTGATCTGACCAGAATTGGCATGAGACTGATCCTCATGCCAATCGATGTGCGGAGTCTCGGGCTCGCTCTGAACAAAATGTACCTGTCGGGTGGGCGGAACGGGTAAAGTTCTCCGTGTAGCTTGTGCATTTGAAGAAGAATGGTCCTGCTGATACTGAAGTTGTAGCTCTGATACCTTCTTCGTGAGATCACTCAGCTGCTGAGGCAGAGATGAGAGTTTCTACAACTCTCGCAGTGGCTATATGTCCTGAACTTATTTCTAAATCACATCCACAACGTTAATTTCTCGCTAATGAATCCCATATTGGTGTTGTAATCAGACTCTGAAATATTGCCACCTTATGATGCTCTTGGTGATGTGGTGGCTGAGGGGCCTTCTGGAATGTCCGAGTAGAGTCGACGACTCTCGTGTTCTCTGCCATCCCTTCGAAGATGGACCAAACTATCTTGTCATCCTTATTCAAATAACTGCCACGACATGTGACACTCACCAGCCCCGGAATGTCCGGCTGGAGTCCTTCAAAATAATTTTTCACAAGCACCTTCATTGGTATCTCACGATGCGAGCATCTCTCTGTGAGATCCTTGAATTTATCCCATGCCTCATGGAAAGATTCATTCGGTAGCTGCATGAAATTGGAGATCTGACTCCTCATCATGTTCGTCCTTCCCATAGTAAGATACTTACGCAAGAATGTGGACTTTAAATCGTCCCATGTAGAAACATCCCTTAATAGATGACTCAACCAGTAAAGTGCCTTATCTGCTAAGGTGAAGGGAAAGGCGTTGAGGCGAACATCCTTCTACGTAACTCTTAGATAGCTTGTCGTACCACAAATCATCTCGAACTGCTGCAGAAAGGTAAACGTCTCCTCTGTAGCATTCCCATAAAACTTGGGAAGCAATGAGATGAAGGACGGTCTCAGCTCTTATGGCCCTTGATTCAGCGGTAGCCGATCCAATGATGTAGTATTCTCTCACCCGGGTCATACTTATCTTGTAAAGTGGTGGGAACCACTGCAGGCGTTAAAGGGTTCTCGACTCCTACTCTCAGTGTGGCTATCTCAGCTCGCAACTCGTTCTAAGTACTAATTTGTTCTCAAATCTGTAGGTTCATCTGTTGTAAAGTATCGAGAATTCCTGTCGTGATATCTGCGGTTAGATCTGGTCTTCCCTCAGTATGGTGGTCTTCAGCTGGCCTCTCCTCTGTTGGTCCTTTTCCACGAGCCATTTACTTCAGCTCTTCTGTGAAAGAGAATTTCTTGTAAGAACTCAGTGAAAAATCAGCTGGAGAAATTGATGATGCATTAAGGCAAGGGTATGCCTCAAAAGACTGGCCGGAAGGCGAGGGAGTCTTGGTCTGTATCTCCTTGAGATCAGATGGGACCAACTCGGAAAGAGGGTCACCATGAGTTTGTGAAGATGTACGACAGACGGTGAACGATCGAGGGCTAACGAATTCTGAGCAGAATAGTCGTCGAGTTGTCATCTTCGATGTCAAGAGAGTGATCAGGAGAGCACGATTGACGATTCAAGAAAGATGGGAAATGTGTAAAAGCCACGGTAACTCACGCTCCACAAGCTAACACAAAGCAAACCCTATTTTCACCGACACAACCTGATGATGACCGTAAGAGTTCGGTTGTTTATCTTGTCAGTCTTAGGATTGTATTAGCAAACAAGTATAATCCCCGATTAACACGAGCTGATAGGTGCCCAAAGTTTCTCTGAAGTAATGTCCCGAGTCTTTACAGAGAACCACTTGCTCTCAGCCAGTGTGGGGGTAAGTACAGACCGTTTTCGGCTACTCGTGTTACTTAAGGATGGAGCCTTATACAGTGTCCTCTAAACCCCCAAGTCTGCTAAGTAAACTCGGACTGTTTCTGGCTACCCGAGCGTACCCACTGAAAAGCAGTGATTTGGTATATAGACTAAGTACTATTTGAAAAGAAATACAGGTTTTGGGTTCTATCCTTATGGGTCGTCTCTCACTCGCGCACTCTGAGAAGAACATGGGCGGGGATTACTCTCCAAATCAATTGAATCTTACGTTTATTTTATGTCAGATACTTAAGCAGTCCCGATTTTATTTTTGGGTTTTTATATTTATTTGGTGTTTTTCAGACAGGCGTGTACCGAATGTCTTTTATATTTTTTTTAAAAGTCCTAAAATCATGCACCTAGGTTGCAAGTCCTAAGACTAACTACGAAAGCGCAATCAAATAGGAAAAAGAAAAACTCCTAAGCAAGTACCTAGCCTCATAAAAAGTCATGGAAAACCGACGATGCGAGAAAAACCGCGGTGGGTTCCCTGATCCCTCGAATGCACGGCACCCGGCGAATCAAATCCCGAGAAAAATGGGAAGGGTGGTATAAGTTGGGATGCCCTTATGGGGCCCCTTTCTAAGAAAACAAAAACTCGGGCAAGTGTCCTTTTTTTATAAGAATAAAAGAAAATAAATACAACCCGAACCCTAACTATCCCTGCCCTCAGCAACCGAGAATCTCGGTCTCTGCACTTTCAACTATTTTGCAGCTTTCGAGAATGTCGGTTGACCCTACAAGCCCTGCAAAGATTAGTTAAGGAAAAACAATACACCAATAAAGTCATAAACAAAAATTTGAAACACACGAAAAACCATAAAAATCGAAGAAAAATGGTAAATCAAAAACCAAAAGAAAATGAAATTTGTAAAATCAAGAATAATAGAGAAAATCGGTTCAAAACCCGCTATAAAAATAATGCTTCCCCAGCAACGGCGCCATTTTAATATCGTGGTTTTGACCCTACGGTTTCTTGTCGGTTGTAGAGAGAGATAACTGCAAGAAGAGGGAATCGCATTGAATAAACAAAATTTTACGATAAAAATAGGAGAAAATCCTATTTTATCATTCACTGTTAATTTAACCCGGTGAGTGTGCCTGTGTCAAACTCAAGGAAGTAGAATATTAAACCACAGTTTTCGAGTCAAGAAAATAATTCCAACAAAATCCTCTTTTATTCTTGATTTTTACCAAGAAAGAAACTGAAAACAAATTCGACTGAAAAGAAACTCAAGATGGCGAAAATAAAAAACACAAAATAAAGAGACGAAAAATTCGAGAAAATACTTGAAAAATAGCTTGGGTAGTTATCGAGCTACCCTAGAAAATTTGTGGACAAATGTGAAAAATACGAGGTCCAAATGGCCCCTACAAGCCAGGAGTCTAACTGCAAGAAAAATACTTAGTTTTTATTACAGAACGGTCCTTGCAGGGACTTGACAAAAAAATAGAACTAAAAGAATTACATTTAGGTCCTCGTGCAGGGACCTAAATGCATTTTCTAGAAACTGTTGGGGCGCTTTTGAAATCAAGAACTCGGTTGGGTTTGTGTAACAATTTTCCCATTGTTTCAAATTGAACGATCAGGATTAGATAATGGCGCTCGATCAAGACCGTCGATGAAGGGACATGTGTTGCACACTTGTGCGTCCGGTCTGTTCTTGAAGTATGTTGCGTAGCTGATGATGGGGTCCTCTTCTCCGAATTATCGCCGACGAACGATGCAATCTTTGGGCCTCCGGCGGGGCCAGAGGGGTGACTCCTTCATCCCTCAAGCTCTCCTGCGGTAGGGATACTCCGATGGTGGCTGAAGACGGTGGATATCTAGCTGTGAAGTTGATGGTTCGACTCTGATCCTGGAGCTGTTAGGTTGTTGAACCTTATTCAAGTGTGAATTGCTTTTGATTGCGAGTTCCAATTGCGTTGAAATTTGCTCCAGATGAATGATGGATCTACTAGTAACGAAGATATGTGCTCGATTCGCTCAATAATCGGTCTAATGATTACAGATTTGCAAGATCAAAAAGTGTTTCCAGAATAAATGAATCTTGATGTATGAACAATGGCGAAATGACGAAGAATCTAAATAAAACGAGATGGAATAGAGGATGGAGACTTGATTTGCATCTCAGATGAATGATTACGGGATCTAATCGTGTAATTAGCTACCCTAATCGACGTACTCTAATCGAGAAATAAAATGTTGAAAGGTGAAGGAATTACCAGGGTATTAGAAGGTATAAGACCTTCTGGTGATTGCTCGACGGGGTGGCTTCCCGGAGCTGGACGTAGCGCTAGGCGGCGATAAAAGGCATTAGAGCACCTTGGAGCTTCTCCTCCGATGTCCTTCTTCCACACGAGGCGGTGGTCTAGTGCTGTCACCCCCGGAGATGGCCGACATAGGGCTTGGTAGTAGAAGGTTTGGTTCTAGAAGTGGGAGCTTTCAGAGATCTAGAGAGAACTTAGTTGGTTGTACCAACTTCATGACCTTTTATAGACAGATTGGTAAAGCTCTAGAATTAATCTAATGGCCGACGTGCATGAGGTTTGTTAAGGGAGATCAATGGAGGGTTAAGATTGGCCAAGGGAGTTAGATGTTGAGCTGGAGAAATTGTTGAAAACGGCCAGGCAGAACAAACTCTTCACCGGCTTCCTGAATAAGAAGAGCAAGGAGCTGACACGTGTAAGCACCTGGTTGGCCAGATATAAAAAATGCTTTTAAATTATGTAATAAATAATAAATGAAATTATTTTAAATAGGTATAAAAACGAAAAACATAGATAATTAAATTATCTAAATTATGGTTTAATGAATTTTCATAAGTAATAAATATTATTCGAAATATAAATATTATATTAATAAATAAGTATAAATAATATTTATTAAATAGGTATTGATATTTAAATTCAATAAATAATTAATTAGTTATAAATTTTATATTTTTTAATTATTAGAATAATAAATAATGTCTTTATAATTTTTTTTGGATTTTAATAAATAATTTAGATGTATTAATAAACACAGGTAAAGGTTACATAGTTCAATTTCATCTATAAATTAGGGTTTTGGATTTTAATAAATAAAAAATAAGCTCCAAAAATTCTGAAATAAATCATAATGAAAATACAATATCATGAAAATAATTAGAAATTATAAAATTAATAAAACTATAAATAATGTATTCTAAATATAATAAATAGCCTAGAAACCCCTTTGTCTTTAGGTCCCAAAACTGACTTTTTGCAAACGAACTCCGATTTTAATGAAACTACATCTATTAATTATAGAATATTTCTTTAATGGTGAGTAGAGTGAAATTAGAGTTCGTATGAGGAATTTATGATGTTCGGAAGTTGAGATTTTGACAATTTAAAAGTTGGATTTCTTTGCATATATACAAGATAATATTTTTAACTTTTTTTTATATTTATATATATAGTTTTAGAAATAATTAGGAAAAGAGTTTGGAGTAAATTTTGTTTATATGAATTAATTAGAAATTAATGAAGATTTGGTAATTATTTGATAAATAAGGAATAATGTGTAGTGTTCTTTAATTACTTTTAAGGTTTTCTTTTCTTATCTCCCCCTACTTGTTATTTTATCGACCAATCCATGCTAACTTTGTCTCGGGGTCTATGTTATATAAATATATCTTTTAGCTATATTTATATTAATTGAGTCATATTGCACATATATACATATCTATAATCTGCCTTTTTTTCTTTTATTTATTTTTTAATTAATTTTTTTACATGTTTTTGATGCATAAAAGTGCATTTTAATTCACGAATAAGATTTGTATAAAATGTGGATATTAATGAATATTTACATGTATTTGTTAACGGTTTTAAAACAAAATGCAAAAGAAAAGTTCATGAATCATTGATTCATCAACTTTCCAGGACGGACAAGACCATACTACTTCCACTAATCGGTTTAGGCATGCACAATCTGAAACTGCTAAGGATACATTCTTGGTCGTTCCTGATCAGTTCATATCTAAGGATAATTCCTGATCAGTTCATATCTAAGGATAACCCCAATATCGACCTACACCTTGTGAAATCCATACCTCAGAGGTCCCGCAAGAAGGGTCGTTTTCGACCTTCTTAACCTTTGTACATCCACTCCTTTTGTAAATCCTTTCGTTTCACTCTTTCTTCTTCTATTTTATCATTCACCACTTTTCCGTGTGTGTATATATGCTATACTTAGGTTGTGCTTTATCGTAAGTATAGGGGGGTGAATGATTTGTTTTGTTCATATCTGTCATGTTCATCACTCTTGTTGTTGTTGCCTATACTAAGTATAAGGGAGTGATGTTGATCATATCGTTTATTTTATTTTATTTTTGAGTCTGTACATTCTCTGCATTGGTTTTCCCCTTTTGTACAATTTGCTATACTCAGGATTACTTGATCCTAACTATAGGGGGGATCACCAACTTCTCTTCTTTTTATATTATTTTTGAGTCGTTGTAGCATATGATTCTTTTAACTTTTCTACACTTAGCACGAGTTATGTCTTCCTTTGTCGCTCATTGATCACTATGAGGACATAGTTCGAGATAAGTATAGTGGGGTGTCGTATATATTTTATATATACTTTAGAGTTAAATGTAATTTTTAAGATAAATATTTTTGGGGATATGTATATAATTTTGTAAAATCCACGTGTGTGTAAAAAAACCAACAAAAAATAACAAAAAAAACAAAAAATAACAATAAAAAACAAAAATAAAGAAAAAAACAAAAGAAAACAAAAAAAGAGAAAACGAAAAAAAAGGTGCATATACTTGTATATATTTTACTAACCCTTTTTTCCTTTTTGAAAAAAAACTACAAAAACGAAAATCTATAAAAACTTGCATAATTCAAAAAAATCCCTTTATTTTACATCTGTATTTTCCCCCTAAAATCCATAAAAAGTTCAAAATTAGGAAATTGTTATAAAATGTTCATTTCACATGTGCATCATTTTTTTAAAAAAAATGCTTTCGTTGCATTGTACATATTTTATTGCATTTACATGTGCATTTTCCGGATAGTATTGACATTTAAACTATGTATGGAATAAAATTGAAGAATGGAGCTTAGTTGGGCCTTAATCCACTTAATTTCAGAGGAACCTTATAAGAAATGGAGTTAAGACTTTTCAGGTCCTAGTGACTTAATTTTTTGAGTCCATAAGACTATGTTCACATTTCATCTTGATTAGTCTAAGTAGAACATTTAACAACACATGCATGATTCTTTCATACCGTAACTTACTACACATAGCTCTTCATGGATGAGGTAGTGAGGAGGTAGAATCTTTTAGCTTGGGGTAGCATACGAGGGTAGTACATCTATGCAGAACCTCTCGTCTTCCTCTAGGGAAGGAAGTGCGTCTCAACCAGGTCTAGCGATATTGAGGTCTAAAGACAGGACGCTATGGGGTTACAATAATGCTTCAAAAGAGGGATAGTCTATTGCTCAAGGGGGGAAACTCCTTATGTACATGCTGAACCTTGTATATGTTTCAAAAAAAAGTATAGAAAAATGAAGAATCTCTAAAAGTGGACAGACCTGACTGAAAAGTAAAATACCTGTTGGAGTGTATATACAAGGATAAAAAAATTAAATAAGAGCTTCAAAGACAAATTTTTGTAAGCTTGCAGCGGATGACTTGGGTACACTGGTCATGTATCCAAGGATAGGTAGCTACACTAGTTATCGTCCATTCTTTTCTCCATCCCCTCTTCTTGAGCTGGTTGTACTTGAACTTAGAAGGGAATATCTCCGCTTCTCCAAGAAAGAGTTGCAAGACCGTAAATATTTTTCTCTCTCTTTATCTTTATCTCATTTCAATTTTCATCTCTCTTATCACTTCAACCAAAAATTCAAAAAATCAAATTTCATTCTCTATCTTTTATATTTATATTGCTCCTTTTCCATTATTCCAACTCGATCAGTCTTTGGTGAGAGGAGCCCGTTCTCTGAGAGTCTTCTTGTCGTAGAAGGTTGCCTAGCCTCCGAGCTGTCTGGTGACAGCGCGTCGGCCTTCGTTGAGGTGATCAAGGTCTTTTCCAATCCTAAGGTAAGATCCGTCATTTTCTTCATATTTTTATGTTAGATTACCCTTAATTTAATTTGTCGCATCTTTATTTTACCATCATTTTTTTATTTAGATCTTAAAATCCATCATGATTTGATTGCCACTGACTCTATTTTTCATCTCACTTTCTCGACCTCTACGCATTCTTTTCTATCTCCAACGATCTATCAATTCCGACCATGCACGGTGGTTGGAGAACCGGATTTGATTCCTCACTTTTCGTTGGATCTTCGTTCACATACTCCATTTGACTTTTGTATTAAACCATCATTTTTGCATCATAACTATTGATAAATAAAAAAATAATTAAAAAACAAACAAATAAATATTTGTTTTCTTCTCTCTAACTTTTATCAAGATCACTTAAAGAAAAAATAAAATTAAAGAAAATAAAAATAAATAAAAAAACTTATTTATTTGTTGTCCTCTATTTCAAATTTACAAAAAAATTAAAAAAAAGTTTTTTTAATCTCTGCTTACTGTTTACAAATTAAAAAAACGCCCATCGTGGGTGGCACGCACGCCACCATCCTCTGCGCGTGGCGGTGCCACCTCCACCGCTCCAAGAATTATGCTTCCTCCGCCCGCTCGACCGCGCGTGGAGGCGCCACCAGCACCACTCCAGGCTGCCCACTGGTGAGGCCTTCTCCGCCACCGACCTCCTGCTTTGAGCAGCCACCGTTGTGCAGACCCCCCTATCGTTGTCGTGGCTACACATCTGCCTCCAAATCAAGACCCGACTGACCCGCACCCCTCCGCCAGGTCCGCCGTACCCCGCGACGAGCCAACGACCGAAGCTTGCTAGATCCGTTGTGCACTCCGGATTGATAGTATCCTTACGTCGCGCGTCGCGCCTCCTCCGTGGCGGCGGTCGGCATCCACTCCCCCTTTGGTTTGGAAATGAAAGACTCAAAATAGGAAAGCCTAGGGTTTGGTTCAAATTTTAATCATAAAAAAATTACTTTTGGAAAAATTACAGCAAATCCCTCTAGGTTTCGAAAATTAAAAAAGGGTCTCCGCCGACATCCCGCACGTGCGTCGTACGCTTTTCATGGGTAAATTGCAAGATTTCCCTCGCATTATATATATTGTTTATATTCATTCCATAACTTTCAATAATAGCAATCTAGTCCCTATGCTTCCAGACATAAATATTGCATGATTTTCTTGATAGAATAAACCTTTTTATTATTAGAAAAATTCTCAAAAAAAAGTGTGCATGCTCCTGCTACGTGTCTAAACGTTGTATAAATTTTTCATAGCATTTTGTTGACTTTTGATATTTTAAAAAATAAAAAACAACATCTCTTTGTCTGCCTAAAATTAGAAAATTCATAAAAATTCGAAAATTCACTAAAAACTCCAAAAAATTAGGGTAATTGTGTTTCAATGTCTTTTATTTTCTATCCAAATTTCATGTATTAACTATTTATAAACCAAAAAAATGAAAAACACTAAAAATCTTATAAAAATCATATAAAATTGTAAAAAAATATAAAGATATTGATTTCATTCTCTATTTGTACATATTTGTTCCCATTTTATCATAAAAATAATTGCCAGGACTTTTGGGCATTTAAAATATTTTTAAGTTGCAAATTAGTCCAGGTTGTGCATTGTTTCTAATTTTTATCATTGTTTGATTTTTATAAAAAATACAAAACATCTGAAAATTATACAAAAATTCCCAAAAACATTTCAAAATCTTTAAAATACAAAAGGTTTTCTCTGCTTTTTTCTGGGCATTCTTGATATAATTGAAAATGACAAAAAAGAGTTGGTGTGTGTATTTATTATCTTGTGCATATTGTTCTTTATTTGAAAACTAAAAAAATTGCAAAATTAAAATACCTAAAAACTTGAAAATCAGAAATTAAAAAAATAGAAATAAAAAATTAAAAAAATAAAAAAATCTACAAAAACCTAGGATAGTTTGCCTTTGAGATTCCTGCTTTTTCTGTTAATTGATTTTCGATTAATTGAATAACCTTCGGGAATTGTAGCCTCCCTGAGTTCGATCCTATCTGCTATACAGGTAAATAAGTAGCAAAAATAAAAAAAATTGTTTGTCGTGGGATTTTTGGGGATAACAATGATACTTCCATATATTAATTTTTGATCCGCGAATAACGTACCAACAAAATTGTGTCGCAATCAGGGATATAAAAAAATTAAAAACCCCAAATTTTCCGTGTCAACAACAGGACATTGAACACTTCCCCGACCTTAAAGGATTTGTAATGGATAAATTAATGATGAAAAAGTCAGGAAGGAAAAAAACAAAGACAGAATGACATATCTTGTCAAAGGCCTCCTCCTTCATGTTGAGGAGAAAAACCAAGAGCTGCATAGTACCCATATTTGACTGTGAAATCAAAGACATAATATTTACACATGCCTGAATTGATGATGACTCACCAATCAATATCCTTCCGACCTCTGTATTTTCTGATCTCAAACTCGGACCTATTAGGACGATACGAGAGATGAGTTAATTGGTTGATCGATCGATAAAGTAGCCAAGAGGAACCATTTCGATCATCATTATAATCCAAGGTGCTCCGCTCAAAGTAAACATCACGATCATTGATATTGAGCATCAAGGAGAAATCACCCATTCTCCAATTATTCCAGGAAAGCCATTCTTAGCATTGGCTAAGGCAATTATTGAGTGTGAGACTCTGAAAAACAATTTTACAACATTGGGAGTACTTCGATCTCAACAAGTCTTTGAGGAACCATGATTTTCTGAGGCAACCCTTGTAGCCCTCGACAGTTGTATCCATCAAGAAGTAGAAGAGCCCAACCCATTGCTACACCTGAGATTGTGGTTGTTGTTGAGACTATTGGTTTAGAGACTCTACCCCCTATTCTATTTCCCGCTATTCGCACCATGGGAAACGACTCCGTTTATGATCCTAAGACTTATGCATGAGCGCATCCCGAGTCGGCCGAGATCTCCTCTGACCACATCGATCAAATCAATCTGACACAGGAATACTCCAACCTCAAGTTAACTGAAAATGAACATGTAGAGACTCTCCCTACTATTCCATTTCCTGCTGCTCTTACCATAGAAAAGTGTTTTGTATATGATCCTGAGACATATGCATGGGCTCACCCTGAGTCAACCTACTCTGACTACCTTGACAAAATCATTCCAACTTAGGAGTGCACCAACATCAAGAAAGCTAAGAACAAACATTCACGATGAACACCGACCAAGGAGAAAATTTTCAATGGTTATTCATCTGGAGACTCAAGTATCAACACCTCCCTCCCAGGACTAACACCATCACGAAATAAAAAGAAAGTCGCCTTTGACCTTCCGGAAGAGGAATTGTTTGATGATCCCTCATCAGCTACGAAAAAGGTAATCTACGTGAGTGAGGTCTGTTCGACAGTCTTAAAATCCAACATTCGTAAGGATCCAAACTTCTATTCCCGTTGGATGACTCCCGTTCCTCACTATTATTCATCCAAAGCCGATTCTACTAGTCTCATCAAATATACTGTAGAAATTTCTTATGAGCTGACTGAGACTAGTGCTTCAGAGTATTCATCCGAGTACAAATCGCTTGATTCCTAGAAGGAACAAATTCTAAGAAAACAACTGAAGCAACTAAAAAACAAGAATATCTGGAGTGCCTCTACTTTTAAATACTATTCCTCTGAGGATAACTCTGATGATGGTTATCTTTCATCTGATTCATATGCTTCATCTACTATACAACATGATTTCTCAACGGATAACACTGATAATGGTTGGGAATAATATGCTTAATCTCCTTCTTATCATTACGATCTCCCACTACATGCTCTCAAAAAGATCGATGGAAAACTGCCTTAATCATCAGCTACCCACCCTCCCTCCCCACCACATCGGTCTCATTGTACATCTTCTTCCTCTACTTAGGCCAAGGCCTAAGAATAGGGGGGACCGATGCCATTTGTACATACCATTCTTTCCTTCTCACAATCACTTCATTTCTACCCTTATTATATACTTAGGCTGACCAGAGCCTAAGTTTAGGGGGAACCAATGCCCATCAGTATGTACTCTCCTCATTCATATATACTAACCGCCTCATTTTCACTCTTCTTCTATACCTAGACCGTTCATAGCCTAAGTATAGGGGGACCGTTTAATCGTTTTCTTTTTCTTTTTCACTTTCTTACGCTTTGCCCGAGCTATGTCTTCTCCACGCTTGTTCTGCCTTGAGGACACAACACTTGCTAAGTATAGGGGGTGTGAATATATAATATGTGTATATTTTACCCATAGCTCGTACTTTCGCGTGAGTCTATATGTATTTACAGGGTGGGTAACTAACTGGAAAAAATAAAAAGAAAAATTAAAAGAAAAAGAAAAAGAGTTTTGCTACTAACACTGACTATGTCCAAACCAAATATTTTGAAAAAAAGGGCTTCTTATTCATTTTTGCATCAAAAAAAACTTTTCAAACAAAATTCGAAAAAAAAAACATTTTTTTCACAAAAGTAAAAAAAATCTACATTTCACACACCTGCACTTCATCCAGCATCACATTCATTGCATTTGTGAAAAGCCCTTGGTTTATGAACCAAGTTATGAGAAGAAACCGAGAGTGGTCTGGACTTGGCCTTAATCCAGCTAATTATTAGAGGAACTTCACCGAGAAATAGGATTTTAGAAGCTTCAGGTCTATGACTAAATTCTTCTTGTTCCACATGACAATGTGCAGAGTTTGACTCTTAGTGTCTAACCTAGTCCCTTCATTATGGGTACGACTCTGGAAAAAGGAATTTATTTGTACTCTCGCACTATGCACTTAGCTCGACTCAGACGGGATGTTGGAAGACTATGTGATTTTCTTTTCTGGTAGCGTGGAAATCTAAAGACCATAGTACGGGTTGAAATAAAGCTTCGGAAAAGGGATGGACGGCTGCAGACAATTTATTCTAAGACCCCAAAACATGTAGAGAAAAAAGATTATATATTTGTTAGGGCATAACAAGATTTAAGCATAGCTACCAAATAGAATATATAAACCTGTACTAAATGAACATTATGAAAAGCGATAAAGCATCCTAAACAATAATTTTTATTATCAGGATGAACCAAATGCAACTTACTCAAAATTGGATCCAAGTGTTTGATCTTGGAGAATCCTCGATGCCCACCGCAATGGGTTCTACAACCGTTTTGTTGAGTCTCTCACAACTAGCGGTTCCAATTTTAAGTAATTTGCAATTAATGATTAAGTCAAAGTGAAAGAGACATTGGGCACATGTTTCTATTACGACTTTGGACCTAGCTTACCAAATAAAACAATCCGCAATCTAGAGGCTCAATCACATAAAACAAATGAAATAAAGACGAAAATCTCAAAAAATAGGAAAATGAGGTTTTCGTCCGAAAATCCTAGAATTAGGGTTTGGGTTTTTTGTCCACTTATTTAGGTTAGTTAATTAACTATATTTTTCATTTATTCTTATTAGTGATATGTACACAAAGGAGGTGGTTTCGGGTCATTTGGAGTTATCGTTAATTAGTTAAAAATTGGGGAAGTTAGGCTATTTACATGTCAATTTGGCTAGGATTTTTGGCTTCTTATTTTGTGCAAAAATAAGTGATAAAATGCAATTCTTATCAAAACATGCATGAAGGCTGATTGTGTAGAATTAATGAAGAAATGCCAATGTTTTTATGGATTTGAGCTCATTTAATGACTTTTAGAGTGATTAATCTGAGAGTCATTATCCCCCTATACTTAAACTATGCTCATCTCTGAGCATCAAAAGAAATGTCATGAGGTGAAATGAGACTAGGTTCCATACCAAGATCATGAGCATGAGGAGAGAAATGAACTATACCTAACCTTTGGATTATTAGTATGGCAGAACTTCTGTGAGACTTAGAATTTCAAAATCAACAGCCTTCAAGTTCTACACATCATTGTCACAGATTCAGCTCAGATATCATCTTATATCAATCCTCTTCCCAAAGAGTACCCCATGAACATTGAACAATCGACTCATGTGTGTGAAAGGTTTTAGTTATTCCCATCTAGAATGCCGGACTACCATGCAAACCTCCTCTCCAGTAACTCCTCCTCGGGGAGTCGGGTATTTCCTTCTAAGGTATGTTGTATTGTGTTCACATTTGAAATGGGGGAGAAGTTAGAAGAAGAAGAAAAGAACTGGAGGGTGGCTAGTGTAGTCACCTCTCATTGTGAAGCCGGCCAGTTTAGACAAGTCTCCACAAAGATCTACAGGTTTTCATGAAGCTTGGACCTTTTTGGTTAGATATTTATTTGGTAATGGCTTCTTCGTATTTGGATTTGAAATATCCAAGAGTACAGTGGAGAGTGTCATGTGCACTCACAAGGAGAGCTAGACAGTCGCTGAAGTGACCTCTCACAAAGACCTTGGCTAAATTCAACAATTAACCAACACAATAATGTAAATCAATCAAAGCAAGCATGAATCAACATTTAGTATATCCCTACAATGAATGTGTATAGTGGACAAGCAGGCAGGGAGTCGAACACATGGAACACAGGACATAGCAAGAGTTATTTACAAATAAATAATAGTAGTATGTATATTTAAATATGCACAGTATCAATCAATATTTTTGTGTTTTTAATTAAATAAAAAAAATTAATAAATATTTATAGAATTATAAATATGTTTAATTTTCTATTTTTTCCTTTTTAATTTAGTAATATATAATAATATTTAAATATGTATATAAAGGTCTATATAAAGTTATATAAAGTATTATATATAATATAAGTAATATAGAGTGTAATATATAGAATAAATTTACAAAAATTACAAAATATCTCAAAGAATAGACTTTTTATTTTTTAAGGTTTTAAAATATATTTATAGTATTTATAATATTTAATAGGAATATAAACTTTATATACAAATATATATAAGCTGAATAGGGTTTATTATTTATAAATATCGATAAAAATAGTTTAAAATAAGAAAATGAAATATTTTTGTAATTTTAAAACATTCTTTTGTTTTTGTATTTTTTTAGAATTATTTTTCATTTCGTTGTATTTTTTAAGTAACAAATCTTATAAAAACAACAGCTTTTTTATTAGATTGAACTGATGTGAGAATTAAAAATAGAAAAATGGTTCAAAATATCTTCAAATAAATTTTACTATAAGTAATATGTAGATATAAAAATATAGGATGTGAAATAATATTTTTGGGATTTTTGACAAGATTTTATAATTTTTGTAGTGATAGCAAGGGTTTTCTAATGTTAAGAGTCTCATTTGAGAGTTTTTATGATTATTTTTGCAATTTTTCAAATGGGTTTTGTAATTTTTTTGTATTTTTTAAGTTAAGTACACAAGAAAATAACACTTTTTTATTTTTAGTTTCTAGTAAATGCAAGCAATATGTCAAATAAAATATGTAGCGTAAACAAGCAGTCAATTATGCATTCACATCTATTTTTCAGATTTTTTAGAGCACATGAGTTATTTGTAATAAATGGAAATGCAATAATAAACATAAATCAAGTTGGTAGAGTAATTTATTCAAAATAAATTAAAGGGAGGGGGTACATGCAAAAACACCATAATATTTGAACATCGACTTGATGTTTTATGACTAAACGATAAATACAACACCAGAAAGGGTTTACATGCAAAACACCCATGCACGTGGGCCTCCACACAAGTTGATGTGATGGGGGACTAAGCTACAATATTAAAGGATTCAAGGGCATACATTAAATTTATCAACTAAATTTTAAACGTAATAAAATAAACAATAATACTTGATACAACAATATGCGCGGGCTAATCATGCAATTTTAAAACTTAAGTACTTCTGATTCAGTCGTCCCCCAGCTGCCACATGTCTAATTGAATGGTGGGGGAGGCACAATGCTTCGAATATATTGGACGATCTTGATCGATCTTGGCTCCTAGGTCTTGCTTGTGTTCTTTATCGAATAATGATAGAGGCCACTAGAAGAACTGCAAAAGAGCCCACCATCATAGAACTTCGAGCACGGACCTCCATCAACTATGATGTCCTCTCCTCTTGCTAATGGACGTTGGAGCTAGTTGTTGTTCCTCCGTATGTGCATGTAACTTCGAATGAGGCCAAGATTGCCTCTAAGAGTATATGGGAGCCAAGTTAGCTCCACGAAAAAGGGAACTGTTTTTCATTGATTTGAGGCTCCAGGAGGGTTTCCAACACACGAGACCTGTACCAAAAAGATTTCCCGACTCGAGGGCAACTCCCTCGACAAATGATGAAGCTGCTAGGAGTCAAATGAATGAAATGACAAAACTCCGATGATGGGCGAAGTAGGTGAGCTTTGATTCACCGAATCACGAAGGATATGCGTTTATCTAGAGGGGACATCTTGGAGAACATGGAGGGGAATGTAATGGCATGGAAATAGATACGGATTAACGGTTGGATGTGAGTGATTTCGTCTGGATATCAAGCTCCAGGTCAAAAGAGAATTTTTAAAATTAAACCCAATTGAGCGATTAGAGCTGAAAATGAAGGTAAAAACTAAACACAGAGCCTAAATATTACCTGAGAACGATATAAAAAGGCCTCAACTTGGCCTAACGTCCAAGGAAGTTGAACCTTCGACAGGATACTCTGGTGATAGGTTGGATCACCTCCTCCTAGACTCCTCCTCACTGCAAATTAGTCCAGCCTCTTATTTTCGCCATGGGGAAGAATGCTCAAGGGATCCGAGGGGCTAAAACTCAACAAAGTGGGATCAAACATTGGGGCAAAACTGGAGGAGTTGATTTATAGGTTGAACTAATAGGGAACATCAATCAAGTATTTGGTCGAAGCGAGGTCAATTTATGAGATCATTGCACATGGCGTGAATTACAGAAATCTAACCTCTAGAAATCAAGCAGCGTGCCAAAGAAGCACACGATGGTTTCGAGCAGAAAAAGTGCAAAGAAGTAGGCTCTAATAGATCAGATCTCGAAGAAGAGTGATGGGGTCAGGTTACCAAGGTCAACTAGTAGAGGCTTCTGGTTGGTCCACATGGATGAACTAGAAAATTCCCTAGAAGAAAAGATTGGTAAATTAAAAAATTAATAATAAATAATAATCTCATTTTTTATTAAAACATGGAAATTATTTTAAATTTAGTGTAGTAGTTTGTGCCTATTTTTATTTATTTTTGTGAAGTTTTTTTTTTGCAAGTTAATACTTACATGTAAGAATATAGTTATATATACCTTAATTAGGTATTTTAATTTTATTTTGTATTATACATTTTATTATTTTTTACATGTGTTTTATATATTTTTAATTGTTTTTACACACGTTTAGATTTTTTGTTGTATTTTTTGATTTTTTTGTATACTTAATTAATTAGCTATATATACATTGTAGATATATACATTTATATTTTACCTATGTAATTAAATGTATTATTTATTTTGATTTTTTTATATTTTTATTTTATTACGACTAGGTATATATGTTTTAAATATTTTTTAGCAATCTATAAAAATAAAATGATTTGAAAATGTAAAGGTAAATATAATGAATAAAATATGTTGGTTTGTAAGAATAAAATTAGAAGAAACCACCTTTATTAAATAGATTATTAAAAGTTATATATATTTAAAGGGGATTTTGGTCCATTTTTATATAGTATGGAGAAGATACAGATTTGTGAGTTTTTTATTTTGTCTTTTTATTTTGTGTGTCACGGGCACACTGTGCATTATTTTTTATATGAATTCAATTTGGAATCTTTCATGGTATTGTTATATACAATATTTATGTTTAGGGTTTTATTACTTGAAGTGTACAAATAATAAAATAAAATAGGGCCAAAAGGTACTTATAGATGAATTAAAAATTATGGTTTTTAGGTCGTTATGTACAATTCAACTTCCCCATCTTCACCTACTTTATTCCTTGTCGACTGATGAATCCATGATTCATTTACACTTCTACCATATTTTGTCTGAAAATCCTTAACAAATGCATGCAAATATCTTTTAATTTCGATTCCTTATAAAATATCATTCATGAAAAAAATGCATTTTTGCATTAAAAACATGTAAATAAATAAAGAATTAAAAAGAAAGAAAGAAAAAAAGGCACACCGTAAACATGTATATTTGTACAGTATGACTATAATATATAAATATAGCTGAAGGATATATTTGTATAGCCTAACCATTGAGACCAAGTTAGTATGGATTGGTCAATAAACAAACAAGTTGGGTGACATAAGGAAGAAAGTCACAAAAAGAATTAATTATACACTTTATACATTATTCATTATTTATCCAACAATTATAAAACTTTAATGATTTTTATCTAATTTATTTGTATATATTTTTCACCAAACACTTCACCTATTTATTTCTAAAAATGTATATAAAAACATAAAAATCCTAAAAAAATCCAACATCTATATGTGCCAAGAAATCCAACTTTCAAAATGTCAATTTCATAACTTGCCAACATCATAGATTCCTCATACAAACTCTAATCTCACTCTACTCACATTTAAAGTTCCTAAATTAATATTCCCATTAACGAAGGTGATTTATCTCAAATCATATTCCATTTGCAAAAAAAGTTGATTTTGGGACCTACTAACAACTAGGATTCTAGGTTATTTATTTTATTCAGAACATACTATTTATATTTATAGTGATTTTAAAATTTTAAATTTTTTCTTGATCTTGTATTTTATCCATAAATTATTTCAGAATTTCAGACATTATTTAATATTTTAAATAAATCAAAAACCCTAATTTACAGTAGAATTTGAGTTGTGTCACTTATACTTGTATTTATTTATATATCTAAATTAGTTAGTTAAAATTCGTAAAAATACATACACAACTTGTTTATTTTCCTTATAACTAATAAATATAAAATTGATGTGTTATTCATAAAATTATTAAATTTAAAATCAAATTTCTGTTTAATAAGTACACTATAAATGTATTTATTAACATTATATTATATTTCATTAAATGCTATTTATTTATAAAAATAAATAATATAATAAACAATTTAATCATATATACTTTATTTTTATAACTTTTTAAAATAATGTTATTTGCTATTTTATATTTAATTTATATTATTACGTATCTTTTGTCCTACTAAGTGGTGACACGTGTCAGCACCTGAGCCTTCTTCTTCCCAAGAAGTTGTTACAGCTCCTGTTCTACCAGTCGTTATTAACCAAATTCTTCCAGCCATGGCCTTCATCCAAAATCCCATCTAATCCCTTGATCCTGGTATACGAACTACCCTCTTACACGCAAACCTTTGGATCTATCTGAACTCATTCTCAATTCACCTATATAATTCTGCAAAGATCGTCCATAACAAGTTACTTCTCCAGCCCAGTTCGAAACTGACTGACTACCATACTTCTTCCTTATGCCCCTGTCGATCAAGGTGGTGATAGCATCTCCTGGCTATGACACATAGAAGAAGGGTGTTCGGAGGTGGTTCCAAGATGACTTCACTTCCTTGCAGCGCTGCCTCACGTGATGTCGAGCTTCGGGAAGACAACCCCATTGTGCAGTGACCTGATGGGTCATAAACCCTACACTCCCAGGTACATCATCTTCCATTTTTTACTTTCTAGATCTTCATGATCGAATTAATGAGTTTAATCACGTGATTTGAGAGTAAAATCCTTGATCTACCGTTCATAATCAAATGCCCTCTTCAATTTGATCCAATTTCCATCTGAGACATCCCTTTTCTAGAAACAATTTTCTCCTACAAGAACACTAATGCATTTGTCCAATTCCACCATTAATCGAGCATAAAATCTTCAATTGCAGGACATCATCATCTTCAGGGATATTTCTAACTTCATCCTCAACATCTGGAGCGACTACTTCTTCATCGTTGAACAAATTGTGTAGTAGATCCTCTATCGGAGCCAAACCCTAGTCGAGCTCCAAAGCCTCGTCATCGCCCTTATATGTTCATCTCCCACCGTAGGGGAGCTCGAAGGGGTAGATGACCCTCATATGGCCCTGTCAGAGCTCCATTAGCCTTCGCGCATCGCTGCTGATCGCCGGAGCCACCATGAAGACATTTATGGTCGTTGGCACTCTTGATCATTGGGGAAGAACGGACACTGTACAACCTATCAACATGTGGCAGCGTACCTACGGTTCCGATCGCACAAGAGCTTTTAATCCAGACCGCATGTACGCGAATTTGTGGATAAATTATATTATAAACCCATAAGTTCTCCAGAATTAAATTGTGCCTCTAGAGTTTCTATTAATTACATTTATGTCACTGTTAAGGGACCTAAGTGTAATAACTTCCAATTTCTCTTGCAAATTGGTCCCTGAATAGGTACCTAATTGAAAGAACATCTTCATCTTTTTATTGAATTTCATATTACATTACTTTTTGCACTTTGTGGACATAATGTGGACTCGTAGACATTATTTTATATCGTATCATTTGTTTACATTTTTTTCTTCAGTTTTTAAGGATTTCTTCTCGCTTTTTACTTGGAAATTCTTCTTTGATTTTTTAGACTTTTTTATTTCTTTTTTACTTCTTTCTTGAGCTCTCTTCTCGAGCATCTTATCTACCATATAACATCACTATATCTCCATATTATTTCACAAACTACATTGTAGATAAATCGATTGATAAAAATCCCTTTCAAAAATTAAATATAAATTAAAAAATAAAAAACAACTAAAAATAATAAAAGTTTAGAAATTCAAAAAGAGTATTCTCGCCAAAGAAGAGAAGGAAAGAAAGATAAAAACTATCACAAAAATATTTTCTTCCCTCCATAATAAGCGTAATTTTTTCCTCCTTGTGTTCAACCCAAGCATATCGATTTTAATTCGATGTTGAATTTTTATTTGTTTACTTAGGATTTTGCTTTGGATTGGTTTAATCTACAACAGATATTTATTTTTATTTTTACACTCCTAGCAGAACTCTAATTATTGTTAGCGAAGTCATCGTGATGACTGGGTCTTAGGATCCGGGGTCACTCAACACCTATGGTGTTTCATTTCTTTTTCTTTTCTTCCTTTGTTCTTTGATTTTGGAATTATATAAAATAAATATACAATATTTTATTCACTTTACAGAGTGTTTATTTTGATAAATAATGATATATACATGCATTTGCTAGGGATTTAAGGACATGATGAAAAAATAAAGTTGATGAGATGGAGATTCATCGGCTTCCCAAAGATCATCTTGATGGGGAGGTTCCTAAATGGTGTCTTGTAAGTAATCCTCTAGGGACAAAGGAGTTGATCCAATATCTGGGACTAGTCCTTTCTATTTGGGTAGACGAACATCTACAATATGCTCTTAACCTCCATATTCAACACCTCTACAATGCCATTCAAGTGTGGGTTGTAAGGACTAGTGACACAATGCTCGATGTTGTAATCCTTCACAAGTTCCCATACTTTGTCGTTTAGAAAATGGCTACCCCCATTTGAAATCAACACTTCTGGAACTCGAACCTTGAAATAATATGCTCTTTGATAAACATACAGACAGTCCTACTATATATGGCTCGGGTCGGGATAGGATCCACCCACCTTAATAAATAATACACTACAAGAAGGATATATTCGAAACTGTGGCCAGTTGGGAATCGACTTCTCATTTCTGGAACCATTGGTACCTCCCATTCGTTGTCATACTACCATGACTTCATAAAAGTGAGAACATCATGAAAAAGAGACGGTCAGTTTAAGCCACACTACAATACCTTCCATGTGGTCCTCTTCCAGAATGGTGCCCTCCTACCTCCACACAGTGGCATTAAGTAAGGACACTCTTGTATTCCTCCTAAGGAATACACCTCCAACAGACACAATCCTATCCTTCAAAGAATGGATCGGATCCTCCCAATGATAATGCCTCAAAATCTGACTTAAGTCATTCTATGATGCGCATGGTCTAATCTTCGAGTACGTTCATGTAGACAAGATAGTTCACTATATTAGTGTACCATGGGAGTGAGTCGATAACAAAAATCGACTGGTCAGAGATGGTATCTCAAATATGTGTATCATTAGAAGAATCTAGAATCTCAAGAAAAGAGAGGTGATCAACCACTATTTTCTTCTTTCCAGGTTTATCTCTGATGTTCAAGTCAACATCCTGGATAAATAAAATCCACCTAAGAAGACGCACCTTCGCGTCCTCCTTATCCATGAGGTATTGTAGTGTTGTATGGTGTATGAACACAACAACCTTGCATTTTATTAGATGAGACCTAAATGTATCCAAGGAGAACACTACTGTGAGCATCTATCTTTCCATAACCATATAGTTATGCTAGGCAGGGTCAAATATTTTGGTTACATAGTGTATTACGAACGGTACTCCATCTCTCCTTTGTCCTAACACAACCACAATAGAAAAATTTCAGGTGTCTGTCATGACATCAAAAGGAAGAGACCAATCCGAGGCTTGTAAGATTAAGGAATCCAATATAATTCTTGTAATTACATAAATGCATCAAGATACTTTTGATCGAAAATAAACTCCATGTCTTTGCGTAAAAGCTCAGTTAGCAGTCAGGCGATCTTTAAATAATATCTTATAAATCTATTGTAAAATTTGACATGCCCAAGGAAAGAAAAGTTGTTTCACGTTGGTTGGTGGTTGGAGTCATCTGCTCACATCCACCATGGCAGGGTCAATCTCCATTCCTCTCTTGGAGATTACAGGTCCAAACACAATGCCCTTCGTTATCATGAAGTGACTCTTCCCCTGGGAGAGCACCAAATTTACCTCGCAATATCTTTTGTGGAGTCGATCCAACCTCTTAAAATAGGAATCAAAGGAATCATTGCGGACCAAGAAGTCATCCATGAAGACTTTTAGGAATTGACCGACCATCTCGATGAATACATCAATGATGCACATTTGAAACGTACTGGGAGCATTGCATAATCCAAAGGGCATGAGCCATAAAGCGTAGGTACTAAAGGGGCATGTGAACGTGGTTTTCTCCTGGTCCTTAGGAAAAATATCTACTTCGTTGTAGCCTAAGAACCATCTTAGAAATACTCACCAATCTCTCCAAGATCTGATCAATAAATGGTAGGAGAAAATGATCCTTCTTTGTTGTGACATTTAAGCTTATGTAATACATACAGATACGCCACGACGTGGGTACTCGTGTCACGATCTTCTATTGATAATCGAGGTTTGGTGAGGGTCTAAAGTAGTCCACACAAGGTGGGACCACAGTGTCGTTGAGCGACCGCTCACGAAACGTCACTCAATTAACAATTAACCCACAACAATCAAATAAGGCAGTGAAAGTGAATGTAGAGTTAAAATTTATTATAACTCTAAAAAGGATGTGTATAGTGTGCAAGCAGTGTAGAGGTCGAACACAGGGAGCAGACAGGATAGATCGGGCAAAAATGCACAAAATGTGAATGAGATCAAATGTCTATAAATGCTATTTTTTGTGGGTTTTTAATTTTATATATTTTTTTATTTTATTTTAAAATTTATATTCTTATATTTTCTTTTTAATTTTCTGATTTTATATTTTCTTTTTATATTTTAAATTTTTATGTTTTCTTTTTCTTTAAATAGAATATATATACAAAGTAAGAAAGAGGAAGATAAGGTATTTATTAAAATAAGTAAAAATAAGTATAAATCAAAAAATAAAATACTTTTGAACTTTTCATATTTTTCTAGTGTTTTTGTGATTTTTCTAGATTTTTCCTAATTTGTTTAGTGTTTTTCAAGTCAAACATACTGAAATCAATAGATAAAATAAGGAGCTGAAACTAAAATGGAGAAATAAAATAGAAAACTGTAACAAAAATTCTCCAAATTAATTTTAGATTAAACATAACAAAATAAAAGAAAATTCAGGAAAAGAAAACACAATTTGTAGATTTTTTTGTGAATTTTATAATTTTATGAAGGTTTTTAGAGTTTTCGAATATTTAGGAGTTTTGTTTTATATTTTTTAATGAATTTTTGAATGAAGTTAAAACACACTAAAATAAGCAAAATATATTTTTTGGGAATTTTATGAGGTGATTTATTATTTTATATGGATTTTATAATGCAAATAGTGCTAAAATTATATGTTTTTGAATTTTTATAAATAGGAAAATGCAATAAAAATGCAAAAAAAAAATATGGCGTGATAGTATGATGAAACATGAGCTTAAGATATTTTTTGATGATTTTTGGAATTTTATAGATGCATGAAATAAATAGAAGCAACAAAGAGAAAGTACAAAGCTGGTATGGGTATTATCAGAAATAGAGACAACTTCAAGGGCACAATAGCAATTCCTTTACAAATATATAATAAAATATTAAAGTTTTGGAACTTAATACATATACCGAATAACCGAGGGACTTCATTGTAAAATTGCCAAGTCAGGTGCACAAGGCACGTGACCTACCAGGAGCTAATCGGTAATATGACATAATGTCAGGGGGTAGTTCACAAATATTACAAAATTTTTAATAGCAGATGAAGTATTAAGTCTTGAATATAAATTAAAAAATTTTACGAGGTAAAGTATGCAAAATACCCTGCTCACGCGATCAGACAGCTGACGACTCTTCACTTGACACGTGTCTGCACGATGGGCACCAATGACGGTTCAGCCTTGAATGGCCACGATCAGATCATGTACGCTGATCCAACGACTGATAGCATATGCAATCTGACGGCAAGTGCTTCGTTTGGAGAAGGGAGGCAATCGGACGACAGTTTGGCATTGAAGAAGCATAGGGAGGAACTCGCAGGGAGGCGAGTTTCTCCTGCCCAGATCTTCCTTCCTCGCCGGAATTTGGTGCTACAAAATTTCCCAATCAAATCCTAGGGATGCTCCCTCTCATCTGGAAGATCCAGAATAGATCGGCGGAGCCCGAGGTACACCAGCAGGGACAAGGTCGCACGACGGCCCTTGATTCCACGGATGAGGCTCAAAACGAGATCCAGGTAACTCTTTTGGCACCAGGACCTGCAGGGAAGCAACTGGGGATGAGGGAAAACTGCCTCATCCTGATAGAAGGGCTGAATGGAGCAGAGGAGGTGAGGTAGGGAGCTCGTAGGAGCGAACTCCGTCACGCAGTGGATGAAGGTGAAGGGACTGGCGGAAAACGAATATGGTGATAGGAATTGATCCTAAGGCTACAGCAAAGTCAAAAAAATGAAAGAAAATAAGAAGGAAACTGGACCTGGAGGGCAAGGATATGCCCGAGATGAACCTCACGGTGGCTCACCGGAGATGAGGGTTAAGACCACTCTACGATCACCCGGCCATGCTCTAGGGGGCTGGAGGACCTCTTGTCACAAGGCCCAATCCAGAGCACGTCCAAGAGAGGGAAGAAGACGGTCAAAGAGGGTTCAAAAATCAAATGGAAGACGAAAGGGGTTTTTGAAAGAGTGGTTGAGTGGGCATGAAGATCAAGTGATAGCAGACGATGCAGTGGTCCAATCCCCCCAAAGTAAGCTAAGGGCGTGTATCATGGAAGAATGGGGAGAAAATTGAAGAAGAAATCATCATGAAAGGAGGAACGAGTCGGCCTAGAAAAATCCGCGAAAGTGGACAAAAACTACCTCTGACTCAATGGCAGACATCGGTCAGAGAGTTGACCGAGGTCAACCAACGGCTGCATCTGGTTGGTCCATGTGGACCAACCAGAAAAATTGTTGGAAAAAATGATTCAAAAATCAATTAAAAATAATAAATGATTTTAATAAATTTAGATTATAAAATATAAAATGTTTATTTTTTATAAATTATTTTATAGTGATTTTTAATTATTTTTGTGAATTACAAAAGTACAAGTTACCTTTTATAGCCTTTATAGGTATACATATATATATATATATTTTAATATTTTATTTTTATTTTGTATATTTAATTTTATTAATTTTTGTTTATTATTTTATGAATTTATAAAGAATTTTTATATATTAAATGTATTTTTATTTTATATTTTATACTTAATAAATTAGAAGTATGAATTATATAGGTTTGTATATTGGTATTATACCTATGCATTATATACATGTATTTTATTTATGTGTGTTATTTGAATTTTTTTCTGATTTTAATATGCATATATATTATAAGTAATATTTACAAAATTATAAATATATAAAATGGTAAAAATAATGAATAAATAATAAAATGAATATTTTAATCTGTACAAGTATACAATAGGGGTCCAAAACTCAACTTTCAAACCGTAGCTTCGCCAAATGCGAAACCACTACCATTAAATAGCTTATTTAAAATTATATACAATTAAAGGTGATTTTGATGTGTTTCGAGTTTTTATTTGGGAGATACAAGTCTGGGAAGTTGGGATTCTGGAATCTTATTCAGATCATAACTTTTTATCTTTGCAATATTTTTGAGTGAAATCAATTTTGTATTTTTATTTATTTAATTATCTACAACTTTCATGTTCAAAGTTTCTTTTCTTGAAGTACAAAAAGTGGAACCAAAAATAGGCCCCAAAATGAATAAAGAATGAATGAATTAAAAGGAATTTTTATTGTATTTTGACCCTTATCTCCCCCAACTTTATTCCTTGTCAACCTAATCATCGAGATGCCTAGGTCTCGGGATTTTGGGTCATAAAATATTTACAATATTTTATTCTTTTTCTTTTCTTTTGTTTATTCTATAATTTTGGCTTTAAAAACCGTATTTTATACAATATTTACACAATGATGCATGAATGATAAAATGCATGAATTAACAGTATTTACGCGCATTTACAGGTGTTTTTAAGGCCAAAATGATAGAATAAAGATGATGAAATGTAGACTCATAATCCCCCTATACTTACCTTTGCTAGTCCCTAGCAAGCACTTATGCAATAAGTGCAGAAAAAGAAAAATAAAGAGAAGAAAAAGAAGAAAGGTGGATTAAGCTTAATTATCAAACTTATCTTCACAAAATCAAGTTTGGAGCTTAAGTTGGACCTTTGGAATTTTAGTGTGGGCGGAACCTTAACGAGAACCAAATTTGAAATCCAACAACCTTCGAGAATGCCAAAACTCAACTTAAGTCTGCTCAATAGCCAGGTCAGAAATATCTCAACTCATACACAAACCCTTATGACTATGAATCTGACTCTTACAGTGTAAGTGATGGTGGCATTCCCCAACTAGAATGACAAAGAGACTGACTTCTATAGTATGACAACCCAATGATTCCCCAATCCAATAACTCCTTCCTCGAGTAGCGGGGTATTCCCTCCTATGTTCATGTGGCAACCAGCTCAAGAGGAGTGGGTGAAGAGAAGAATGGACAGTAGCCAGTGTAACTACCTATCCTAGGATGCAAGACCAGTGTAGTCAAGTCATCTAGCTGCAGGCTCTCATGATTTGACTTTCATGCTCAAGCTTCTTATTGACTTTACAACATATTCACATACTTTTGCAGGCATTTTATTTTTGTACATGCCTATCAATTTTTTTTAATACTATATACAACAGCATTTACATAGGAAGTTTTTCCTCTTTAGCCAGTACACTATCCCTCTTTTGAAGCTTTATTGCAACCTACACTCTCATGTCTTTAGAATTCCTCATCACTGGACGGGTTGGGGTGCACTTCCCTCCCTAGAGGAGGACAAGTGTTTCCACTTGTGTGCGTCTCATACCGGCAAATCCAATCCCCTCACCACCCCAACTGAGTTGAGCCATGTGAAAGGTGCAGGTGTCCAAGTTAGGTCATTATAAAAAAGAGTCATGCGTGTGCTCCGAAATACTCTACTTAGGCAGTCACGAATCCATTGAACTAAGTCTCGTGATCCTCAAAGAATTAAGTCAACTAGACCTGAAGTACCTCAAACCCAGTTCCTATAAGGTTCCTCTTATTAGGTAGATTTTAAGGTCCAACCAAGCTCCAATCTCCGGATTTTACTTAGACTTGTTCAACTATCAAACTCAATCCGAAAAATGCTAATGATATGCAAATGCAGAAAATATTTTTGTGATGCACTTTTCAAGGTTTTGAACGTTTTATCGATTTTTGAAAATACGATGATGCATATGCATTTTTTGTATTTTTTCAAAAAGATTTTTCAAATGTTTTTGGATTTTAATTTTTCAAATGTTTTTGGGATTTTTGAAAAGAAAAAGATTTTGGATAAAAACTAGGTTAAAATATTTACACGTGAATGCATCTTGTATTTACAAGAAGTGGATTTTAATAATTTACAATGGTAAGTGGTCAATTTTTATAAATATATATAGTGAATTTTGGTGAGATGTATGTATTCCTCAAACTTATTTGAACATCATTTTACACACAATTTTGAAAAAATATAGTCCAAAATATTTTTACAAACAATTTTACAAGCATGTACATACATTTGAAAATCATTTTGCAATGATTTTCAAACAATATAGCTAGGTTTTTCAAATTTTTTTGCAACCATTTTTCAAACCATTTGCAAATGATTTTTCAAATATTTTATTTCACACAAAGAAAATAAATTTTCAAAACCAAATGTTTTTACAACGATTGAAAACATGTAACAAAACGTTTTCAAAATAGTTTTTAAAAGATTTCTCACAAAGATTTTCAAACTATTTTTCAAACATTTTGCAAAAAACATTTTGACCTGATTTATTAATCAGTAAATACAAAAAGAATTTGAGGAATAATCAACATCTTTTTATTAGGATTTTTAATGAATTTTAAAGAATTATTAGCCATATTATTAAGAAAATACGAAAGTACGAGTTATGGCTAAAGTATATACGTAGTATATACGACCCCCTATACCTAGCTTGAGCTATGTCCTCATAGATCAGAGAGAAAAGAGAATACATAACTTGTACTAAGTATAGGCAAGTCTAAAGAATAAATGAATGAATCAATTAGAAGTTGACCATCCCCCCTATACTTAGGATCAAATAATCCTAAGTATAACAGATTGTACACAAAGCAAGGAGGGTCAAGGGTGGGAATGAATAGATCGTACTCAGATTGTCTCCCCCTATACTTAGGGTAAGATATCCCTAAGTATAGACAAGAATAGGAGACAATGGAGAGGATCAAAGAATAGAGAAACTCAAGGTACACCCCCCCTATACTTAGGACAAAGTACATCCTATGTATAGAAGAAAAAGAGAAGAGAAGAGGAAAAGAAGAAAAGAGTGGAAAAAGATAGAGAAGGATGTACACATCACTCCCCCTATACTTGGGGTAAAAGAAGCCCTAAGTATAGGTGACAACAGGAGTAATGAAACAGAATGAAGAATGAACACTCGGCTCGTCCACCCCCCTATACTTTGGACAAAGCACATCCTAAGTAAGGCAAACACGAGAAAGGGTGTATGAGCAATACGTGAGAGGCAGAGATGAAAGCGAATATACAACAGAGGTGGATGTACACGTGATCAAGAAGGTAGAAAGCGAACCTTCTTGTGGGACCGCTGAGGAATGGATCTGGTATGGTGCAGGTCGACATCGGGGTCCACAGTGGACAGAAGCCGATCAGGGTCAACAGAGTGAATATCCTATAGGCCCTGGGGTGAAGAGGCATAGACGAGTGAGTGTAAGAAGTGTGGTTAGGTCTGGCCATGGGAGTCTCGCTGATATCAAAGTGGAATGGGACAAACTCATCATCATTGGAAGTAGTGTAATCAGTGTCGTCCTGCGAGGTCTCATCCAGGTCAAAACCAAAAGTAACGAACTCATCAGTGGAAGTAGTCGAACTCTGTTCGTCCTCTATAATCTAACCCGGATCATCTTTCTCATCAAAAGGCCCGAATTCCTGAATAAAAGCAATCTAATCAAATTTGGCCTTTGTCTCATCTGAATTTGAGTGAATAGGCAAGGACCCATCAGAGGTAGTAGTCAAAACATGTCCGCCATGTATAGTCTCTAAATCTGCCCTCCGCTCAATGGTATCAATCGTGTAAATCATGCGGATGTCATCAACACATCGCCAATCACAGGAAGTAGAAACTCCAAGGTCTATGCTTTCCAAGCTTTCCTCCTTGGAAAGGAATTCTCGGGTCTCATCATCGGTCATAAAGAAAGTCTCTCTGATATCCTCATATAGATCATAGGCCTCAGGGTCAGCCAGAATAGGTGAAGGCACATTAGGTATAGGTCTCTAGTCAGCTGTGGGTGCGGTGATTGACACTTTGCTCTCGTCAATAGGACGGAAACGAATCTCTCATGATCCTTAATCAATAACAACCCTCGCAGAGGTGAGGAATGATCATCCCAGGATGATTGGAGAGTGCTCCCCAGTGGAGGTCTCCATGTGCAATACGACAAAGTCAACTTGATAGCTCATGCCCTGAATCAAAATGACGGCGTTTTCAAGGATACCCTTTGGCCTCTTGATAGATCATTCAGCAAATTGTACGATCATCCTTGTTTTCTTTAGAGGCCCTAAGTGAAGAGACTGTACCAGCGAGAAGGGTAACATGCTAATCGAGGCACCGCCATCTAGGTGAGTGTGATCACATATGTGGTCAGAGATGGTGCAGCTAATGAAAGGTATGGTAGTGTTCCTCTTTCGAGGAATGGGACGGTGTGTGATGGTGTGGGTAGTGGCCATGGTCAAAATATGACGCTCAGATTTGCTCCTCCGCTTTCTCTTCTTGGGAAGAGGAGCAGATAAAACGGTCATGGCCTGCTGAAGTGGGGCACGGATAATCTCATGAATAGTGGCCACCACTTCGATTTAGTCAACATTTTTTTGAATTTTTGGACCTCCTCCATACAAGGGATGAAGTCGGAATCATCATATACACGAGGCATGCCAAGAGCAGTCTATACTGTGGCATCTTCGGGGTCAAAGGTGGGACAGGGTGTGAATGGTTGTGCGGTCAAAGGATCTGCAAGTAGTACCTCTCCTCACAGTCTGACTCAACCAAATGTCTCCCAAACTCTTTTTGTGTTTTTAAATTTTTCTCCTTTTTTGTATTTTGGGCGATTGCAAGCTCTCATGGAAATCCTCGAATGAGCCCATATCCTCAAATGGCAGAATATCGTGGTCGCTCTTATTGGTACTAGTGAGGTGGTCAATCCTCTGCCTCATATGATCCATCATCTAGGTCAAGTGCTCAAGGGTGGACTCTGAGAAAGGTGACTCCAACTGGTCAGACTCGGGAGGATGTGAAGGTGGAAAATACGAAGGTGGTGGTGGATGTGAGTAGAAATCCGAGGTTTGATACTATGGCTGAGGCGGATATGTACACAAATCAGAAAAAATAGAAGGAGAGTCCTCCAGATAAAAGGGAGGTGGACCGGCTGGAGTGAGCGAGGGATCCGCAAACTCCGGATAAAATATGCTCTAGGGGTCCATCTCGAAAAGAAAAGGAACTGATAGTCGGGAGAGCACAAAGGTCAAATCAAGAGAGTGAAGAAGAAGGCGCAAATGCGTAGGGATGATCTAGTATGCACACAAGCAATCACAAGCAAACTCACACAAAACAAACCCTCAATTCACCTACTCAACTCGATAGACATCGTAAAATGCGGTCTTTTATCTTATTTGTTTTAGAGTTAGGTGAGAAGTCAAAGAATTGCACACACACTTAGGGGGCTGAAATGGGATTTGGGCATAGTCCTTAGGGTGTGCGCGAGTAAGTAAAAGCGAAGACAATGAGGGGATTACTCGCCCCAAGAGAATTTTTCTTTTTGGTTGATTTTAGGGTCAAGTAATATTAGCAGTCCCAATTTTATTAGTTATCACTTTTTTTGGATTTTTAGTTGGAAATGCACGAGCCTAACGAGGAGTTAATTTTACTTAGCACCTAGGTTGGCAAAATCAGAGGTAGAGAGACGGAAAAGCAATGCAAGTGGAAAAACGATGATGTATGCTAAAGCGTAAATGCTCACCTTGCCTCTAGAACTCAACATGCAAGAATGCTCAGCAGAATTGAAACCTAATCTAAATGCAGATGCAAGCCGATGAAATTTCCCTAGGATGAGAAGCTGCTATTAGTGTAAAGCACGTTTTCAGAATTTGATTAAGTCCAAAACGTAGACTATAGGAGCATGCAAGAGTGATTAGTGTGTTTGGACCTAATACTATCGTCAAGCAGATCCTACAACTAAGGGCTCAATCACACAAAAGAAATTAAAAAAACAGAAAACAAATAGAAAAGAATGTGATGAAAATCGTGAAAACCCGCTGTGAGCCCCCAAGTGTACAAACACTTGGAAATTAGGCTCGAATGTCCAGAGTTCGATATACCTGTATTATTACAATTAAAAAGTTCTCTCTCACACTTAAATTACAAAAATAAATACAGGAAATAAATGCTATTACTAAAGGTGGAGCTCGGTCTTCAAAATTTCTCTAAGTCTCCTTCGGTGCAAGGCGAGCAGAGTCGGCTTCACGTGGGTGCACGGGCGCCTAGGGTGGAGCGCCCCCCCTCGATCTGCGGTACCTCACACGAAATTAACCAAAGAGAAGGTTAGATAGATCAACAGATATTTCAGAAATAAGGAAAATAAAATAAGCAAAAATAAAAGCCGTAAAATAGACAATCAATCACAATCACCAACAAAAAGCCGAGCTATGAGTTGTTGCTACCCGGCAATGGCACCATTTGATAACCGAGGTTTGGCGAGGGTCTAAAGTAGTCCACATAAGGCGGGACCACAGTGTCGCTGAGCGACCACTCACGAAACCTCAATCAATCAACAATTAACCCACAACAATCAAATAAGGCAGTGAAAGTGAATGTGGAGTTAAAATTTATTATAACTCTACAAAGGATGTGAATAGTGTGTAAGTAGTGTAGAGGTCGAACACAGGGAGCAAACACGATAGATCGGGCAAAAATGGAAAAAATGTGAATGTGATCAAATGTCTATAAATGTTATTTTTAATGGGTTTTTAATTTTATATATATTTTATTTGATTTATAATTTTATATTTTATTTATTCTTTTTAATTTTCTGATTGTATATTTTCTTTTTATATTTAATATTTTTATATTTTCTTTTTCTTTAAATAGATTATATATAAAAGGTAAGAAAGAGGAAGATAAGGTATTTATAAAAATAAGTAAAAATAGTTATAAATCAAGAAATAAAATATTTTTGGACTTTTTATATTTTTCTAGTGTTTTTATTATTTTTCTATATTTTTCCTAGTTTTTTGGTATTTTTAAAGTCAAAAATACTGAAATATGTAGATAAGATAAGGAGTTGAAAATAAAATGGAGAAATAAAATAGAAAACAGGAAAAAAATCTCCAAATTAATTTTTGATTAAAGATAACAAAATAAAGAAAATTCAGGAAAAGAGAACATAATTTTTAGATTTTTTTGAATTTTATTAATTTTTGTGATGGTTTTTAGATTTTTCTAATTTTTAGGAGTTTTGTTTTATATTTTTTAGTTATATTTGGACTGAAGTTAAAACACACTAAAATAAGCAAAATATATTTTTTTGGGAAAATTATGAGGTGTTTTTTTCTTTTCGAATTTTATAATGCAAACAGTGCTGGAAATGCGTGTTTTGAATTTTTATAAATAGGAAAATGCAATAAAAATGCAAAATAAAAATATGGCGTGATAGTATGATGCAACATGAGCTTACGATATTTTTTTGGTGATTTTTTGAATTTTATAGATGCATGAAATAAATAGAAGCAACAAAGAGAATGTACACAGCTGGCAAGGGTATTATCGCAAACATAGAAAGTTCAAGGGCACAATAGCAATTCCTCCAGAAATATATAATCCAATATTAAATTTTTGGAACTTAATACATATACCAAATAATCGAGGGACTTCCCTGCAAAATCGCCAAGTCATGTGCACGAGGCACGTGACCTGGTAGGGGCTAATAGGTAATATCACAGAATCTCAGGGGGCAGTTTGCAAATATTACAAACGTTTTTAAAAGCATACAAAAGATTAAGTCTTGAATACAAATTACAAAATTTCGCAAGGTAAAGGATTCAAAATACCCCACTCAGGTGATCAGACTGCTGACGATTCTTCACTTGACACGTGTCCACGTGATGGGCACCGATGACGGTTCAGCCTTGAATGGCCATGATCAGATCCTGTACGCCGATCCAACGGCTGATAGCAGATGCAATCCGACAGCAATTGCTTCGTCTGGAGAAGGGCGGCGATCGGACGACGGTTTGGTGTTGACAAAGAACAGGGAGGAACACGCGGGGAGGCGAGTTTCTCCTGCCTAGATCTTCCTTCCCCGCTGGAATTTGGAGCTACAAAATTTGCCCAATCTCCTACTGGGGATGTCCTCTCTCGTCTAGAAGCTCCAAAATACCTCGATGGAGCCCGAGGTACACCAGCGAAAACAAGGTCTCACGACGGCCTTCGGTTCCACGGATAAGGCTCAAAACGAGCTCGAGGTAACTCTTTTGGCACCAGGACCTGCACGGAAGCAACTGGGTATGAGGGCAAACTGCCTCGTCCCGTTAGAAGGGCTGAATGGAGAGGAGGAGGCGAGGTGGGGAGCTCGCCGGAGCGAAATCCGGCATGCAGCGGATGAAGGTGAAGCGACTGGCGGAAAACAAATATGGCGATGGGAATCGATCCTATGGCTACAACAAAGTCAAAAAAATGCAAGAAAATAAGAAGGAAATTGGACCTTGAGGGCAAGGATATGCCTGAGATGAACCTCACGGTGGCTCGCCGGAGATGAGGGTGGAGACCACTCTAGGGCCACCCGGCCACGCCACTAGCGGGCTGGAGGACCTCCTGTCACCAGGCCAAATCCAGAGCACGCCCAAGAGAGGGAAGAAGACGGTCAAAGAGGGTTCAAAAATAAAATGGAAGAGGAAAGGGGTTTTTCAAATAGTGGGCGAGAAGATCGAGTAATAGCAGATGATGCAGTGGTCCTATCCCCAAAGTAAGCTAAGGGCATGTATCATGGAAGAATGGGGAGAAAAATTGCAGAAGAAATCATCATGAAAGGAGGAACGAGTTGGCCTAGAAAAATCCGTAAAAGAAGACAAAAACTAGCACTGACGCAATGGCAGACCTCGGTCAGAGAGTTGACCGAGGTCAACCAACGACTGCATCTGGTTGGTCCACATGGACCAACTAGAAAAATCGTTGGAAAAAATGATTAAAAAATAAATGATTTTATTAATTTTAGATTATAAAATAAAAATGTTTATAAATCATTTTATAGTGATTTTTAATTATTTTTATGAATTACAAAAATACAAGTTACCTTTTATAGCCTTTGTAGGTATACAAATCTATATATTTTAATATTTTATTTTTATTTTGTATATTTAATATTATTAATTTTTGTTTATTAATTTATAAATTTATAAAGTAATTTTATACACCTAAATGTATTTTTATTTTATTTTTCTGATGTATTTTGTATACTTAATAAAATAGAAGTATGAATTGTATAGGTATGTATATTAGTATTATACCTATGCATTATATACATGTATTTTATTTTTGTATTTTATTTTAATTTATATTCTGAATTTTATATACATATATATTATAAGTAATATTTACTAAATTATAAAAATACTAAATGGTAAAAATAATGAATAAATAGTAAAATGAATATTTTAATATGTACAAGTACACAAAAGGGGTCCAAAACTCAACTTTCAAACCGTAGCTCCGCCAAATGCGAAACCATCGGCATTAAATATCTTATTTAAAATTATATATACAATTAAAGGTGATTTTGATGTGTTTCAAGTTTTTATTTGGGAGATACACGCATGGGAATTTGGGATTCTGGAATCTTATTCAGATGATAACTTTTTATCTTTGCTATATTTTTGAGTGAAATCAATTTTGTATTTTTATTTATTTAATTATCTACAACTTTCATGTTCAAAGTTTCTTTATTGAAGTATAAAAAGTGGAACCAAAAATAGGTCCCAAAATGAATAAAGAATCAATGAATTAAAAGGAATTTTTATTGTATTTTGGCCATTATCTCCCCCTACTTTATTCCTTTCGACCTAGTCATTGAGATGCCTAGGTCTCAGGGTTTCGGGTCATAAAATATTTACAATATTTTATTCTTTTTCTTTTCTTTTCTTCATTCTATAATTTTGGCTTTAAAAATCGTATTTATACAATATTTAAACAATGATGCATGAATGATAAAATGCATGAATTCACAGTATTTACACGTATTTACAAGGGTTTTTAAGGCCAAAATGATAGATTAAAGATCATGAAACGTAGATTCATCACCTATCCGTCCTCGTTAGTGGTCTTCTGAATTCCCGACTTCTTCAGGACAACACGAATATGTGCCACTCACTTGGAATCAGACATGGGATAAATAAAACCCACATCGTACCATTTCTCATCTTCCTTCTTCACAACCTTTTGTAAATTTGTATTCAACCTATGCTGGTATTCATGAGAGAGTTTGGCCTCATTGTCAAGATAGGTATGATGCAAACACAGAGTGATATTTATCCCATGGAGATTTGAATGCTCCCGCCTATCACCTTGCAATTTTTTCTCCAAGATCTCTAGCAAGCAAGATTCTTGCTTGTCAATTAATCGCGAACTAATGATGATAAAAAACTTCTTCTCTTATCCAGCAATGAAGGCATACTTGAGTGTTGTGGGTGATGTATGAGCTCAGGTAAAGTATGGTCATCAAGAAAGTCTAGCTCAATCAACTATGACTCTATGTTGATAGTGGTAGGATCTATCCATGAAGTAACTGCCACAAATTGATTCTGGTATGGAGTCAAATCGTTATCAGGGAAATTGACAAAAGCCATGTTCGACTCGTCAACTCATCTTCTGATTTTCCTAAAGGGGAAAGGATTTACCTTGATCTTAGGTAGATAAATATCGATGAGGCACAGATGGCGTGGGAGGAGGCATCGAAGGTCAGTGGAGCTTCTTCTTCATTGGTCGAAGTGCTTGGTAATGGCTGAGATTGAGGAGTGGTTGCTTTACTTGTTTTTTAGATGGATCAAAAGGGAAGAGAACGTGGTTGATCTCCAAATGCTTGATGAATCATGGGTGAAGCTCCTCGAGACTACAAGAGAGAAGTGGATGCTCGAGCAGAGAGCTTGACTAATATTGAATCATGAGAGCATGGGTGAAGGGTAGAGGAAGATCGAGATGAAGGTCCATGTAGGTGTGAGGGGATGAGGACCTGATGCTCGAGTTCTTGTAGAATCAGAAATGATTTGAGTTGAGGGGTTATGAAGATCAAACTCGATGAATGGTGTTCGGTGGAGGTCGAAGGTGACACGTCGATTGAGGTGTTGAATAGGTGGTGAGGTGAAGATGATCAAAAGAGAGATGAAGAAGGTGTGGGAAGAGGATGTTGTACATGGAGTGGTGTTGTGAACAAGTGCCAAAGAGTGAGGAACTGGAGCTCCTGAGTTGTTGCTCGATGTAGCGGCAGAGGCAGAGCACGATGAGCTCGAAGACCTCGTGGTGGTAGAGGATTTTCCCTACGCCAGATCTCACTTGCAAGGTGGAGGTCTTTGCTTGATGGTGAGGTCTCATTGTCATCGAAGACCTTCATCCAGAACTCCTCTTAGTTCACGCAAATGGCAGATGGTGCATGATGGGGCTAGGCCGATGAGGCTTTATGGATCTTTAGGGTCGTTGATCATGTGGATTATTTAGTGGTCGAGGGCTATGGTTGGGTCAATGGAGGATCGTGGGCTGGCGAGGGAAACAAGCGTGTAGTTGTCGGGGGGCAACCCATGTGATAAGGAGAAAGAGAGAGAGAGAGAGAGAGAGAGACAATAGATGCAGGGTATGGGCGGTTGCAGGTTGTGGGATCGTTACAGAAAGTGGCAGTGGTTGGGTCGAGCTGGGAGGCGTGTGAAGCAGTTTTTGGCACACTGCCATGCGAGGCTGGGAACACGGGCGGAGGAAGCGGCATGGCACAAAGGGGAGAGGGAGAATAAGGGCCATGTGGCCGGAAAAAAATAAATAAAATTAAAAAAATAACAATACTTATCTAAATAAATAAAATACTAATAATTTAAATAATAAATAAATGAAATAAATTGATAAAATAAATAAATAATAAAAAGAAAAGATAAGAAAAGAAAATAATAATTTATAAGAATAGTTTGTAAAAGAAAATTAAAAGAAAACAAAGATGGGGTGACAAGTGGTGGCTCCTTGAGCGGCCACATGTCACTCCCAAAAAATTCAAAAAAATAAATTAAAGAGAAAAATAAAAAATAAATATCGAACCAAGTCAAATAAAAAAGTTGTCTGTATGAAAGTTGCTTGTTTCGAAGATATCTACAACATTCGTGAATGATTGAAAACCAAAATAGATCATATATACAAAAAGTATTTTTGATGGTACTCTTTAGATCTAAAATATTGATTTTTATATTTTACCAATTCTTTTCTATTTTTCTGATAAGATAAAATTAAAATCAAGTAAGAAAAATACATAATAAATATTTACATAATAATCTATTTTTTTATTTCTAGTAATTAAGAAAGTAAGGAAATAAAATAAACTTGTCATATGTACATACTAAATATACATACTCAAGTTGATTGATTTTTTATGATTTTTTCCTCAGTTTGTATTTTTGCATGTTTTATTAAAACATAAATCAACGAAATTAAATGTAACAAAAATAAATTGAAAAGGATTACTTTTGTACATAAAATAATAGGGTAAATTAGGAAATATGTACAATATATAGTGAGACTTCAAAACCCAAGTTTCACATTTGAACTCTGATTGTTTTGAATTTTGTCTTGTTTTGTTGATAATTGAATGTACAGTATTTAAAAGTGGATAGGGTTCTATTGGAGACCGTGAAAGAGTTATATTCACTTTTTACAACTTCATATATTAAACTAGTGTTTGGGTTTTACTGGGCAAATTTACAAATTAACATTTTTTTATATTTTCATTTATTAGTGTTAGTAATATGTACACTATAGAGTTGATATTATTTAGTATTGAGTTAGTGAAAAATAAATAAAAATAGGTAAAATATGGTATTATACATGTGATATTTTATAAGAGAATTTAGGCTTCTTATTTATTCAATTATGCATGAGAAAATGCAAATATTATTTTTAAGTGCATAAATGATAATAATGTGAAGTAAATGATTAAATGCAAACTAATTTGTTGGGAACATAGCTCTATTTTATACTTTAGAATGATGAATCACATATTCATCTGGTATATTACTTTTGAACTGATTTGTGTAAAAAAGTTTTTAAAATGCTTTAAAACTTATGTGACTTTATTTTGAAAAGTGTTGGACATAGGTTTGAAAAAAATGTGATTTCACTTGTTTTGAAAACCTTTTGATAATGTTTTTTAAATCTATGTATGTGTGTGTGTGTATATATGTGGCTTGGTTTGGAAAATCTTTTAGAAAATATTTTCAAAAATGAGGCAGTAAATGAGACTAACTTCGTGTTTGTAAATACTTCTGACCTTATTCAAGAACCTATAAAAAATAAAACTTAAAAAAACCAAAAAATCATTAAGTAATTGAGTTGGAGTATCCCTGTCACTATCACTATCACTCAAAACATGAGGAATCAAGAAAATTTGGTTTATGAGTCCATAAGAGCTTGACTTAACCTGCCTTGGTAATTAGGAATTGAGACTTATTAATCCACACTTCCCAGATTTGAAAGATATGGGTGCTATAATGCATAATTAGTCTCTAGCTTATAGTATATAACCCGTACATCACATGCACGACTGCATTAATGATGAGATGAGTTGGGGTTTCACTTGACGAACTAGGATCAGAGTCTATAGTTGATCTTATGATATTCGAGGATGGGATAAAATCGACAAAGGCTTCATGAACCCTGTGAGTGATGAATCCACGATTCATAAACATTCTATATGTATTTTGTCTTAAAACCCTTAACAAATACATGTAAATATCAATTAAATTCCACTTTTTAACAAAACCATAGTCATGAATAAAAATGCACTTTTATGCATTAAAATCATGAAAATAAATAAAAGAATAAAAATAAAGAAAATAAAAATAAAGGCAAAAATATGACTTGTAAAAATGAATATAGCTGAAAGGAATATTTATAACCTAATCCCCGTGACCAAGTCAGCATAGATTGGTTGACAAATAAACAAGTAGGGGGACATATGGAAGAAAATAAAAAAAATAATTAATTCCATACTTTATACATCCTTCATTAATTATCCAATAAATACGAAAGCTTTAAAGATTTTTCAATTAATTCATAAGAAAATATATTTTTTACCAAACTTGATTCATAATTATTTCTAAAAATGTATAGAAAAATATAAAAATAAGTTAAAAATATTACATTGTATATATACCAAGAAATCCAACTTGAAAATTCTCAAAATTCAAACTTCCGAACATCATAACATTCTCATACGAACTCTAATTTCACTCTACTCACCTTTAAAGTTCATAAAATAATATTCTGTAATTAATGAAGGTGGTTTCACTAAATTCAAAGTCTGTTTGCAAAAAGTCAGTTTTGGGACCTAACCACAACTGGGTTTCTAGGCTATCTATTTTATTTAAGATACATTATTTATGATTATAATGATTTTCAAAATTTCTAATTATTTTATTTATCTTGTATTTTAAACCTAATTTATTTCATAATTTTTGGATATTATTTATTATTTTAAATAAATCAAAAACCCTAATTTATAGGTATAATGAATTCTATAACTTATACTTGTATTAAAATACTTAAATTAATTTATTAAAATCCACAAAATTCACACACACTCTATTTATTAACCTAATAATTAATAAAATATAAAACTAATATAATCTTTAGTAATTTATTAAGTTAAAACTATGAAACTTATTTATTAAGTGTTTTTTACAATTATTTATTAATATAATACTTATATTTCGTAAATAATTATTATTAATTAAAACTAATTGTAATATAATTTAGATTATATAATTATTTATAACCTTCATTTTTATACTTCTTTATAATTCCCTTATTTACTATTTATCCCTTAATTATTAAGTTATGTATTAAACTGGCCACCCAGGTGGTGACATGTGTCAACACTTGGGACCTTCTTCTTCAAGAAGGCCAGCCGATTTCTGTTCTAACCTCCTAGCTTTATCCTTTTTCCACATGCAACCTCAAAGCTTCTTTCTCCGATCTAATCCATCGATCTGCTACCCCTAACAACCTGCTTCCATGCCTGCCCTTGATCCTATAACTACCTCTCATCGATTCACCTATAAAAACCTCTCAAAATCACCATTGACCGACTAACGAATCCTATGGTAACCACTTCCAGAAGACCTGGCCAACTACCCCACCTTCATCATCATTTTCTGGTCGCCTCCAGCTATGACATAGCATCGTGGCCATCTAGCGTGGACGAGGGGACGTCAGAGGAGAGTTCCAAGGCAGAGCAGCCTTGCATTATCGCCCTTGCATCACTTCGAGCTCCAGTTTGCCGCACCGTCGATGTACTACCAGGTGGTCATATACCTACAGTTCACAGGTAACATCTCCACCATTTGCAATTTTAATTTCTCGATCTGTGTGCCCGCATTAGGGTAGTTAATGACATAATTAGGTTCCATAATCACCATAATTAGCCATGAACCATTCCTATTCTCTCAAACCAATTCAAATCATCCAGAATCTCTATCCCTTTCTCGTATTCTATTTGTTTAATAGTTTCTGGAAAGTGTGAATTAGAACTGTAGTTCCTTCAAATCTCGTGCCGATTACTTGTGAATCGAGCAAGAAATCGTACATTTGCAGGTCACTCTTCCATCTAGAGCATCTAAACCATAACCTGGAGCTTCCAAGATCCACGAATTTCCAAAACAAGTGTCTTTGGCATCATCTTCCAGGATTGCAGGACTGTCACATGCGAATCCCAGCCACCTACGACCACCTACGGAGGAGTTCCACCGCAGGCGAGCTCAGAGGGAGAAGGCGTCTCCCTCCTGGCCTTGTCGGAGGCCCACGAACATCGCCGACCGTCAGGAATAAATCGGAGAAGAACCCCTCATCGCCAGCCATGCAGAGAAGTTGAAGAATATAATGTTCATACATCAAGTACAGGCTGTCAACACGTGGCTCATCTGTCCAGATGGCATCATTCAATCTAATCCAGGCCGTTCTAACTGAACCAGTGGAAATTTTGCACAATAAACCCAACAAGCTTCCAGGAATTTAACTCTGCCCCGGAACTTTCCAGAAAATGCATATTGGTCAAATGCAGGGACCTAAATGAAAAAATGGTTCTTTTCTTTTCAAATCAGTCCCTGTCGAGGACCAAACTGTAACAAACTTTATACTTTTTTTGTTTGCACTTGTGCCCCTGAGTTGTAGTATTATTATGAACCTCATTTTTTTGTATTTTCTTCCCGATTTTTTTGGGTAGTTACGTAACTACCCAAGCTACATTTTAAGGTTTTTTTTGCAGTTTTTCATCGCTTTTTTATCGATTTGATTTTTGCAAGATCGAGTTAGTTTTAAGTCTTTCTTAAAGTTTGTTGTAAAACCATGAATAAAGTGAAATTTTTGGGATTTATCTCTTGTATCAAAAAACGGATGGATTGATATTTGGCCTCCTCGATTTGACCTAGGCACACTTACCTAGATAAATAATATAGTGTAGATGAAATAGGAGAGAGAGAAGCCGCTTCTTCTCATTTTTTCTATCTCTCTCCTATTTCATTGATTTGTGTTTTATTAATAGAGGTTTTGGACCCCAAGTAGTTTCCTCTACAGAGACAGCTTCCTTCATCAATTAACCGCTCGCCAAAACCTCGTTTATCAAAATAGCATCGTTGCCGGGGAGGTGTTTTTTTTACCTTTGTTTTTGAGTTAATTTTAAATTTTCCCGATATTCTTGGTTTTACATATTTTGATTCTTATTCGATTTTCATTTGATTTTCGTTTTACGGTTTTTCTTCAGTTTTTATGTCTTTTTGTGTTTCCCTGATTTTTTCGCTTTTTGCTTGATTTTTTACAGTTTTTTTGTCTTACTTTTCTCTCACTAATTTTTGTTGGTCCTGCATGTTTAGCTGGCTTCCTCGGAAGCTGAGGCAGTTGCAAGTGCAGAGACCGACCCCTTCTCTCACGGGTCGGTTGCAGAGGGTAGAAATAGTTAGACTTTTTCCTTTTCTTATAATATTTTTGTAAAAAAATAAAGGCACTTGCCCGCCTTTCTATTTTCTTAGAAGGAGCCCCATACAGGCATCCCACCTTGTACATTCCCTCCTTTTTTAACGAGGTCTGCTTCACTGTGTTCCATGCATCCAGGGGAGCAGGGTACCTATAATGGTTTTTCTTGCATCATCGATTTTCCGCTATTTTTCACGAGGCTAGGTCTTGCTTAGGTGTTTTCCTATTTCGATTTTTTTCCTTTCTGCCTGCACCTTCGTAGTTAGTTCTATGACTCACGACCTAGGTGCACGTTTTTATAGGGTAAATAAAAATAAAAAAAATCGTTAGACGCTTATCTGAAAAATCTAAAAAAGGAGAAAACTGAAAAAAAAGGGACTACTTAAATATCTGACCCTAAAAAACCTAAAGGATAATCTGATTTGGGAGAGTAACTCCTGCACATCGACTGCATGTACATTTCCAGAACTTGTGAGTGAGGGACGACACTTAAGGCTAGAACCAAAGCCCGTGTCTCCATAGGTATACTACTTAGCCCATACACCTAACCGTTATTCTTCAGTGGGTACTCTCGGGTAGCTGGTAACGGTCTGAGTTTACTTAACAGAGTGGGAGGTTTAGAGGACACTATGTAAGGCTCGGTCCTCAAGTAACAAAGGCAACCGGAAATGGTCCATTATTACTCCCATACTGGCTGAGAATAAGTGGTTTTATGTAAGGGCATGAGATAGTGTTTCGGGGAAACATCGGGCACCTATCAGCTTTCATTAATCTGTGAAAGTACTTGTATGCTAAAATAACCCTACAACCCATAAGAAAAATGATTGAACTCTTACGGTCATCATAAGGTTGTATTGGCGAATTCGGGGTTTGCTTAGTGTTTGCTTGTGAGGCATGAGTCACCGCATCTTATATGCCTTTCCCATTCTCTTAATTTGACAGCGTGCTCTCCTGATAATCCGTTTGACATCGAAGATGATGACTCGACGAATATTTCGCTCATACTCTGTGAGCTCTTGATCATTCACCGTCTATCGTACATCTTCACAACCTCGGGATGTCCCTCTTCCCAAGTCCGTTCCATCTGATCTCGAGGAGATTCGGACCTAGTGTTCCTCGCCTCCCAGTCCATCTTTTGAGGCAGACCCCCGCCTCAATTTATCATTGCTTTCTCCAACCGAATTTTCACAGAGTTCTTACGAAAAGTTTTCCTTCCCAGAAGATTTTTAACAGATGGCTCACAGGAAGGGACAAGTAGAAGAGTGAATAGCTATGGAACCACAAACTGATGGAAAACCGGATCCAGCTGCAGATATAACCACCGAGATTGTGGACACTTTACATCAGATGAATATCCAGATTCGAGATCAGTTCAGAGTTCAGAATGAGCTGCGAGCCGAGATCGTTGCGCTTAGAGTAGGAGTCGGGAACCCACTGCCACTTGTCTTGGTTCCCTCGACAGTCAGTGATGAGTATGACCCTGGTGCTGGAATTTTACATCATTGGATTCGGTTATCACCAAATCAAGGGCCATATGAGTTACGCACGTCCTTAATCTCATTGCTTCCCATGTTTTACGGGAATGTTGCAGAGGAGTCGTTTACCTTTTTACAACATTTCGACATGATATGTGGTATGGATAATTACCCTTGAGTTACATAGGAGGCTGCTCACCTCAAAGCCCTCCCCTTCGCCTTAGAAAATAAGGCGCTTTACTGGCTCAGTCATTTGGGGAGGGAGATCCCCATGTGGACCTAGCTGAAGTCCACATTACTGTATAAATTCTTTCCTCTGGGACGGACGAACATGATGAGGAGTCAGATCTCCAACTTCACTCAGTTGCCGAACGAATCATTCCATGAGGCACGTGATCAGTTCAAGGATCTTACAGAGAGATGCCCTCATCATGAGATAGCTTTAAAGGTGCTAGTACATAACTATTTTGGAGGACTCCAGCTGGATATATAGGGGCTTGTGAGTGCCGCATGTGGCAGCAACAATCTGAATCGGTATATCGAGTCTGTATGGTCCATCTTTGAGGGGATGCAGAGAACTCGAGATTCGTCGACTCTACTAGGGTATTCCAGAAGGCCCCACAGCCACCACATCACTGAGATCATCATAAGGTGGCAAACATTTTAGACTTTGAATCCAATATTACCATGGGATGTATCGGTGAGAAGTTAACGTTGGTAGATGTAATTCAGAAGCAAGTTCAGACACTGAAGCCCGTGCGAGAGTTGGGGAGACTCTCATCACTGCCTCAGCAGCTGAGCGATCTGACGAAGAAGGTGACGGACCTGCAGCATAAGTATCAGCAGGCTCAAGCTTCTTCAACCTCACAACCTGTTCGGAGATATTTACCCGTTTCTCCCACTTGACAGTTCCACTTCGTCCAGAGCGAGTCGGAGACTCCACAGATTGATTAGCATGAGGATCAGACTCATGCCAATTCCTACTGGATCATCAGTCCTGCAGACATTGATGTTAAGCCTCAAGCCAGTCTTGAGATCAACGGAATACAGAACGCTCTGATTCAGCCACCTTCACAGTTTTCTTCTCATAGCGTACATCACCAACAACAACCGTAGTATTATACGCAGCATGGATGTCAGCATTATCAGCATCGACAGTACTACACGCAGTAGCAGTTTCACTAGAACATTTATCAGAGACTGCATTGTGCTTATCATCCTGCTTTGCAATCACAACCTAACTATTACCAGCAACAGCAGCAGTCGCCATATACACCACGATGATCTCCTCAGCAGTACGCTCCACAATAGCATATGTAGAGTCAGGAGAGAGTCGAGAGTCAGGGTTACCACGTCAAATCAGAAATATCTTCACAAGCCCTAGCACTCAGATCATCGACATGCTGAGCACGCTCCAGACTTTGCACAAGACAGAGATGGAGTAGGTAAACCATCGTATGAATGGGTTAACCCCACGCAAGATCACTCTTCCCTCACAACCTCAAATGAACCAGAACAACAAAAGGAGGCACCCAGATTAGGTAGACAACACAATAGATATGATCTCTTTTCATGAATTTTTATCTAACTTCATTCTTCTCAGGAGCGGTAGATCTCCTATAACACCTGATCAGGAGGATGAGATGGAACAAGGAGAGGAGCGAGAGCCTGACCATGATACACAGGCAGAGGAGGAGAACCACAATGATGATAGGGATTAACCACTCGATGATCAGGGAGAAGGGAGCGATGCTGAGACAGTCGATATGGACTTAGGCAAATCAGAAGATGACACCATGCCTGGCCATGAAGACACATCCAAATTTGATGTGTCCTTTCCAGTTTTTGCGAGTTTTGTAGATAATTTTGAAACTCTCAATGTACAATTTTATCTCGATATCAATGAAAAATGTTGTTTTTCCAGAAATTGTTCCTTTTCCAAATGCTTTGTATGGAAAAGGTACAAAAAAATCAAAAAAAGAATGATTTTACTCCAAAGACAGATCTTGTATTGAAAGATCTTATTTTTCTGAAGATTCCACTTCACGATGCCTTGGATCATTTTCCTACACTCAAGAATCAATGGAGGAACAGATGCTCAACACATAGGGAAAAGAAATCACGAGTTGAGAAACATGTATTAACCAAGTCAACTTCGTATGCTATTTAGAACAAGGTACCAAAGAAGAAGAAAGATTCTGGAGCACACTATGCCACATGTTAGACTGAAGATGCCGCATTCCATCATACTCTCATAGATAATGGTTACTCGATCAATTTACTTCCGTCCTCTTTGTTTGATAAGCTCAAGCTTGGTCCTCTTTACAAATCACGAGTGATACATCAATTTGTAGATCGATCTGTGAAGAGCCTTAGAGGTGTGCTGAGGAACATTATCGTAACCGTCAGGTCTTTTAGTTTCTATTGGACTTTACCGTCATATAAATGACGAGCCCTACGCAGTTACACCTTGCTCCAATCATTCTCGAGAGACCATTCTTGCAGACAGCGAGAGCACACTTCGATTATGATGTTGGGAGAGTATCATTCCGCACGGACAATAGAGAGATACCCATTGAGATGGCGAGACAATATAGCAGTCGTAGATCAGTTTTGTCATTTACTTCAGAGGACTCCAGTCTTCAAGAGGATTGTCAGAACATAGATGAGACACAATCTCTTGATCATGAGAGCGTTTATCTTGATACCCACGATATCCTACATGAGGATGGGGTAGACGACATGGTACCTAGTTCTGTTAATGATTGTTCATATACAGATATAGAGTTTACATCAGATACATATGAGTAGTTAGTAGTAGTAGACATCTCAATGACGCAGATTGAGAGTACACATATTCCAGCACGAGATTCAGTTGATTATATATCACAGATAATTCAATCTATTCAACATTGAGAGTCGGATGGTGTACTCGTTACACATATAGACATCTTATGTGGTCCGACTCTAGAGATGCATACTTTAGAAAAGAGAGCTATGTCACATATAGAGTTCATTTACAGAGACGGCTCTACATGTTCAGCCAAGGATCAGAACGCGCATAACAAAGCAGAATATTCAGTATCACCCTGGTTGAAGTGATCTACTTTGTACGGGATGCATGACTACTCCTTCACTTCATCTCATCCTGTACAGAGAAATGTGAAGCCATTCGGTTTTCTGGAGTACACAACTGTATATCCTCTATAGATCACAATCGTCCCAATTTATTTCTGTCTTCTATGCTTAGGATACCAGATCCTATGTATTGGGGGGATCGATTGCCCGATGATTCTCATTTTTGATTTTTGATCTTTTTACTCTTCTTTTTTATATCCTTTCTTTTACTCTAATGACTAGTCCCTAAATTTTGGCCACACTCTTTTGTATACTTAGGATGCTTTATCATAAGTATAGTGGGGGCGAGGCGATTTCAATGATTTCATTTTTCTTTCTCCTTTTGTTCTTTCGGTTGTATATTCTTTTCCCTCAGTCACCTTGTTTTTGTTCCACTATACATACGATGACCTTATCGTAAGTATAGGGTGGTTGACTGACTTTACATCACTTATTCTTTTTCACACACTTTTACCTAGCACAAAATATGTCCTCTATTTAATCTTTTGATGCTATGAGGACATAACGCAAGCTAAGTATATGGGGTGCATATATATATATATATATATATATATATTTTATATATACTTTTGTCCATAACTTGTACTTTTATGTATATTCTATAACTATAAAATCCATAAAAAGCGGGTGAGGGTAAGTAAAAATCTGCCTATTTAATTAAATTATTTATAAAATCCTTGTAAAGAAGTAAAATATGTTTAAAATCATTATTGAAAATCCTTAATTTAAAAATCGTATTTAAAATACATATAACACTTATTTAAAATCCTATATAATAATATATGTGTAAAATTCATGTAATCGTTGTAAAATACCTTGTATATAATATTTGTAAAATCCATTAGTTATTTAATACAAATAAAGTATGGGAAATTTATCTTGTAAAATTCTTATACATAAAATCGTATATAAAAATCACAAAATCCATAAAAATGTAAACGCTAAAATCGATAAAAATGACAAAATCATTAAAATTCATAAAATGTGTAAACTCCAGAAAATATTCTTCACAAAAACATTATTGCATTGGCATTAGCGTTTTTCAGAATAAGTTTGATTTCTAGAACTAAAGATTGGGAAAAGTCTGATGGATGGGGCTTTATTACATCTTTTAACTTTCATTGTAAGGAGCTTATTTCTGAACTGGAATTTGGGTTTGTCAGGTCTGTGACTTAAATTTTTTGGTTCAATGAGACTATGTTTGGGAAATCAATTCGAAAAGTGCCTAAGTAGAACACTTGGTGTCATCTGTTTAACTCTTCATCAGTGAAACAATTTTGGACACATGCACTTTGCACTTTGCTCGACATGCATGGGGCTGCGAAGGGCAATCCATCGTGGTATTGTGTTTCTATCCTTGTCTTGGGACATTGACGTATAAAGACGAGAGAGATTGGGGTTGCGATTGTCGCTTCGGATGTGGGAAGGATCTGCTGACACAATATTTCCAAGACCTTAAAAATTGGACGGAATGAAACGATGCTATATCCGTTGAGGCACAAAGAGATGAATGTTGTGCTAGCAACACAACGAAGCCAATTCAATGAAGTAGCCACCAAATACAAATATGACCACAATGGTCCAAGCTTCCACCAAAAAGCCTGCACATCTTATTGGAGACTAAGTTACACAAGTTGGGCTTCACAAGGAGATGTGTCTACACTAGTCACACTCCAGTTCTTCTCTCAATCTTCTACTTCCTCTCTATATTCTATTGTGGGCATAGCACGAACTGACCTCAGAAGGGAATACTGTCCTCCCCGATGAAAGAGTAGGTGGATGAGGAACCAATAGGAGTGTATGGCTGGGATGGGCGGTTTCTTCACTTCTTTCAAAGCGGGACGAGCAAAAACAATTCACCCACCATACAGATTGATTTCAAGATAGATAGAGTTTGCAATATGAATAAGTGGATCTGAACTTGCTGTTGAGGTGAACTTAAACAAGGATTTATGGAACTTGAGGACTGCTGAGGTTAAAATCCAAATCCTAGTTAAGGCTTTGACAAAATGTTTGTTTTATGCCCGATAAAGCTCTGTCCTTTGATTGTTCTTATGAATTGGTTTAGTAAAATAAATTCATACTTTCTTTCTTTTTCCTTATTTTTCGAAAAGTGTTTGCTAAGGGACTAGCAAAGTTTAAGTATAGGAGGTTGATGAATCCACAATTTATAAACATTCTGTCTGCATTTTTTCTTAAAACCCTTAACAAATACATGTAAATATCCATTAAATTCCACTTTTTAATAAGAAGCATAGTCATGAATAAAAATTCACTTTTATATATTAAAATCATGAAAATAAATAAATTAATAAAAATAAAGAAAATAAAAATAAAGGCAAATTGTAGATATGTATATGTATACAATATGACTTGTAAAAATAAATATAGCTGAAAGGTATATTTATAACCTAATCCTCGAGATCAAGTCATCATGGATTGGTCGACAAATAAACAAGTAGGGGGAGATAAGGAAGAAAAAATAAATATAATTAATTCCATTCTTTATACATCCTTCATTAATTCTCCAACAAATAGCAAAACTTTAAATATTTCTAATTAATTCATATGAAAATATTTTTCACCAAACTATTTTCTTAATTATTTCTATAAATGTATAAAAAATATAAAAATAAATTAAAAATATTACCTTGTGTATATACTAAGAAATTCAATTTGTAAATTCTTAAAATTCAAACTATCGAACATCATAACTTTCTCATACGAACTCCAATTTCACTTTACTCACCTTTAAAGTTCATAAAATAATATTCTCTAATTAATGAAGGTGATTTTTACTAAAATTGGAGTCTGTTTGCAAAAAGACGGTTTTGGGACCTAACCACAACTGGGTTTATGGGCTATCTATCTTATTTCAGACATGCTATTCATTATTTTAATGATTTTATAAGTTCTAATTATTTTTTTGATCTTGTATTTTACCTCTAATTTATTCCTTAATTTTTGGAGATTATTAATTATTTTAAATATATCATAAACCCTATGTCATAGGTATAAATGAATTGTATAACTTATACTTGTATTTATTAAAATACTTAAGTTAATTTATTAATCCACAAAAATTCATACATAATCTAGTTATTAACCTAATTATTAGTAAAATATAAAACTAATATATTATTTAGTAATTTAATAAGTTAAAAACACAAAACTTATTTATTAAGTGTTATTAACAATTATTTATTAATATAATACTTATTTTCCGTAAAATAATTATTATTTATTAAAACAAATTTTTCTAAAATTTAGATAATTTAAATATTTACAACTTTCATTTTCATACTTAAATAAAATACCCTTATTTACTATTTATCCCTTAATTATTAATTTATTTATTAAACTAGCCAACCAGGTGATAACACGTATCAGCACTTAGGACCTTCTTATTCAAGGTCGGTCGGTATCTGTTCTAACCTCCTAGCTTTCTCCTTTCTCCACATGCAACCTCAAAGCTTCTTTCTCTGATCTAATCTGTCAATCCTCTACCCCTAACAACCTGTTTCCACACCTGCCCTTGATCCTCTAACTACCGCTCATCGATTCACCTATAAAAACCTCTAAAAATTGCCATTGACCAACTAACGAATCCTAAGCTAACCACTTCCAGAACACCTAGCCGACTACCCCACCATCATCGTAGCTTTCAGGTCGCCTCCAGCTATGACAGGTCATCGTGGCCATCTAACGTGGACGAGGGGATGTCGTAGGAGAGTTCGAAGGCAGAGCAGCCTTGCATCGCCGCCCTTGCACCACGTCGAGCTCCAGTTTGCCGCACCGTCAAGCTACTAGAAGGAGGTCATACACCTCCAGTTCATAGTTAACACCTCCTCCATTTGCAATTTTAATTTCTCGATTTGAGTGCCAGCATTGGGGTAGTTATGATGTAATTATGTTCCATAATCACCATAATTAGCTGCGCACCATTCCTATTCTCTCAAATACAATTAAAAAAATCAGAATCGCTCTACCATTCTCGTATTCTATTTGTTTTACAGTTTCAGAAAAATGTGAATTAGAACTACAGTTCCTTTAAATCTCATGTCGATTCCTTATGAATCGAGCAAGAAATCATTCATTTGCAGGTCACTCAACCATCTAGAGCATCTAAACCATCACCTGGAGCTTCCAAGATCCAAGAATATAAAAAACAAGAGTCTTCTGCATCAGCTTCCCGGATGGCATGACCATCATCTTCACCAGCGAATCTGACCCACCTACGACCACCTACGGAGAAGTTCCACTGCAGGCGAGCTTGGATGGAGGCGTTGTCTCCCTCCTGGCCCTACTAGAGGCCCAAGAACATCGTCGACCATCAGTAATAAATCAGGGAAGAAACCCTCGTCGCCAGCCGTGCAGAGAAGATGAAGAACATCAAGAACAACCAGGGAGTACAGACTGCCGACACGTGGCTCATCTCGACCGTCCAGATCGCGTGATTCAATCTAATCCTGGTCGTTCATACTGAACTGGTGGATATTTTGCACAATAAACCCAGCGAGCTTCCAGGAAGTCAACTAAGCCTTAAAACAATCCATAATTTGCATTTACGTCCCTATACAGGGACCTAAATGTAATAAAAGTTCTTTTCTTTTCAAATCAGTCCCTGCTGAGGACCAAAGAGTAACAAACATTATACTTTTTTCTTTGCACTTGTGCCCCTGGGTTGTAGGTGTATTTTGAACCTCATTTTTGTTGTATTTTCTTCCTAAATTTTTAGGATAGTTATGCAGCTACCCCAGCTACATTTCTAGGTATTTTTCTTAGTTTTTCATCGCTTAGTTTTATCAATTTGATTTCTGCAAGAACTTGTTAATGTTCAGTCATTCTTGAAGTTTGTTGTAAAACGAAGAACAAAGTGACAATTTCATATTTATCTCTATTATGAAGAACTGATGTATTGATATTTTGCCTCATTGAGTCTGACCCAGGCACACATACCTAGATAAATAATATAGTGTAGACGAAATAGGAGAGAGGGAAGTTGCTTCTTCTCATTTTCCCTATCTCATTCCTGTTTCGTTTATTTTTGTTTGATTAATCGAGGTTTTGGACCTCGAGCGATTTCCTCTACACTGACAACTTCCTTGACAACTAACCACTCGACAAAACCTGTTTATCAAAATGGCGTCGTTACCAGGAGGAATTACTTTTACCTTGGTTTTTGACTTAATTTCAAAATTCTTGGTTTTACAAATTTTGATTCTTTTTTTATTTTCATTTGATTTTCATTTTACGAATTTTCTTCGATTTTTATGTCTTTTCATGTTTCTTTTATTCTTTTTCAATTTTTTCTTTATTTTTTTACGACTTTTCATGTGTTGTTTTTCTTTAACTAATTTTTGCAGGGCTTATAGGTTCAGTTGGCTTCCTCCGATGTCGAGGTAGTTGCAAGTGCAGAGACCAACCCCTTCTCTCACGGGTCAGTTGTAGAGGGCAGAAATAGTTAGACTTCTTTCTTTTCTTGTAATATTTTTGTAAAAAAAGAAAGGGCACTTGCCCGTTTTTCTGTTTTCTTAAAAGGAGCCCCGTACGGGCATCTCGACTTGTACCTCCCCTCCCTTTTTCATAGGGTTTGCTGCACCGAGTGTCATGCAGTCGAGGGAGTAAGACACCACCATGGTTTTTCTAGCATCGTTAGTTTTCCGTGATTTTTCATTGGAAATACATTTCCATATTTTGTGAGTGAGGGGTGACACTTGAGGCTATAACGAAAGTTCGGGTCTCTATTTGAATACTACTTAGTCCATACACCTAACCATTGTTCTTCAGTGGGTACTCTCAGGTAGCCGGCAACGGTCCGAGTTTACTTAGCATAGTGAGAGGTTTAGAGGACAATGTGCAAGTCCCGATCCTTAAGTAACATGGGTAGCCTGAAACGGTACGTACTTACTCCCATAGTGGATGAGAATAAGTGGTTTTTAGTGAGGACTCGGGAGAGTGTTTCGGGGAAACACCGGGCACCTTTCAGCTCATGTTAATTTGTAGAAGCACTTGTATGCCAAAATAACCCTAAAATCGACAAGAAAAATGATCGAACTCTTACGATCATCATCGGGTTATGTTAAAGAATTTGGGGTTTGCTTTTATTTGCTTGTGAGACGTGAGTTACCGTGTCTTATGCACCTTTCCCAATCTCTTGATTTGACATCGTGCTCTCTCGATAATCCGCTTGACATCGAAGATGATGACTCGACGGCTATTTCACTCAGACTCCGTGAGCTCTCGATCATTTACCATCCGTTGTACTTCTTCACAGACTCAGAATGACCCTCATCCTGAGTCCGTTCCATCTGATCTCGAGGAGAGTCAGACTTAGACTCCCTCACATGTGATCCCATCTTTTAATTAAGACCCCTGCCTCAATTTATTGTCACTTTCTTCCAATTTTTCGTAGAGTTCTTACGAAAAGTTTTCCTTCTTAGAAGATTTGAAGCAGATGGCTTGCGAGAAGGGACCAGTAGAGGAATGACCAGATAAGGAACCACAAGCTGATGGAAAACCAGATCTAGCCATGGATATCATGACCGGGATTCTGGACACTTTACAGCAGATGAACATCCAGATTCAAGATCAATTCAGAGTTCAAAATGAGCTGCGAGCCGAGATCGCTGTGCCCAAAAAAGGAGCTGGGAACCCACTATCGCATGCCGTGATTGACGCGACACTCATAGATGAGTATGACCCTAGTCCTAGTACTTTACATCATTGGATTTGGTTACCACTGAATCAAGGGCCATATGAATTACGCCCGTCCTTCATCTCATTGCTTCCCAAGTTTTACGGGAATGCTGCAGAGAAGTCGTTACCTTTTTACAACAGTTCGAGATGATATGTGGTATGGCTAATTGCCCTGGTGTTACGAAAGAGGTTGTTCGCCTCAAAGCCTTTCCCTTTGCCTTACCAGATAAGGCACTTTACTGGCTCAGTCATTTGGGGAGGGAGATTTCCATGTGGACCGACCTGAAGTCCACGTTTCTACGTACATTCTTTCCTCTGGGACGGACGAACATGATGAGGAGTCAGATCTCCATCTTCACTCAGCTACTGAATGAATCATTCCACGAGGTGCTGGATCGGTTCAAGGATCTAAAAGTGAGATGCCCTCATGATAAGATACCTTTGAAGATGCTAGTACCAAACTATTTTGGAGGACTCCAGTTGAATATACAGGTGCTCGTTAGTGCCGTATGTGGCAGCAGCTATCTAAATCGAGATGCCAAGTCTGTCAGGTCCATCATTGAGGGGATGACAGAGAACCTGAGAGTCGTCGACTCTACTCGAGCATTCCAGAAGGCTCCATAGCCACCGCATCACTAAGAGCATAATAAGTAGGCAAAAATTCTAGACTCTGAATCCAATACCAACATGGGATATATCGGTGAGAAGTTAACATTGGTAGTTGTGATTCAGAAGCAAGTTTAGGAACTGCAGCAACTTTGAGAGTTGGAGAAACTCTCATCACTGCCTCAGCAGCTGAGCGATCTAACGAATAAGGTGACGGACCTATAGCTATAGTATCAGCATGCTCATGCTTCTTCGACCTCACAACTTGCTCGGAGATATTGACCCACTCCTCCCACCCGACAGATCCACTTCGTCCAGTGCGAACCAGAGACTCCGCAGATTGATTGGCACGAGGATTAGACTCATGGAAATTCCAGCCAGATCATCAGTCCTTTAGACATTGATGGTGAGCCTCAAACTACTCTTGAGATCAACGGAATATGGTACGCTCCGATTCAGCCACCTTCATAGTTTTCTTCTCAGAGCGTACATCACCAACAACATCCGCAGCATGGACGCCAGTATTATCAACAACGACAGCACTACATGCAGTTGCAATCTCACTAAAATGTTTATCTGAGACCACAATCTTTTCATCATCGTCCTTCGCCATCACCGCCTAATTATTACCACCAGCAACAACAACAATCTCCATATACGCCACATCGATCTCCTCGGCAGTACGCTCCGCAGCAGCAGATGCAGAGGAAGGAGAGAGTCGAGAGTCATGGTTACTGAACCGAATCAGAAATATCTTCACAAGACCTGGCACTAAACCAGATCATGGACAAGCTGAGTACACTCCAGACTATGCACTAGACAGAGATGGAGCGGCTTAGCCATTGTCTGGATGAGTTTACCACACCCAAGACCACTCTTCCTGCACAACCTCAGATGACCCTAACAATAAAAGGATGCACCCAGATTAGGTAGCGACATGACAGGTACGGTCTCTTTTCTTCAATTTTTATCTAACTTCATTGGTCTCAAAAGCGGTAGATCGCCACAAGAACCTGATCGGGAGGAGGAGATGGCACAAGGAGACGAGCGAGAGACAGACCATGACACACAGGCTGAGGAGGAGAACCGCAACGATGACAGGGATCAACCACTCGATGATCAACGAGAAGGGAGCGATGCTGAGATGGTCGATATGGACTTAAGAGAATCAGACGATGGCACCATGCCTGGCCATGAAGTCATGCACAAAGCTAATGTGTCCTTTCTAGGTTTATATAGTTTTGTAGATAATTTTGGAACTCTCAATGTACAAGTTGATCCCGATATCAATAAAAAAAATGTTTTTTTTAGAAATTGTTCCTTTTCCTCATGCTTTGTTTGGAAAAGGTACAAAAAAATCCAAAAAGAATCATGTTACTCCAGAGACCGACCATCTATTGAAATATCATATTTTTCTGAAGATTTCACTTCACGATGCCTTAGATCATTTTCCTATGCTCATGAATCAGTTGAGGAACGGATGCATGACACGTAGGAAAAAGAAATCATGAGCAAGAAACCCGTGTTGGCAAAGGTAACTTCGTGTTCTATTCAGAGCAAGGTACCAAAGATGAAGAAAGATACTGGAGCTCACTATGTCACATGTCAGATTGAAGATGTCGCATTCCATCGTACTCTTTTAGATAATGGTTCCTCGATCAATTTACTTCTGTCCTCTTTGTTTAATAAGCTCAAGCTAGGCCCTCTTTACAAATCACTAGCGATACTTCAATTTGCATATTGATCTGTGAAGAGACTTAGAGTTGTGCTAAGGAACATTATTGTAACCGTTCAGGGCTAGCAGTTTCCAGTGGACTTTACCATCCTAGAAATGATGTGCCCTACGCAGTTACACCTTCCTCCAATCATTATTGAGAGAGCATTCTTGTAGACAGCGAGTGCACTCTTCAATTACGATGCTGGGAGAATATCATTCCACATGAACAATGGAGAGATACACATTGAGATGATGAGAGAATATTGCAGTCCCAGATCAGTTTTGTCATTTACTGCAGAGGACTCTAATCTTGAAGAGGATTTTCAGAACATAGATGAGACACGGTCTCCTGATCTTGAGATCGTTTATCTTGATACCCACGACATACAACATGAGGATAGGGTAGAAGACATGGTATCTAGTTCTTCTGATGGATGTTCATATACATATATAGAGTTAACATCAGATCCAGATGAGCAGCTAGTAGCAGTAGACATCTCAGTGCTGTAGATTGAGAGTACACATATTCTAGCACGAGAGTCAGTCGATTATTTATCACAGATCATTCAATCTATTCAACATAGAGAGTCGGATGGTGTACTGGTTACACATATAGACACATTCTGTAGTACGACTCCATGGATGCATACTTCAGAAAAGAGAGCCATGTCACATACATAGTTCATTTACAGAGACGGCTCTTCTTGTTCAGCCAAGGATCGGAACACACATAAAAAGCAAAAGATTCAGTAAGACCCTGGTTGAAGTGATCTACTTTGTACAAGATGCAAAACTACTCTTCCATTTCATCTCATCCTGTACAGATCTGTGAAGCCATTCGGTTTTCAGGAGTACACACCTATATATCCTCAATTGATCACAATAAGCCCCATTTTTTGTTCGTCTTCTATGCTTAGAATACCAAATCCTAAGTACAGGAGGGGCTGATTGCCCGTTGATTCTCGATTTCAATTTTTGATTATTTTACTTTTATTTTGTACATCCTTTCTTTTACTCTAATCATTGGTCCCAAATTTTGGCAACACTCTTTTCTATACTTAGGATGACTTATCCTAAGTTTAGGGGTGGCCGAGTAATTTTGATGATTTCATTTTTCTTTCTCCTTTTGTTCTTTTGGTTGTATATTCTTTTCCCTCAGTCACCTCGTTTTTGTTCCACTATACTTAAGATGACCTGATCGTAAGTATAGGGGGGGTGGATTGACTTTACATCACTTATTCTTTTTCACCCACTTTGACTTAGCACAAGTTATGTCCGCCATTTTCTCTTTTGACACTATGAGGACATCGCAGAAGCTAAGTATTGGGAGAGCGTATATATTTTATATATACTTTTGTCCATAACTCATACTTTCATTTATTTTCTATATCTACAAAATCCATAAAAAGCGGGTGGGGGTTAGTTAAAATCCACATATTTAATTAAATTATTTATAAATTCATTGGAAAAAAGTAAAATTTGTTTAAAATCCTTATTTAAAATCCTTAATTTAAAATGTGTATTTAAAATATGTGTAACATTTATTTAAAATCCTATATATTAAAATATGTGTAAAATTCATGTAATCCTTGTAAAATACCTTGTATATAAAATTTGTAAAATCAACTAGTTATTTAATCCAAATAAAATATAGGTAATTTATATTGTAAAATTCTTGTACATAAAATCGTATATAAAATTCACAAAATCCATAAAAAATGTAAAGACTAAAATCGATAAAACTTACAAAATCCTTTAAATTCATAAAATTGGGTAAAATCCAGAAAATATACTTCACAAAAACACTATTGCATTTGCATTAGCATTTTTCACAATATGTTTAATTTCTAGAACTAAAGATTGCGAAAAGTCTAATGGATGGTGCTTGATTACAGCTTTTAACATTCATTGTAAAGAGTCTAGTTATGAATTCTAATTTGGACTCTTCAGGTCGTTGACTTAATTTTTTTGGGTTCCATGAGACAATGTTTGGGAAATCAACTCGAAAAGTGACTACATATAACACTTGATGTCATCCGTTTAACTCTTCATCAGTGAACCAATTTTGGACACATGCACTTTGCACATTGCTCGACTTGTATGGGGCTGCGAAGGGCAATCCATCTTGGTAGTGTGTTTCTATCCTTGTCTTGCATCATTGACGTCTAAAGATGGGATAGATTGGGGTTGCGATAGTGGCTTCGGATGAGGGAAGGATATGTTGTCACAATTTTTCCAAGATCTCAAAAAATGGACGGAATGAAAAGATGCTAAATCTGTTGAGGCACAAAGAGATGAATCCAGTGCAAGCAACACTAGAAAGACAATTCAAAGAAGAAACCACCAAATACAAATATGACCACAATGGTTCGTTCTTCCACCAAAAAGCTTGCACATCTTAGTGGAGACTTAGCTACACCGGCTGGGGTTCACAAGGAGATGCATCTACACTGATCGCACTACAGGTCTTTTCTCATTCTTCTACTTCCTTTCTATATTCTGTTGTGGACATAGCACGAAATGACCTCAGAAGGGAATACCTCCCTCGCCAAGGAAAGAGTAGCTGGATGAGGAACCAATAGGAGTGTATGGCTAGGATGGGCGGTTTCTTCGCATCATTCAAAATGGGAAGAGCTAAAACAATTCACACACCGTATATATTGATTTAAAGATTGATAGAGTTTGCGATATGAATAAGTGGATCTGAACTGGCTGTTGAGGTGAACTTAAACAAGGATTTGTGGAACTTGAGGACTGTTGAGGTTAAAATCCTAATCCTAGTTAAAGCCCCGACAAAATGCTTCTTTTAGGCCGATCAAGCTCTGTCCTTTGACTATTCTTGTGAATTGGTTTAGGAAAAAAATTCATACTAACTTTATTTCTTTTTCCTTATTTTTCAAATAAGTGATTGCTAAGGGACTAGCAAAGTTTAAGTATAAGGGGTTGATGAATCCACGGTTGATTAACATTCTGTCTGCGTTTTGTCTTAAAACATTTAAGATTTACATGTAAATATACATTAAATTCCACTTTTTAATAAAACCATTGTCATGAATACAAATGCACTTTTATGCATTAAAATCATGAAAATAATTAAAAGAATAAAAATAAAGAAAATAAAAATAAAGGCAAATTGTAGATATGTATATATATACAATATGTTGTAAAAATAAATATAGCTGAAAGGTTTATTTATAACCTAATAATCGAGACCTGGTCAGCATGGATTGGTCGACAAATAAACAAGTAGGGGACATAAGGAAGAAAATAAATAAAAATAATTAATTCCATACTTTATACTTCCTTTATTAATTCTCCAATAAATACCAAAACATCAAAGATTTTTTAATCAATTCATATGAACATATTTTTCACCAAACTCTTTTCCTAATTATTTCTAAAAATGTATAGAAAAATATAAAAATAAGTTAAAAATATTACCTTATATATATACCATGAAATCCAACTTGTAAATTCTGAAAATCCAAACTTCAGAACAACATAACATTCTCATACAAATTCCAATTTCTCTCTAGTCACCTTTAAAGTTCATAAAACAATATTCTCTAATTAATGAAGGTGATTTCACTAAAATCGGAGTCTACATGCAATAAACCGATTTAGGGACCGAACCACAACTAGGTTTCTGGGCTATCTATTTTATTTAAGACACATTTTTTATTATTCTAATGATTTTATAATTTCTAATTATTTATTTGATCTTGTATTTTAACCCTAATTTATTTCATAATTTTTGGAGATTATTTATTATTTTAAAAATATCAAAAACCCTAATTTATAAATATAAATGAACTGTATAAATTATACTTGTATTTATAAAAATACATAAATTAATTTATTAAAATCTACAAAAACTCCTAAATAATCTATTTATTAACCTAATAATTAATAAAATATAAAACTAAAATATAATATAGTAATTTCTTAATTTAAAAATACAAAATTTATTTATATAGTATTATTTACAATTATTTATAAATCTAAAATTTGTATTTTATAAAAAATTATTATTTATTAAAACTAATAATACTATAATTTAGATAATTTATTTATTTACAACATTCATTTTTATACTTATTTAAAATACCCTTATTTACAATTTATCCCTTAATTATTAAGTCATTTATTAAACTAGCCAACCAGGTGCTGACACGTGTCTGCACCCGGGACCTTCTTCTTAAAGAAGGCTGTCCGGTTTCTATTCTAACCTCCTAGCTTTCACCTTTTTGCACACGCAAACTCAAAGCTTCTTTCTTTGATCTAATATATCGATACTATACCCCTAACAACATGATTCCACGCTTGCCCTTGATTTTATAACTACCTCTCATCCATTCACCCATAAAAACCTCTAAAAATCACCATTGACCAACTAATGAATCCTAAGCTAAGCACTTCCAGAACACCTGGCTGGCTACCCCACCTTCATCGGTACTTTCCGAACGCCTCCAGATGTGACAGAGCATCGTGGCCATCTATCATGGATGAGGGGGCGTCAGAGGAGAGTTCAAAGGCAGAGCAGCCTTGCATTGCCGCCCTTGCGCCTCGTCGAGCTCCGGTTTGCTGCACCGTCTAGCTACTACCAGGAGGTCATACACCTCCAGTTCATAGGTAACACCTCCACCATTTGTAATTTTAATTTCTCGATCTGTGTGCTCACATTAGGGTAGTTAATGGCTAAATTGGGTTCCGTAATCACCATAATTAGCCACGCTCCATTCCTATTCTCTCAAACCCAATTCAGATCACCCAGAGACGCTCTTCCTTTCTTGTATTCTATTTTTTTACAATTTCTAGAAAGTGTGAATTAGAACTGCAGTTCATTTAAATCTCGTGTCTATTCCTTGTGAATCTAGCAAGAAATCGTTCATTTGCAGGTCACTCTTCCATCTGGAGCATCTAAACCATCACCCCGAGCTTCCAAGATCCAAGAATATCCAAAACAGGAGTCTTATGAATCAGCTTCCAGGATTGCAGGACCGTCATCTTCACCAACGAATCCTAGCCAGCTACGACAAGCTACAGAGGAGTTCCACCGCAGGCAAGCCTGGAAGGAGAAGGCGTCCCCCTCCTGGCCCTATTGGAGGCCCAAGAACACTGCCGAGCATCGGGAATAAATCGGAGAAGAACACCTTGTTGCCAGTCGTGCAGAGAAAATGAAGAACATCAAGAACACATAGGGAGTACAGGTTGTCAAAACGTGGCTCATCTCGACGGTTTAGATCATGTGATTCAATCTAATCCAGGCCGTTCAAACTGAACCTGTGGAAATTTTACACAATAAACCCAGCGAGCTTCAAGGAATTCAACTCCGCCCCAGAACATTCTGGAAATTCCATTTAGATCCCCATGCACGGACCTAAATGCATAAAAAGTTCTTTTCTTTGCAAATCAGTCCCTACCGCTAATTGTAACAGACTTTATACGTTTTCTTTTAACTAGTGCCACTGGGTTGTAGAGGTATTTTGAACCTCATTTTTGTTGTATTTTCTTCCCGAATTTTTCGGGTAGTTAAGCATCTAACCCAGCTACAATTCTAGATATTTTTTGCGGTAGGTTTGAGTCCTTCTTGAAGTTTGTTGTAAAACTAATAATAAAGTGAAACTTTCAAGATTTATCTCCTGTATCTAAAATCGATGTATTGGTATTTTTCCTCCTCGAGTTCGACCCAGGCACACTTACTCGGATAAATAATATAGTGTAGATGAAATAGGAGAGAGCGAGAAGCCACTTCTACTCATTTTATCTATCTCTCTCCTATTTCATTGATTTTTATTTGATTAATCGAGGTTTTAGTGCACGAGCAGTTTCCTCTGTACCGATAACTTCCTTGATCAACTAACCGCTCGCCAAAACCTCAGTTCATCAGTGAGTTGGCAACCTCAATAAGAGTGAGAAAAAGTTCTTATGTTATCACTTGATATTGACCTATGTGTCAGGGTGCGATAAAAACATAAAAAAATGTTGATTAGTGTACACCAACTTGGTAAAAGCAGTGGAGCAAACAAAAATGAGAAAAAAAAGATGGTGAAAAAACAATTACTCACTACAAAGTCAAATACGAAAGAGTTTACACCAAATCTTAGCTCTCTAACCCATTTCGATGTGTCCACTTGAATCAAAGATATTGAGAAAAAAGACTCTGGACAACACCAAAAAAGGGCTCTGCATAGTACGAGATACAATTTAGGTTTCAAAGGTATAAGATACTCAAAATAGACATACACATTTTATTCCCAAGAAAACAAGTGTAGACGACTCCGAACTCTCTTGACAGACACACTGATCAATAACAGATAGACACACACACATACATACATGTATTTAGAAATAAGGCACTCGAGAGGACCTTGGTCCAATGTGAGGGAGAGAAGAAATTACATAAACATATATCCTCCATCAACCGGCCATCCACAATCACTTTCAAGTCTAATAAACTAAAGAGACGGTGGATTGAGTGCAAGAACTGATTTATTACCTAGTGTTGAGAATTGGGTCCTGAGGAGAGTCGCTTATATTGAGACTTTGGGTGACATTTCAACTGAACTCTCATGAATGCAATTCACACTAAATGTCATATCTTTGTACAATATGTACATACAAAGAGTCTGATAATTAGAGAAGTTGGATTCCTTTTGACTAGATTTTGGTTCAGTGTGAAATTTTTGGATCACTAAAACCAAGGCTTCTTAGTGAATTATATCTTTAAACTTCTCATGCACAGTAAGCGATTAATCTGACTCAATCATTCTTTAAATGCTCGAGGACGAGTAAAGTTTATGAATAGGGGAATGATAAATCTAACATTTATCATATTATATAATATTTATTATAATTTTATCTTAAATAATCCAATGAAATCTAACTCTGATTCACAATAATTAACAATTAACTTGTTGTTATTAAATAACCTTAATTATTGTATTTAACTAAAATGATTCTATTTCCTTTATTTCTTTTATTTTATTATTATTTAAAAATCAAAAAAATAAATAGGTATGTATATATTAGTTTTATTATTATATATAAAATAAAAATACAAAAAAATAACAAAAATAATTAAAAGTAAGTGTTTTCCATAAAAATGCTACAAAAATATTTCTATGTATATATGACATATTTTGGCTTCGTATTCAACTTGAAACGTGTAGATCTCATTGAGATCTACAACTTTCTTGTTTCACACATTTTATAATTTGACTTGTAAATATTTCTTTTTACTTTTCTTTATTTTATAATTTTCCAATTAGGTCACATAGCAACATCTGGGTCAACTACGTGTCTGCTTCTCCTTTCATAACCTGCATCATCTTTCCACCATTGGATCACCTGTAATTGTCCAGTCTGGGTTGTTAGCCTCCGCCCAACCCTCAGCCCTCTAATCTCTCCATCAGACTCAATTGAGGTCGTCTTTTCCAGCTTGAACCTCCATCATTAGATCTGATCATCAGGTCTAATCTCCACCACCCGTTTATGCATTGTCCTTGGTTGTTGGATCACTTGATCTAAATACCCCCAGTGCTATCTTCCTCACCCGTAATCATCCATTCCCTCCTTGTACCGCATTCTTCTCCCATTTTCCTAGAACCGTTCCACAATGCCTATCCACGTGGCTCATTCTCCTAGTATAGATTTATTCTCCACCATACGTGCCTTGCCCTTAATGACCCATGTCATACTCCCTATGGCTCATGATGGTGGTTAGAAATTCATCAATCCCAACTCATATAACCGATGTCCACCACATTCAAATCCCCCTCCTCTAGCCATGGATCCCTTGTACATCCTTAGAGAGAGGTTACCCCTAGTAGTCTTCCCCTCCTCATGACATTGGGAGGCAAAATTGACTTGCGACCATTGTGACTTACCTCCGGTGAGACTCGTGGTCTCCTAATCATGTCATGGCAACTCAATTGCCATTCGCGCCCCCTGGATAGGCTGACCAGGTCGAGCGACAACCTGGGGTCCAATGAAGACCTCAGCCCAAACCCCCACTATTCTTATCTTCTTCATTGCTCCAAGTAATTTCTCTTTGATATTTTATTTGGATTTCTCTAATTTTATTCGAAGAAAAAACATCACTTCCCCCTCAATTGACCACAACACCATCTCTGACAGACCACACCCATCCTCGCGTACCATCCCATTAACCATCTCCCTTCCTCTACAGCCTCCTCCACCTCTAGCTATTGGGCCTTTACATTCTCCACCTTCGATACTTCATTCACCCTCAACCTGCACGCTTCGATTATTACCTAACCATATTGTAGATACAAGATTTCATTGGTTAGACCTTGGGAAGAGCTCCGTTATAGAGCTTTGCCTCTATCGAGCGAATATTACCATCGACTTACAGAAGATCCCTCACCTCCTCCTCCATTGAGATCTTCTTTGCCAAGTCTTCAGGTTACTTCTTGAAGCATCAACATCATCAGAGGAGAATGGAGGAGCTCTAAGAAATTTGTCAGATCTCTGTTTGCGCTGCCACAACACGATGAAGGAGGATTGTCAAACAGGTACAAGCACTATTGGATAGTGCCCTTCCAGTGCCAATATAACGGTGAGTGAAGCACCACGAAGCTAGTCTTAGGCACCTAGGTTCATTGGAACCAGGACTCGCTCAAGTCACCTTGAGCCACCATGTGACCCGAGCCACCTACTACCATCCACACGCATCCACCCGAGCCTCCACATGTGTGCAGTACGTGGTAGCTGAGAAAATTTGTAGTTAGCCCCTATAGAATTCTCTAAATAACAAATAGGTCGAGATATGCGTGCTTCACGTAATGTGCCATGGCAAATTGCATAGGGACTCTGTCGGCTTCTGAAAGTTTCATACATGTCCCTATGTACATGGGAAATTACAAGGAACCCCTCAGAGTTTCTATAATAGCAAAAATACCCTCCAAGGACTTGTTTGTGAGACTTTTGTAATTTATTTATGCATGTTTTCTTTTAGTTATGATACTAGACTCTTTGCTTTATAACTTGAGCATATAAACTCCATATCTGATGATTTCAGTTTCATTTTGTTGCTTATTTGATTATCAATATAATGGAATAAGTTGTTTCATGTTTTGACACTTACTAACAGATTGGAAAATTTGAGATATTGTCTCGTCATCATTGATTTAAATTGTCATTTGTCTTTATGTGATGTTTAAAGTGATCGTGAATTTGAAGATATATTGATGTCTCACTTTACTAATCATATAGGGGCATGTTTGTGCATGTATTTCTCAGTTTGAATATCATTGCATTATGTTTCATATCTTTTAAATGAGCTTGCATGAAATCTGTGAAAGAATTGCATTGTGTATTTTGCGTTGTATTGCACATTATATTATTTTTATTTTTATTATATTTGTTTTGCATTATCGACCTAGGTAAAGGAATGAAGTAATCGCTTAATTTGAATATCATTATCTATGAAATTAATTTGAAAGCATGTGTCCCTATGTTGACCTTGGTACACTTACCACGTAAAAATATTCCACCTATTCAAAAGGGTGGTTCTACATGAATCGTTTCACCTCCTATGATACGACAATTACACATTATTAAAAGAGGTGAAAATGTGTTCGTCAGATGTGCCTCTTTGATGATCCTTCTCAACCATAGGATGACTTGGTTTTACAGAGGAGATGGCAAAGCGGATGCATGGGCTGAGGTCGAATTGACCTCTGATATTTGCTCGACAAGGCCACCCATGCCTTGGATCTCGAGCCGGCACCCGGAAGGGGCTCCAACATGTCTGATGACCATGGGTCAGCACCTACTCGAAGACCCATTATCTCTAATCAACTCCCCCTTCATTAGTCATTGAGGGGAGTATGGCTAGGGTATTCTAGTATTCATGTCATGAAGAGAGGAAGATTGAAAGGGGCTACCTCTCTTAAATATGGACATAAGATCAGTCGCTGGAGGAGGGGGATTTCAAGGTGGTGGACAATACTTACAATAGTTGGGTTGATGAATTTATAATCTCCCTCATGAGCCCTACGGATTTTGATGTGGGTCATTATTGGCATGGTATGGATGGTTGAGAGTAAGGCTATACTGGGGAGGTTGAGCCATGTCGAGAGGGGTTGTGGAACGGTTAGGGAAATGAGAGGAGAACAAAGTGCAATGAGGGAGGGGATGGTTATGGACGAGGAAGGCGACACAAGGGATATTGGATCATGCCATCTAATGACCAAGGAGAAGGTAGGAGCAGGCAGGGAGATCAGACCCGATGATCAGATCTAGTTATGATGGTTCGAGCCATAAAGGACAACAAAAATTCTAACGAGAGATCAGAGTGCTGAGGGTTGGGCGAAAGCTAATGGCCTAGATTGTAGCATTAGAGGCGGTCTAATGGTGGCAATACAATGCAGGTGGCGAAAGGAGAAGTGGGCCACATAGTCGATCCAGAGGTTGCCACATGGCCCAATAGAAAGACTAGAAAATAAGAAAAACTTAGAAAAATCAAAAAATATTTACAAGTCAAATTACAAAAAAGTACAAAACATGAAAATTGTACATCTTAATGAGATATACATGGTTCATGTTGAACAAAAATACAAAATACATCACGTATACATCCACACACACGCACGCGCGCGCGTGCGCACACACACACACACATATATATTTGTAGCATTTTATGGAATAAAAACACTATCGTTAATTCTTTTGTTATTTTTTTGTATTTTAAATTTATAGTAATACCAAAACAAATATATACAATAATTATCTTTTTTTGAAATTTTAAATAATAAGAAAATAAAGGAAATAAAATAATGTTAGTTAATTACAATTAGTAGGGATAGTTAAGAACACTTGTTATTTATTAATTTTTGTGAATTTAGTTATGATTTTATTGTATTATTTAAGATAAGAGGATAAAAATAATAAATAATATGATAAATCTCAGCTTCATTATTATTTTAAATTTCATATTTTCATAATATATAGTTTCCTGGAAAATTTGTTTTGTGCCCTATCTGATTTGTTAGATATTTGTTAGGCCCATTTCAATCTCTTGATTTTATTATTTACATTATTTTATGTTATTCTATTTTTTAAAATCCATAAAATTCTCATAAATTTCTGAAAATCAACAAAAATAAAGAAAAATATAAAAAGCACAAAAATAATTTATTTTGATAAATTTAACTTAATTTGTTATTTTATCATCATAAAAATCAAGTTTCCTTTATAACAAATATCCTTGTTATATATAATTATGCATTATGTATATTATATGTTATTAAAATTAAAACTATTTTAAATATTTGCAGATTTAAAAATACAAAAAAATCAAATAATTAAAACCCACAAAAAACTTTTGAAAATAAAAACACAACAAATATATAGGTGGGCTATTCCCTTGTTCTGTATTCCCCTATGCGTTATGGTACGATACTCTACATACTTCACACTATACACATATTTTACATAGTTAAAATAAAAATAAATTTTTACCCACACATTTGTATTAATTTATCATACATCATGGGTTGATTATTGTTGATATCAAATTGATCAATTAACGAGTGTTGTGAGAGTGGTCGACACAACGATTGTCAGATCCGGCTTTTCGGTCACCGCATGCGCTCCAAGACCGGACGTTATGTTACCTATTTCTCTACGCTTCAACACATGTAGTGTGCACCCAAATCTCTCTTCTGTATAAGTAACTACTGGTTATTGATACATGAAGTGGTGGTGTACGTCAAAAAAATATGTATGCTTGCTGCTCTTAACCATAATATGTGACTTCCTGCGTACTCTTGTAGGAGTGCATATCTCCTTCATGTATTTCACAAAAGCAGGATGGTTCACCAAATACTCATCATATGTCACTTCAACGAGAATGTTCTGATGATAGAAACATGCCATATCCGGATCATCTTTCTAAATCTTTTTAACGACTTGCTTTCCTGTAGTTAGAGCACATGAGAAAGGGATTGAAGTATCATAAGAAGAAGAAGAAGAAGAAAACAACTCAGAATCATAAAGTAAAGCATGCTTTCCTTTGTTATCAAAAACTTAGTTATCAGTACACGAATCTTTACGATGCAACTTGGAATCTAAAATTCTATTGTGTACTAAAGGTTGGGGAACGTATACTGATGGTACGTCCTCCTCAACCGAAGGTGCAAGGTCCTCCATAGACTCTGACATTGTATCTCCATGTTGTGCTACAATGCTCTTTCTCCTCTCTCTCTCTTTAACCACTGGATGTGAATCTCCTCGTATGGTGATGATGATCCTAATGTTGCATTTGGAGATGCTAGTCTCCTCCATCCTATAAGGTCTCCTTAGGTGGTGCCTCAGAGTCGTGCTCCTCCTTGTCTCATGCCCAATCAGGTACGACCATGGTACTTCTAGTCTTGAGTAACATGTGTAGAATATCATCAAATGAAAGAATATGATGATCAGAGTTAGGTAAAGATGGTAGTATACCTGATCACCATGATGATGTTGTATCATGTTCAAGATGTTGGGGTTTGCTTGAACCTGGGCAAGAATGGAGGTAGAAGGGATCGATCTCTCATCCTATTATCGATATAGACGGTTGATGTCGCACAACATATCCAGAATCTCTTTATTGTAAAAATAGATCTCATCAAGAATATGGTGTTGTATATATGTAGGGACTGATGAAGATGGTTGTGAACCTATGAATTGCAAAGGCTATCCAACCTGAGAAGATGAAGAGTGTTGCGATGATGGGTCCCGATGACCCTGATGCTATTGTCGTTGTCGGTATAGAAATGATGGTTCATGTTGGCCCGACTGATAAGACAAATGATGCACATATGGCTAGTGCTACTGTTGGTGGGAGTAGGAGAATCCAAGGCTTGATTGCTGAGTAGGAAAAAGTCTAGGGGTGAAGCTGGTGTTGTACAAAGAAGGGGGACACTAGTAAGGCCGTTGGTCCCCTGCTCATGCTTGGTGGCAGGATCCTGAGTAAAGAACACACCATTCACCACCAATATTTGAGGAGGTTCATCTACTACTATCTTAGCAGCTAGTTCGTGATGTGAAAGATGGGAAAAGGAGTGGTCCTCTACCCACGTCAGTGTCCATAACATATGATATTTCCTGTACATGATGAACATGATCAAAAGACATAGTAAAGGTAGGTATCTTAATCTTAGATACCATCTCTGAAAGTTTTTCCATCTTCTTAGGAAGATTATTAAAGCTCTCAAACTATGACATGCGTTTTTGTATCGGCTTAACCATTGTCAACTTATCGGCAATGATTCCCATGCTAGGAATAAGGTCCTCAGCAAAATCTTCTACAACCTTCTCCCCTTTTTATTTTGATAGGAATGAAAAAGGGGACTCAGTATAAGCCATGTTGGCTACATGGGAGCAACACACTTCAGCCATTTGTTCGAATACCTTCCATATAATATCCGCTTCCCTTGATGTGTAACTTCCTCCACAGAAGTACTAACCAAACCCTGCATCTCAAAATGAAGTCCACTGTACATCGTAGGGACCAAGATTTTTTCATCCAAATTATTATATAAACTCTTTTGTAGAATATATTTGAATATCTCCATAGTATAACAAAGTGGTTCATTAGAAAGTTTGGTGAAGCTGGTGATTCATGTCCTTATTTGATTAGTTCTACTCAATGGGTAGAACTTATTTATGAATAGGTCTGTGAACATTGTATAGGTGGTTACACCTGCCCAAAGGTTCTTTAGCTAGTAATCTGCTTTATCTCTCAACGAAATAGAAAATATAGCTTCATCTCATATTCAACATTATGTTGAGATGGATTTAACCAATTAAGATTTCTATATTGTCTTGGGTTATATGCAACATCCATAGGTGCATCGTTGCACACTTTAAGTATCCTAATTTCTGAATAATATGTTTTGCTGCTCAAAAACGACCACCCTAGCAAGTATCATCTATAAAGGGTTGTCACGTCCATCCTCATCTTGATTATTCTTTGGAGTTTTCTTTATTGATAATTGAATACATTAATAAACAAAAGGGTTGGAGTTAGATCTTGAAGAGGTAGTTGAAAGTAAATCAATCTCACCAATGAAAAAGTCGTCCTATGTAAGAAGTGAAGAAAGGAAGGGATTGGTTGCGATGTGACTACTCCCTTAGTAGGAATCATGAAATCCTGAATTAAGATAGGGGTCATCTCGAATCCAGGGAGGTCTAAGAAATAAAGAAGGAGGTCGAACCTCAAAAGATGTGTTATTTGAACGTTTCAGCAAGAGGTTCGCAAAGTCCGAACTAAAATCTGACCAGTTATCTATCTTCGATTTCAATAAAATGTGTATAAGAGTATGCAATGAATCAAGGAGATCTAAATACCATGGCGCACATTGATGTTTGGAATCTACTCATATAAAACATATGCAATGCCAATTCCATTGTGATTTCACTAACTTCACACATGAAGGCCATAAAAGTTTGATCGAATTTATCTTGTCAATTTTAAGTTAGTGATAAACCAATCTTTCAAATCATTAAACAAAGGAGTTGTCTTACGCCCAGTAGTGCTCATGTATACTCTTAATCAATGTGGTGATCTTCCCAGGCTGCGGTGTTCAATATCACAGCCCCAAAGAGACACACAAGCGTACAAAACCAAAAGATATTTCTAAGGTCGGATGAAACCACTTGCAGCTCTCAAATACGTTGACGTCAAACAAGGAGATATAGAGTAGAAGAACAAGGATTTGAGCTCAAACCTTAGTGGATTCATCCTCACCCACTCTATCTTAGGGTAAATACATGTGTCCAATGTGGGCTTTGCTTGCTTATAGGGCAAAGTGAATTTTATTCTAAGTTATTTTAGTCAACTTGCTTAATTCAGTGTCGATTTTAGAGCTAGGTTATAATTTAATTTAATATGTCTACATCAAAGTATTCCTAGCATTTAGTCCCTTTTCCTTTTATATCTAAATTGTAAAACAAGGGGAGGAAATAAGAAAATGGAATCCAAGTGACAACTCAATGATGCATGCAGTCCTTTAGGAATACTTACTATGATTCCCAAGACTCTCCATGTGGATGCTAGACTGATTTGTAAAAACTGAAACTATATGACGCAAGTTGAGCAACCACATCCTAAGAAACAATTCTATTAGCAGTATAGAAATCTTTTTAGTTTGAATCTATGTTGAATGTACTTAGGTGTGTGTACTAAGGCATCTTATGGGACGTCAGACTTGAGATGCAAACAAGTGTTGCCTACTTTACGATTGGGCTTAGGCAAAATGACCTAAATTTAACTTTTTTAAATGAGTGCCAATTCCTAAAAATAGCCACTCAAGTTGAGTCCTCGTGGGTCCTCAACACAATACAAAATACAAGAATAGTAAAGAAAGGCCTTTTATACACATGCAGGATCCTAATCGAGTTACCGTTGTAAGTGGGAAACTAAACTAATTATTACAACATAGTTACAACAAAATGTCAAATTAGGTTAACTATAAAAAATTTCTATTGAATGTAGTTGCTTTGGACTCTAGTCTGCTCAAACTTCAAGCTTATCGCCTCCACGTCACTTCAGGATACTTCGACTCTGTGGGCCCTACCACAAAGCACCTATAGATTAGATAATTCAGAGAGACTTAAGCTCGCTATAAGAAGACAAATAATACAATAGAAAGTCAAACACAGAACCAATATAGTCAACAAAACAACAAGACCTAAGTTACTCTAAAAATTCTTTAGTTAATATTTGAATCTAAAAAAACAATCTAATGATGCCTTGTCCTTAACAAAGACGCCATCTAATGAATCACTAAACAACTAATCAAATTTCTACTCACTATAGTACGATTGCTTATCCAATTTATAATAATCAAGTTTAATCTCTATGAAGAGTGACTCAGTTTAATTTATCCCTGATAAGTTCAAGGTCAAAAACAAGGACACGAGCAATACGATTGATTTAACCTATGTGTTAAATATCTAATTAAGTGAATAATTAGTGAATCTAGGTCAATCTAATGCAACAATATGCATGTCTGTATTTTTATTTTGTTTTATATGCTATTTTATTATTATGCTCCAAAATGATAATTTAACTTCAATAATACACAATGCAATTGTTTGCAATGTGAGCCTACGGTGAACTATTTCTATAACAAAATATTATTGTAATCTTAAATATTTCAATAGAGGTTATTGGTTTATTTCACTCCTTATCTGAGATTAAATGAATGAATGCACTATAAGGTCCCTTTATACAAACAAGGTTGTGTACCATGGCAATTTTATTAATCATACAGTTGTTGATTCAAATGTTGAATCGTAGGGGTCGATACTTGATTGTATCAAAAAAGTAAGATTGAGGGGTCATCAAGTACTTTAAAATTATTATTTGGATAGGATCTCTAGCTTGAGAAGAATATGGTGATGCTCTCGAAAGGATGTATCTAACTGACCTCTTGACGCATGTCCTTTGCATTAGGATAGAGATTTGTATGGGTTAGATAATTCAGGTCAAAGAGTTGACTTAGTGAGATCTAGATAACCACGACCTATGTCGTATACTATCACGATATAGGCACGCACCCTCTAACCGGAGATATATGTGTTACTATATATTCGAGTTTGTATATTTGATAGACTGATTGGTTGATGACCTAGACAAGCTCTATACACCAGCGAGATGGTGTACATAAAAGGGCTTATGAGTAATATGATCTCTCAAATGGATCATAAATGTTCATTACTAAATCGGAAGACATGAGCTCACTCATGAGATATTGGAATAAATTTCCGTGCACTATTGTCCTGCATAGGAAGCTTTACAGAATTTATAGGTATGTAATGAAGTATGTAATGAATCTCCATTTCATAACCTTTATTCTTCCATTTCGGACCTTAAACCCTAGCTAATTGCATGTAAATAACAATATTCTGCATAAAATAACTTATGTTATTTATTGTGTAAATATTGTATAAAATACAATTTTAAAGCAAAAATAAAAGAATAAAGAAGAGAAAAGAAAAAAAAAGGAATACTATATTTATTTAATGACCCTAAACCCCGTGACCAAGGAATCCTTTTGACCGGGTCGACAAGTAATAAAGTAGAGGGAGATAAGGGTCAGAAATACAATAAAACCCTTTTCCATTCATCAATACATCCATTTTGGGATCTATTTTATTCTTTATTATTTATAAATCAAATCAACAAAATTTGTATATGCAAGATGTAGATAAAAATACTAGAAAAAATCAAAAGTTATTTCATGAAAGAATAATTCACAATGTGATAGACACTTAGAATAAAAACCCAAAATCTAAACTTCACCTACATGTATCTTCTCCATACGAATTAAAATTAAAAAAAATCACCTTTAATTATATATTAGTTTTTATTAGATATTTAATGAAGGTGGTTTTACTCAATTTGGAGTTAAGATGCAAAGTTAGGTTTTTGACGGATATTGCATATTATTGATGAATCTGTGATTTTTCATCTTTATTCATTTATTTTATCTTAAAATACCTTATAAAACACATGTATATAACACTAACTCCATATTCTTACTAACTTGCGTATGTGTGTAAATATTGTACACTTCATACCATTTTAACCTAAAACAAATAAATAAAGAAAGAAAGGAAAAATAAAGAAAAGAAAATAAAAAATGGAAGACTGTATATATGTAATTGATATAGGCTGACCCGAACCCCCAGAGAAGGTCAAGACTTGACCTGATCTACCAAGAATATAGAAGGGGGAGATAGGTCCTTTATTTAGAAAATCCAAAAAATTTGTGTGCTGGGTATACTTGTATACTACGCTATTTTATTTAAATTGACCTCAAACAAAATAATTTTCAAAATAAAATTTGTAATTAAAAATGTGTCTTAAATAATAAAAATAATTGCACAATCAAATCTTGTACAGAATAAAAGCAACCACACTTGGAAGAAGCAACTAAGCGATAATTGAAAGAACAATTCCGGCTCCATATGAACTCAAATTGCACGAAACTCGCTTCAATTGTATTCTAAATTAAATTATCTTTAAAATGGCTGTGATTTCATATTTTTTGGAATCATAGGTGAAAAGTTGGTTTTCTAGGGTGGTTTATGCAATTTTCCCATTAATTGTAAATATTATTACTAATTATTCTAAATAAAATTAAAAAAATAAATAAATAAAAATTTTGAAATAGAAGAAAAAAGTTAATTTCCTTATTTTAACTATGTATATATGTACCATATGTATATAGTACATGTATATAGTTGCAACTCTTAATAAACAACCATAAAAAAAATAAAAAAATTATATATTTTTTCAAATAAATAAGGTGACAAAAATTCAAAAAATAGTTAAATTTTACTTTATCTCATTTCAATTTTCATCTCTCTTTTCTCTTCAACCAAAAATTTAAACATTCAAATTCCATTCTCTATCTTTTCTATTTATATGACTCCTTCTCCATCATTCCAACTTGATCAATCTTTGGTGAGAGGAGCTCGATCTCTGAGAGTCTTCTTGTAGCAGAAGGATGCCTAGCCTCCGAGCTGTCCGGTGAAAACACATTGGCCTTCATCGAGGTGATCAATGTCTTTTCTCTCCTAAGATTAGATCAATTTCCTCTTCTTTTCTAGATAAGTCGTAGTTTTATTTTCTCGTATTTGTTCTTCATTGTTAGTTTGTTTTTCCAGTTCTTAAAAATCCATTACAATTTCGATTCATCTCTAATCCTGATTTTCCATCTCATATTTCGATTTCTACGCATTTTTTCTACCTATCACGATCTCTCAACTTCGGCAACGCACGGTGGCCGGAGACTTGGATCCATTCCCCATTCTTCGTCGGATCCCCATTCGCATCTTCCGTTTTGATTTCAGCTCGAGTCATCATGCTCGTGTCCTAGTTTTGTTTATAAATAAAAAATAAAAAAATAAAAAATATTTGTTATCTTTTTCTCTAACATTTGTTTTGCAGGATCATCTAAAAATAAATTTAAAAATAAAATAAAAATTTAAAATATTTATATTTTATGTTTCAATTTCTCTATTTCAAATTTAAAAAAAGAAGTAAAAAAAGTAAAAAAATTCTCTGACTACTATTTACATTAAAAAAACTTAAAAATAATAAAAAAATATTTTGCACCGCTGCTCAGGAATTGTGAGTGCCCCCGCCGACCGCCAAACCTCCACAACACCTGCGCCACACTGAGCAACTGTCGTTTCTCTGCCTTGGTGGAGCTCCTCCTACCTTTGCCTGGGGCGGTATCCCACTACCAATGCGAGGATCGCACACCGACACCTTTCTACGTAGCTAGCGCAACGTGACTGCAACCAGCACCATCGACCCTCCTCTGTGTTTCCTTCGTGCCACTGATAACATGGTTCCGACCTGTGGTTTAATATATTATCGGTTGTAGAGAGAAAAAAGCTAAAGAGAGGGATCCACGTTGAATAAAAAAATTACGATAAAAATTGGAGAGAGAATAAAATCCTATTTTATCGTTCACTACTAATTTTACTAGGTGAATGTGCCTGGGTCGGACTCAAGGAGGCAGAATACTTAAACTAGGGTTTTCGAGCCAAGGAAGGAATGCCAAGAAAATCCTCTTTTATTTTTGATTTTACAAAGGAAGAAAATTGAAAAGAAATATCGATGAAAATCAACTCAAGATGTTGAAAATCAAAACAACAAAACAAAGTGACAAAAATATGGGAAAAAACTCGAAAAATGTCTTCCGTAGTTATCAAGCTACCCTAGAAAAATCGCAGGAAAATACGAAAAATATGAGATCTTAACAACCCCTACGAGCAAGGGGCATAACGGAAAAAAATATATTTTTTTTATATAAAGGTCCCTATAGGGACTAAAAGAAACTAAAAGAATTGCATTTAGGTCCCTGTGCGAGGACCTAAATGCAATTTATGGAAACTTTTTGGAGCGGATTTGAATATCAGGAACTCGTTGGGTTTATGGTGCAATTTTTCCACTAATTCGCTGCGGACAATCAAGATTAGAATCTAGCATGCGATCTGGATCGTCCAAATACACCAGTGTTAATAGCCTGTAGCCTCTGCCTGTTCTAACTGTTCTTGAGCTCAGGTGCACTGCTGACGATGGAGCTTTCGTCTTTGAATTTTCTCTGGCGAACAAAAAGATGCTTGGGCCTCTGACGGGGCCAGAAGGGTGACTCCTTCACCCCTCGAGTCGCCCGCGGTGGTTCTCCTCCAAGGATGGCCGGAAGGTGATGCTCTCAGTTGATGAAGTTGGCGGTCCCAGCTCTAGTCCTGGAGCTGCTAAGTTGTTGCACCTTTTTTGATTGGGAGTTGTGTGCAGATTAAGAGCTCCATTTGTCTTTAATTTGCTCCAGATAAAAGTTGATCCTGTAAAGAATGAAATTATGTGCTTGATTTGCAAAGCAATCGGCCAAAGGATTAAGAATTACAATATCAAAATGATGATGTTTCTAGGAATATTTAAGAACGACATGGGAATGGGAGGAAAGAAGATGATATTGGAATTGCTTTGATTGGATTTGAAGGTTGAAATAAATAGGGCGTCTAGGAAGAATGATTAGTGTCCTTAATCACACAATTATCTATCCTAATCAAAGAACAAAAATCGAGAAATAAAATGGTGAAGGGTGGACGAATTACCTGTTGATAGAAGGTATCGGACCTCCTGATACTCGCTCGACGGGGCGGCATTCCCGGAGCTCTATGTGGCGCTGGGCGGCGATGAGAGGCTAGCTTTCACCTTGGAACTTCTCCTCCGGCGTCCCTCTTCCACGCGAGGCTGCTTGCGGATGCTGTCACCACCGGAGGCGGCCGGAATGAGGAGAGGAAGGAGGAAGGTCGGTCTGGAAGTGGTGGCTTTCAGGTAGTTGGAGAATACTAAGTTGGTTATGCCAACTTCGTGGCCTTATATAGATGCAATGGCGAAGCTCTAAGGTGGATCTAATGGCCGGCGTGCATGAGGGTTGTTAGGAGGAACAAATGGAGGGTTAAGATGGATCAAGGGAGTTAGAAGTAGGGCGGAAGAATTAGTTGAAGTTAGGGTAATGTAACAACCTCTACACCGGCTTCTTGGAGAAGAAGAGCCAGGAGCTGACACGTGTGAGCATCTGGTTGGCCAAATATGCAAAATGCAATCTAAATTAGATTATAAATAATAAATAGCATTTTTTTTAAAGAGGGATATAAATGAAAAATATAGATAATTAAATTATCTAAATTATGGTATAATTAATTTTGTGTAAATAATAAATATTATTTGAAATATAAATATTATATTAATAAATAAGTATAAATCTTTCTTAATAAATAGGTATTGAATTTTTAACTCAATAAATATTTATTTATTTATTTATTTTATATCTTCTTAAATATTAGAATAATAAATAATGTCTTTATGAAATTTTGTAGATTTTAAAAAAATAATTATATATATTAATAAATACAGGTATAAGTTAGATAGTTCAGTTTCATCTATAAAATAGGGTTTTGGATTTAATTCAAATAATACACAATCTCCAAAAATTCTGAAATAAATCATAGTGAAAATACAATATAACAAAAATAATTAGAATTTATAAAATTAATAAAACTTTAAATAATATGTTCTAAATAAAATAAATATCCCAGAAACCATATTTTCGTTAGGTCCCAAAATAAACTTTTTGCAAAAGGGACCCCGATTTCAATGGAACCACTTCTATTAATTAGAGAATAATATTTTATGAACTTTAAAGGTGAGTAGAGTGAAATTGGAGTTCATATGAGAAAGATATGATGTTCGGAAGTTGAGAATTTGACAATTTAAAAGTAGGATTTCTTGGCATATATACAAGATAATATTTTTAACTTAAGTTTATATAATATTTAGAAATAATTAGGAAAAGAGTTTGGTGAAAAATACGTTCATATGAATTAATTAAAAATCACTGAAGATTTGATAATTATTTGATAAATAGTGAATAATGTGTGGAGTTTTCTTTAATTATTTTTCTGGTTTTCTTCCCTTATCTCCCCCTACTTGTTGCTTTGTCGACCAATCCCTGCTGACTTGGTCTCGAGAGTTAGGTTATATAAATATATCTTTCAGCTATATTTATATTTTCTGAGTCATATTGTACATATATACATATCTACAATCTGCCTTCTTTTCTTTTCTTTATTTTTTTATTCTTTATTTATTTACATCAATTTAATGCATAAAAGTGCATTTTTATTCATGAATAGGATTTTAATAAAATGTGGAAATTAATGAATATTTACATGTATTTGTTAATGGTTTCAAGACAAAATGCGACAGAAATGTTAATGAATCATGGATTCATCAGCCGCGGCAGAGCACTCCATCGACAACCGTCGTACCGTGGCAAAGCACAACCCCTCCACGCCACGCTCCTCCACCTGTGCTACCGCACGTACGTGCTGACGTGTGCTGATCGAAGATCCCTCTCCGTTAGCGCCATCTCCATCCGCCTGGGAGCAGCGACTGAGGCCACCGCTCTTCCACCAGCCACCTCCATAGTCGCCCGCCGCCCGTCATAGCACCAGCCTGACGACCAGCTGCGCATGGTTGTATCCCGCAGATCTCCACCGTGCTGCCTCTCTAGCAAAGCGACACCTCCGCGTATCCCAGCGGAAGCGCAAGGGCACTGCCTGCTCATAGCCTCTCCCTCCCACCCCTCGTAGCTCCGCCTAGGAAAATCAAGGGGTGGCGGCGTGCCCTTGGCCACGCTCTTGAAGAAACGAAGAGCTAGAGAAACCCTAAGGGGTTTAAAATTAAAAATTGAAACATTTGCATAAAGCCCCTCGGACATTATCATATTTGCAATGAAGCCCCTGCTCTAGCAAATCACATGCAATTCATGTGCAATAATGGGTAATTTACACTTTTAGTCCTCTTCTTTTTTCTGGTTATCGTTTAAAGCAAAAACATTAAATAATTGCAGATCGGACCTTCACTTCCAGATATTACTTATGCATGTGCTTTTCATTTGAATAAATCTTTTTGTTGGTCAATAAATCTTCGAAAAAGCATGCTATGTTTCTGATGTGCTTATATTTTTAGCATATATTTTTCATTGCATTTTTTCATCACCTATTATTATTTAAAAATAAAAACACCTTCTTTTTCTCTTCCTGAAATTCAAAAATTCATTAAAATTCGAATATTTCTAAAATAATTCTAAAAAATTATAGTAGTTGTATATTATTGTCTTTTAATTTCTATACATTTTTTGTGCATAAATCATATATAAAACGCAAAAAAATTGAAAAACATCAAGAATATTATAAACATAACAGAAAATTCTACAAAATTCAAAAATCGTGATTTCAATTCTTGTTTGTAGATATTTGCATATATTTCATATAAAAAAATTGTCAGGAGTTTTGGGCACATAAAATATTTTTAAGTTGTGAATTACTCAAGGTTGTGCATTGTTTCTCACTTTTGTCACTTTTTGAGTTTTAGAAACATACAAAAACATCTAAAAAATAAAAAAAATCCCAAAAACATTCTAAAACTTTAAAACTGAAAAATATTTTCTCTGGATTTTTCTAATCATTTTAAATATAATTGAAAAAAACAAAAAGAGTTTGGTGTGCGTAGTTCTTATCTTGTGCATATTGTTCTTTATTTGAATTTTAAAAAACATTGCAAAATAAAAACCATTAAAAATTTGAAAATCAGAAAATAAAAAAATAGAAATAATAATAATAAAAAGTGAAAAATTCCACAAAAAACCAAGGATAGTTTGCCATTGAGATTCCTGCTTTTTCTTATAATTGATTTTTTGATTAATTGAATTACCCTCGAGAATTGTAGCCTCCCTGAGTTTGATCTTGTCCGCTATACAAGTAAATAAGTAGCAAAAAAATATTTCTCTTGCTCCGCCATATTTTCTGTCATTGTTTTGCAGCGGGAGAAAAAAAATTGTTTGTCGTGGGATTTTTGGGGATAGCAACGATTATCACATATCTAATAATTATCAATCCTCGAAGAACCTGAGTCAACAATTATACATGAATAAAATAATCATCTTTTTTTATTCTTTACATTTTCTCTATTTCATATTTTTATAATTTTATAAAAGAAAATAATTAAAAATACAATAAAAAATAATTGAATACACACGTATAGATGAATTATATATACATATTCCTATACAATAAATCTACATATCTATTTATTATATATATAACTTCAGAAAAATATAATAAAAATATATTTATCTGTACTTAAATAAGTTTCTAATATATAAATTATATACATATCATATTATAAAATCCAAAATCCGAAATAAAAATAAAATACATTATACATAGGTTATTGTACCTATGAATGTACACATAAAATGTAACACACAACAAAAACTTGTTTAAGTAAATAAAATCACATTAAAATAATACGTAAAATAATATATATTTTCATATTTTAGCCAAAAAATTAAATGAATCGCATTAATATTTTATTTTAATTTATTTTTGATTTTTATTAATGTTTTGTCCTTTTGCTGCTGACCTGGCCCAACATGAGCAGGTCCTTGGTTGAACCACTAGTCAATTGAGCCCCATGCCCTCTAGTGCTGTCAGAACCGTTAATTGCTCGATTTCCTCGATTCATCCCTGATTTCCCTTTCAATCTTTCGACTTGATTCCTCTTCAACTTTTGATCATCGATCTTTGGTATTTCACGCCCTTTAGATTTTTTGATCGATGAATCACTATTATGACTGGGATCCATGGTCGAAGGCCCTGTGTATGTTTACCCTCCACCCTGTTCGATTTGGTTTTGATCCCACTTCAGCATTGAAATCCTCGATTTTCTGGATCCTGAGGTCGCTAGTAACAACAACTGCATTCCCTAAGCATTTGGAGTGGAGGAAGAAGCTCGGAGGAGGGGATCCGAGCATCACTTAAGTAGCCTGGCGGAGCTCCACCTTTGCTCCCTCATTCGAAGATCGATCCCTAATTTTATTAGCTCTTTTTATTCCTAGAATGATACATACTCTTGTTTAGGATTTAGTTTAGCTTGATGCCACATTTTATTCCATAAAATTCTCAAATCGAAGTTCGTCGGAGCTTCTGCTACGCCCACTATCCCACCTTTCTCTGATCATTCCTCGACCCACCTCTCATCTTTTTCCCCTCTGAGTTCCAACATCACAAGCACCGTCATTCAACCTGATCCTCATTGGATCAGGAAATCAGCTCTCATCTTCCACCACACGCCGAAGAGTCTATGCCTGCCTCCATTTCAACTCATCTTCACTCAATAACACCTCCTGCACCATGCTTTTTCCTTGTTTTATATAACTCAATAGGTATCAGACAACAAAGACATCTTTTGGGTCGAGTTTTGTCCATGTCAAGGTACGTGGAGCTCTGACTATTCATCGACCTTCGGAATCACTCCGATGACCATAGGACCTTTCTGAAGCCTCTATCTACAACCCATGACTATTATAAAAAATTTCGGACCTTGTATTGTATCTAAAGATCACTAGAGATACTCTAGAGAGTGCATTGATGATTGCCTTAGCTGGCGTACTCCCATTTCTTTCCTCCGAGCTCTCCATCGTCAGATCATTGAGGAGCTCCAGATTACACAACTATTGTTCGATTAAGACAACATCAACTGTCAAATCAATAATTGATGTCTAATCCTAGCGCTTTATCGGTGAATCGTCATCCATCATTGGGAACGCGATGCATGGCAAGTGGAACGCATCCAACCGTCCGCCAGTTCTTTAGGGGATAATTTTGTTAAATTCCTACCACTTTTTTTAGTTCATCTTTAGGCCATAATCTTTTATCTGCAGTGTAAAAACTTCTTGTTATTTATCAAGTAGACCCCAATACTTATTTTGTTTGCATTCAGGTCCCTTGCCATGTCACCTCACGTGCCCATACATGTGAGGTTATGGGCTTTTTGTAGGGACCCCATATGCGTGTACATTGTTTTTTAGTCTAGTAACTTTGTGATTTAGTTCAAACTTTTTTGGGAATTTTGCATGTATACTCATTTGTGTTCTATAAATTGCATTGATAACTTTGCCAGCATGGAATGAATAGATATTTGCGGAAAAATTATGCAGAGTCACCTGGACTTTATATTTTTTTCCCAATTGCATTTATATTTATTTTTATTTGCATTTCAGTCCCTACAAGTATTCTATTTTATTTTATTCTTCTCATTAAAAATACCATCTTACATTTGAAAATTATAGAAAATTTAACATAAGTGCTTCATATCATATTTCATCACATAAATTTATCCTATGGCATTTAAAATTAATATACTATAATTTAAAATTTTAAAAACATTGCATTTATTCCATGTTTGCATTAAAAATTCCATAAAAATTAGAAAAATGTTTTGAAATATTCAAAAAATATTAGGGGTTATTGATTACTATATTTTGGACCTATGGACCAAAAATCACTAACAATTTGAGAAGAAAAACCAAAAAATAGCAAAACCCTTTTACTTATATAAAAATTATAAAATGCACTAAAAATTCCAAAAATTACATTTTATGGTTCTATATTTTATTTATTACATTTCCTATGTAATAATTTAGGTTTGGAAATTTTTGAGCTACATAGCTATTTTTGAAATGCAAAACTAGTCAGCTATAGATAATAACTCATCGTCTTCACATTTTTATTTAATTTAAAAAACAAAAAAGTATAAATTCTAAGAAAATTATCAAAAATAGAGAAAAATATAAAAAAGATAAAAAATTATTGCATTTCCTTAGTTTTGAAGTTTTTATAGTTATTTTATAAATGTAAAAGACCATATCTATTTATATCGCTATATTTACTTATATTAGTAATAGTATTATTATTAATGTTGAAAATACCAAAAATATACTTTAAAACCAAAAAAATTAAAAGGACTATACCTTAGGGTATTTTTTTGATTTTATCTTTATTTTGTATATTTATTATCTATATTATATATACTATATTTCTTTATTATATACTAATCTAATATAATTATAAAGAAAAGAAATCAAAAAATCAAAAAATATAAAAAAGAATATAAAATTTATAAAATTAAAAACGCACAAAAAATATAAAATCTAAAATCCAAAAAAAATTAAATTCTTATAAACCGAATAAAAATAAAAAATCCTTATAAAAAATCAAAAGACTTTTTTTCTTCTTGTGCCAATATTTGTTGTCTATCCCCCTTGCTCACTGTGTTCGACCTCTACATACTTGTACTATACATATATTTTGTAGAGTTATAATAAATTTTAAATCTACATTTAGTTTTTCATTGCTTGATGTATTTTGTGGGCGAATTATTGAATTGATTTGGGTTCCCTGAGCGGTCGCCTCAGCGACACTAGATTAGTAATCTGATCATAGTCCAAATTGGATATTGATATGATGATTCAAGTTCGATAAGAATATTAGATATATAGTTTCATTTAATCAAACATCTTTAATAGGTTTCTAAGATATGGATTTGAGATATGATCTCAATATCTAAGTCGCTATACATGGAATGTACAATCTCCACATCCTTATCTCCAAGTATTAATGAAGAAAGCACATTGTTCTTGGAAGTGTTCAAGAGTAATTCAATTGTTGATAATGTATATGAGCAATGGGAAATGGATAATTAATGTGATTTAATTATTATGATTAATATCAATATGATTCATATTATTTTGACACATAAGGATTGACATCTAAGTTAATTAAATATGATTTAGCAACAAAAGATGTGATTTATATGGATATCAATATCCATAACTATTATAAATATTATAAATGTGATTTATAATATGTTGGAGATTTAATAGTAAATAGAATTTATGAATTAAATGTTGATGTGAATTGGATTCACATTAGACAATTAATTGTCAATATAATTTACATTTTGTATTAGGTGATTGATATTGATTCAGAATTGGCAATGGATTTGTTTTCAAGTGTCACAAATAATTTGAAAATTTATTTGGTAATATTTTGTTGATGATATATTCCACGAATAAAGATTTAATGTAATAATATCACGCTATGAATAATTGCAGAGAGAAAATCTCTCTCCAATTCGAGCTTGCTTGTCACCTCTTGTGCAACATATTTATTTTCTTTTAAATTACTTAATTGTTGTGTTGCAATAAAGTCTCAACCACTGATTTGAATTAGGAGTGCATCTCCACCATCCACTTTAGTATAAATGGAAGGGCAGCCCTAGCCCTTTCTACTACACAATTGCAATAGCAAAAAACCTCATTGCCATCGCAAGGTCATTACATTATTGGATCGACTGCTCCTAGATATCCGCCTTCTTCAGTGTTCCTCTATCGTGAAGAAGGATATGTATTTTGTTAGACAGAATCAGGAGATTCCAACCTCAGATCATCAACTCATATTGTGGGAGCTTGGTGTGTCATGTACGCACTCACAAGTGCTTCCACGTCGGATATGACTTCAGATAGGAGAATCTTATACTTTAGGGATTAGCGATCACAAACATGCTCCAAGGGGTATTCCTAATTACTGTTTTGGTCCCTTTATGAAATGATTTGAGAAGTGCTCTCATATCATTTGGCTTCATCTATGTAAAATTTTTAAATTACACTACCCCTTGCAAGTAGTAAGATTGTTTGACCTAGATCGTATTTAATGCAATCTACACGCTTTTGTGATATGCTAAGTCATAAGCACTAGCCTTCAAGTGGTATCAGAAACATGGTCAAAGGTCTTATATTCGATCCGAAACCCTAAGTAAATGAGGTTTGTATATCCATTGCATAGGTACTCGTTGTTTTGCATTTGGTGCATGTTTTGAATTTTTTTCGCTAAAATGAAAAGCTATTATTTATGCATTGTTTTGGATGATTTTTTTGGATAATATAATGTTATTATAATGTCTAATTATTTCTCCAAATCAGTAGCCAGTTGTTTGTAAAAAAGGTGCATAAATTAAAATTCAAAAGATTCCCGCAGTGACATTTTTGCAGGTATTCACGGATCTATAACCAATTATTTTTTTGGTTAATGTTTTTATATCATGAAACATGACATTTTAATTAAGTACATAATTAAATCAACAAACCACATGATTTTATTTAAAATGATTTTGACTCTGTTTGCCCTAGATATTCAATATTTAGTAGAGATCGGTTGGATGATGATTGAAACATCACAATTATTTTATGAAAGTGTTTATCATTCAGTGTAAATCAAGGAAATTATGAATTGCCATGATTAATCAATGCTTAATATTTATTTGGGAAATATTTGAATAAACATCAATCATCATTGAATGATTGGTTATGAAAAATCCCTAGTTTAACCTACAATAGTTGTATGTCAATTTTTACATGCAAAACATATTTGCTTGATATGATTAGAAATTTAGGATCTCAAAATAATTTTAATATGCCTAAGATTTCTGATAGAATTTTATGTAGTTTAATGACATTCATCAAAGGAATCACTAATAAAATAACAAGTACATTGATCTGATGATTATGGTTCTTGAGTAGTTATGGTGATGATGTTTAGGTCATGTATATGATGATGGGTTACTCAATAAGTACCCTCCGCAGCATTTAGAGTGGAAACGCTCCATGTTAGCATTGTTTGTCTGACCTCGCTTGATACATTTCGTTGAAAGGATAATGTGAGTAAATCAAATTGTATTCTAATTACTAAAACTCAAGAATAATGCATACTTGTGAGAGGTATTAATATATGGTAATTTCAAGAAAATCCTATTTGTTTTCAGTTAATTGATTGGTTTGTTAATTCATTTAATATGATTAAATTAATTAGATCTAATTAAATATAAACACTTTATTTTGAATAGAGATGTAATTTTCTTGGAAGAATTAATTATGTGAATGTGATTCATAAATATATAACTTAAATTTGAATGAGATATGGATGATCATATAAATGACATCCATGGTCTTCCGTTAAGGTGAGGGTTCCGTCTATGCTGGAGATGCTTGCCCAAAGTGACAACTCCTACATACAAGCGCTCATGGATTGGTTTCTTTGCTTCTTGAAAGAGTAAGGTCATATGTGTAGCCCCCAATATTGATCCTCATATAATTAAGGTAGTATTGGATTATGCATAAGGAATGTTAATCCTATTGATGGTTTATTTAATTAACAACGGGACAACACCACCATAGGGGTGGTGGGCCCTAGTGTTAAGATCGAATTGGGGAGTACAAGTTGGACTTTTAAGGTAGAATGAGTCCCTGCTTTGTTTAATCTGAGTTGCAACTTCTCATATAATTGGGATGTAACAAAGGTAAAAAGGAGATTCCAGATAATGCAAGAGATATAGAGGTAAGTATATCACTTGCTTTGATAGTGAATAAGGGAATAAACTTTTAGAGTTTAAAAGGCAAGACTAATTTGATTAAAATATCTTAATTGAAGATTTTAAATTTTAATATATAATTATTTATAAGTTCTATATAGTGCTTTTTTAATCTCAGATGAAATCCATGAACCCTCTCAATAAGCTTCTAGAAGTCAACCAATTTATCGAACAAAATAATTCGGATTTGATCCATAATTTAGAGCTTGTTCACTTTGAAGAGTGCATCGGTTGTGTGCTCACTGAGAATAAGCATATAAACCCTATGTCAATGGAGAATTAAAGTTTATTGACAATTTTAATAAGGACCACTCTTTGGTTCGATGTTATATTCTGGGGTCTCCGTCTAATGTGCTTCTGAAGCAACATATCAACATAGAGAATGCCCATGACATAATGATGAATCTAAATGAGATGATTTATGATGTAAACTATATAGAGGAAGTCAGGAACATGGGACCCAAAAGAGTCTGGCCTAGTATGTGAAGAAGAAGAGTCTAAGTGTTGACTCATCTTCTCAAGCTTCTGGAATATCCATTAAAACAAATGTATGTCATCACCGCAAACACCAAGGCAATGGAAAAGATATTGTCCTAATTATCTGAAAACCTTAGAGAATGATAAAGACAATGCCATGGAATGTATAAAATCTACTTTCATCATTTAAACAAATTTTCTCGTAGGATGAGAATGTAGTTGGATCATTTATTCCGGTGCACCTATTCATGTATGAAGCTTGTTGCATCTATTTCAAGAAACTTGGAATCTTGATAATAAGGAGATAGTAATTAAGATGGGATCTTATGAAACTTTTGTAACAGTCACCATCGAGACATATAAACTATCATCATCTAGTGGGAGAGTCCTTATGCTTAATGAATGTCGTTATATTCTAGATATTAGAATGAACCTATTATTTGTATCTAAGCCGGTTAAAAATGGACATTCATTCTTATTTAGTGAAAGTCTTATTATAAATCGTTATGATAAACATGTTGCTCATGGAATTATAACTTCTAGTAGACTCTATTAATTATGCATTGATGACTCTATAGTAAATGTAAAAAGCACTAACAAAATCCCTAAAAAAACCGGTGAGGATGGAAATCATTCGAACATTGGAAATCATTCGAACATGATTTGGAATCAAAGGCTTGGTCATTTATCTGTTGATGGGATCAATAGATTGATAAAGGTTGGACCCTTAGATTTTTCTACAGGTACAAGCTTTACCTACCTGTGAACAATGCATTCGAGGTAAAATGACCAGAGCACCCTTTTGAAATAAGTTTACACGATGCAAGTGTATTCTTGACCTAATACATAATGATGTATATAGTCCATTTAGTACCATGACCCAAAATGGATAGCGATATTACTTAACATTTTTTGATGACCATTCCCAATACTATTTAATCTTTCTATTGCATCATAAGTCTCAAATATTTGAAAAGTTCAAAGAATTCATGACTTTGGCTGAGAACAAAACTAATAAGAAGATTAAATGGATACGATCTAACTGAGATGGCGAGTACCTCTTAGATGAATTCAAGGAATACCTCAAAGAGAGAGGAATTTTCTCTAATACCACTCCTCTTAGAACTCCCCAATTTAATGGTGTTGATGAATGATAAAATACGACCACCAAGGATATGGTCCATTCAATTAAGATTATATCACATTTACGACTTAGTTTATGGGGATATGTAGTAGAGACTACAATATATATCCCAAACAAAATTCCTAGCAAATATGTCCCAAAAACCCTTATGAACATTGGTTTGGAACCAAGCCCAGTGTTAAACAATTGAAAGTTTGGGGTTACTTGGTCCATGCAAAGAATGTTGATACAAGTGAGCTAGAATCTAGCACTAAATACTGCTACTTCATTGGGTATGTAACGGATGGTATTGGATACCAACTTTACAACCTTGAGACTCGTAAGGTCTTATTATCTTGAGATGTAAAATTTCTAGAGGATGGCTTCCTTAAGAGTCAAGAAAAAATTAAGAGTCAAGAAAAAATGAAGGGAACTCATTGAATCCTATGAGGATATTGAGCTTCCTGAACTAGAAACATGGATAGTTTCAGCACCTTAAAGGTTCGGATTCCATGTGCACCAACTGAAGAAGTAAATGAAGATAAAAAACACGTATCTCTTCGAAGGAGTTCGATGGTTGTTGCACCACCTGAAAGATTCTGTTTCCAAGTGTCGTAATCCTGACAATGATCCAGCTTCATTTGATGAAGCACTCATGGATTAAAACATTGATAAGGATGATAGCAATGAAGTCTAAAATAAACTCCATGTAAAAGATCAATATGTGGACCCTAGAGTATCCAGTTGTAGGGGTAAAATCGATTGGGTGTAAATGGATCTTCAAGAGAAAAGGGAGCCTAATGGGAAGGTAGAGACCTTCATGGCATTGCTCATAGCTAAAGGCTACACACAGAGAGTCAACATCGACTACGATGAGACATTCTTTCGTGTGTCTATGCTTAAATCCATTAGAACATTGATAGATATACTTGTATATATGCACTATGACAATTGGAAGATGGACGTCAAGAAGGCATTCCACCATGGATTCCTCGACGAGGATATCTAAATGTAACAACTCCAAGACTTCATAATTAAGGAAGGAAATGTATGCAAACTGAAGAAATCCATCTATTGGCTCAAACAAGATTATTGTAGATGGAACATAAGATATGATGAAGTCATAAATAGTTATTATTTCATTCAAAATCACGATGAACTATGTGTATAGAAGAATTTTAATGGGAGTGCCATTGTGTTTATCGTGCTTTACATAGATGACATCCTTATCATTGGAATGATATTGGTATACTGACTAGTGTTAAGATTTGGATGTCCCATACCTTCAAGATAAAAGATCTTGGAGAAGTATCTTATATCTTGGCTCTGAAGCTGTTAAGAAAAAGAGAAAAGAGAATTTTGGGATTGTTACTGATGGCAGGGTTTGGGCTTTAGCGCATCACGGAAGCGTGAAGATTGCATCACATGCGATCAACAATAACTAGTCAATAATAGTTGCTCGGAACAATGGAATTTATAATTTTTAAATAGGTGAAACCATATGATATGAGAATACTTCTCATATTATTTCATAAAGATAACAAACAAGTAATACCACTTTAAGCTTTTTTGCAATCGCATATGTCACTAAACGAACATACCTCCTATCTTAAGTCTGATCCAGCAAGGATGCACTTGCGAGTGGGTGGATGGCATGTGTGCTTCCCGCAATCGAAGTTGAAGATATGAGCACAAACTCTCTTGATTTCGTCACATGAAATCGATGGTCTTTCTCATGATCAAGATGCACTGAAGAAGGCAGAGATTTACAATCAGTCAATTTGGCAGCACAATGGCAAAGATTTACAATCAGTCAATCAGTCAATTAATTTAAATATTGGATGTATGCAACCGCCACAATATTGAGAGAGAGAGGGGGCGTGTATGATAATAGAGAGAGAGAGAGGTATTGCAGTTACAATTTTGTTAAGAAATAGCAAAGACTTGCCTTTTTATAAAAATTCGATGTCCACGGATCTCAATCCATGGGCACACAATAATTAATAGTATAGATTATTTTGTACTTTCAATCAATGGCCATAATATGTTGCATAAATTTGCAACAAAAAATAATCAGATTTAAATAAATTAAAATGTTGCAAATAATCTTCAACATACTTAATTTAATTCAAATCAATATCATGTGGAAATAAAGGAAAGAGGACAAATCTCCTTCACTTAATAGTGTGCACAACCATCAAGGAGTAGGACTTCATGGTTGTCCACCCTCTCAATGAGGAAGATGGCTCTCCTCTTCCTTAATTGACAGATCAAATATCTCTCCAAATATTCCACATTTGCAACAATTTTTGTTCAAAATTATTCACCAAAATAATTCCAAATAATTTTGTGATAATTTCAATCATGCCATTAATAACCATGAATCATATTCATACATCCAATATAAAATATAACATTTACAATTAATTGTATAATGCGAATCCAATTCACTTTAACATTTAATTCGTAAATATTATTTATATTTAAATATCTACAACATATTATAAATCACATTTATAATATTTGTAAATATTATTAATAGTGTTTTCCGCATTAATCACATCCTTGATAAATAAATCATATTTAATTATTTTAGATGATTATTCTCATGTGTCCAAATATTATGAACCGTATTCATATTAATCATGATAATTAAATCAAATTTAATTATCGCTTTCCCAATGCCCATATATATTATCAATAATGGAATTATTCCCGAACTCTTACAAGAATAATGCACTTTCTCGGCAGATGCATGGAGTTAAGTACATGGTTATTATATATTCCATGTAAAGTGACTTGGATTGAAATCATAGCTCACATCCATATCTCAAATACTTTTCAAGGATGTTTGATTAAATCAAACTATGAATTTAATCTTCTCATCGCATCTGAATAATATTTAGATCAATGTATAACATTTGGACTAAAATTGGATTACTAATCTATCGGGAGGAGTCACTAAAGATTGGATTGCTAATCTATTGAGAGGAGTCACTAAAATCCAAACTTGTTTCATAACTGTCAGAATGGAAGTGTGATCGTTATACAATCGTTCATGATCACATCACCCTAGAGTATTCCTAAGACACATAAATCTTGCATACCGAAAGACCTATAATAAACCTTATGTTTTAGATCATATTTGTATTGCCTTCGTCGAGGTTTTATCATTAAGTTTCTAGTTTGGTTATTTGGAGTTAGTATTGATCATATGCTTTCAAAAACATATATCATACCTAGAAATTCAGTCAAGCTTCCAAAGCGAGACAACCACGTACGGAACTCGATCACAATATGTCGTGAGTGAGCTTGTAACTTCGAGTTTAGTATTGACCTTGCATAATCCATTTGAGATATCATATTACTCATATGACTTTGTATGCACACCAACTCGTTGGTGTATAGACCTTGAATATATCATCAACATATCGATCTACCAAATTTCAAATTCAGAAATATAGTAACACATCTATCTCCGATCAGAGTATGCATGCATATATCGTGACAACATATGACATAAGTTTTGACTATCTCGATCTCATTAATTCAACTCTTTGACTTAACTTATCTCACACTCCGAATCTCTACTCCTATGCAGAAGAACTACATCAAGAGGTCGGTCAGATATCAGCCTTTAGAGAGGGATTGCCATCTACTTCTCAGGGTGGAGATCATATCTTAACAATCTTTTGATGGTGCTTGATGAGTCCACGATCTAAATATTTAGATACCATCTAAACACCAGCCTCTACGATTCAACCATTAGGTGTATGATTATTAATATTGTCATGGTACATAACCCAAATTGTAATAAGGGACCTTATAAGTGCATTAACTAATTTAATATTAGTAGAGAGTGAAATAAACCAATAATCTTTATTGATATATCAAAAATATACAGTAACATTTATTGTAGAAATGGTTCTCCCCAAGCTCACATGGCTAAAAGTCTACCACTAGGCCTCAGAACCATTCAGGCACGATCATTAAACCCATGCTCATTTCATGCTAGTCGACTTTTGGTTCAAAAGATTGGTAAGGAGATCAACAACATTGTCGGTAGAGGCCACCTTGGTGATGATGATGTCACCACACTCATAAATCTCCCAAATGATGTGGTATTTCCTTTTCATGTGTTTGCTCTTTTGATGCCACATGGGTTCATGCATCTGAGATATGGCTCCCATGTTATCATAGATCAATGGGATGGGAGTATCAAAGGAAATTACGCCATGTTCAAGGATGAACTTGCATAACTAGACTGCCTCCTTTGCAGCATCCAATGCGGCAATGTATTCAACGTTTGTTCTTGAATTAGTACTAGTTTCCTGCTTCTTGCTTCTCCAGCCGAAGCACCACTATTCAACAAGAATACAAAACCTGAAGTTGACTTGTGGTCATCTATATCAAATTGGATGTCTGAATCTGTGTATCCTAAAACTTGGAGATCAGCATCTACATAGACCAATTTGTAATCTCGCATCCGTCTTATATACTTAAATATGTTCTACACTGCATTATGGTGTTGTTCTCCATAACATCATTGGTAATGGCTTACCACTCCCACTGCATGGCAGATATCTGACGTTCTGCACATCATGACATACAATAGGTTTCCCACAGCTGATGCATAAGTGCATCCAACTATGGATTTCTTATCCCCAACACTTTGAGGAGCCATCCCTTTAGATGGGTGGATACCATGCCTTAAAGGAAGCCTTTCTTGGAATTATTCATATGGAAATGTTCCAAGATCTTCTAAATGTACCCATATGGTGACAATCTCAAAATCCTCTTTTTTCTTTTTTTGAATAGCTTAAGACCAAAGATATAAGGGGATTCTCCAAGATCTTTCATCTTGAAGGTATGGGATAGCCAAATCTTAATACTATTCATCATTACTCTTATCATTCGAAGTGATAAGGATGTCATCTACGTAAAGAATGGTCAATAGTGCTCCTACTAAACTTCTTGTACATGCATGGTTCATAAAGATTCATAACAAAATCATAACTCTTTATGGTTTCATCAAATCAAATGTTCCAGCTACGAAAACCTTGTTTAAGCCCATAGATGGATCTCTTCAATTTGCATACTTTGCCTTCCTCAGTTATCAATCCATGGGGCTAGTTATCCATTGAGGAATGTCCTCTTGACATCCATCTCCCAAGTGTTGGAGTCAATATATGAAGCTATAGCTAGTAGTGCCTTGATGGATTAGGCATAGCGACATGAGAGAATCTCTCGTAGTGACTGATGCCTTCTCTTTGTGTGTGTCCCTTGGCTATGAGTCGCGCCCTAAACCTCTCTACCTTCCCATCAGGTCCCCTCTTTATCTTGAAAATACAATAACATCCAAAGGGTTTTACCCATCTCGGTGGATCCTCTTGGGTTCATACACCATTATTATATGTGGAGTCCATTTCAGACTTCACTGCTAGCATCCATATGTCCATGTCTTGATCCACGAGTACATAATCAAATGAAAATGGATCACTGTCAGTTTCACCTAACACGTGGAATCCACACCTTTCAGGTGGTGAAACAACCCTTGAACTCCTTTGAAGAGGTGCATATGTTTACCTTTATATTTGCATCTTCAATTTCTGGTTAAGGAAGCTCGATATCCTCAGGGGATTCAATGAGTTCCTTTACTTCATTTTTGTCTTGACCTTTAAGGAAGTCATATTCCAAAAATTTTACATATCTAAAGATGATAACCTTGTGAGTCTCAAGGTCGTAAAGTTGATATCCAATATTGTACTTTACACACTAAATGAAGTAGCACTCTTAAGTGTGAGATTCCATCTTACTTGCATCCACATTCTTCGCATTGACCAAGCAATCCCAACTCCTCAGTGTCTAAAACTAGTCTTGGTTCCAAACCAAAGCACACGAGGGTTTTTGGGTACATATTTGCTAGGAATCGTGCTAAGGATATATATATATATATTACAATCTCTATTGCATATCTCCATAAACTAAGAGGTAAATGTTCTATGTTCATCATTAAACGGATCATGTTGATGATGGTTATGTTACATTTTTCAGCAACACCATTATGGTTGGAAGTTCCAAGAAGTGTGATATTGGATACAATCCCTCTCTCTTTGAGGTATTCCTTAAATTCATATGAGAGGTACTCTCCACCCCGGTCACATAAAATTATTTAATCTTCTATTGGTTTGGTTCTCAACCAAAACCATGAATTCTTTGAACTTTTCTAAGGTTTCTTTTTTTTGATGCATTAGCAAGATACGATCGTATTGTTAATAGTCATTAATAAATGCTCAATAATATCGATATCTATTTTAAATCATGGCACTGAAGGGACACATACATCGGTATGTATTAGGACAAGAATATCCTTGCATCATGTGACCTTGTTATTAAAAGGCACTCATGTCATTTTACCTTGAATGCAATGTTCACAGGTAGGTAAAGTTTGGACATGTAGAAAATCTAAGGGTCCATCATTTATCAATTTATTGATCTTATCGATAGATGAATGACCAAGCCTTTGATGCCAAATTATACTCATATGATTTCCATCCTCTCTATATCTTTTGGTAATATTTATTAGTGGGTGTTACATTCATGTCATATAGTCCACCAGAAGTTAGAACATCATCTGCAATATGTTTATCGTAACGGCTTAAGATAAGCTTCTGACATAACAAGAATGAATATCCATTTCTAACTAACTTTGATGCAGATATATGGTTCCTTCTAACTTTATAGAACACAGAGACTTTCTATAAGTAATAGGACTCTCCCATCAGATAACGATAGTCTTTACATCTCGACGACGATTGTTGCAATAGTTGCATCAGATCTTATCTGGATGACTGGTCTCCTAAAATAGATACAACACGTTGCATACATGGACAGAAGCACAAGAATCTACTACCCAAGTACCTTCTTGTCCTATGAGAATTTTGATTTCAATGATGATATGGTTTTCAGATAATTTGCACAATCTCTTTTCCAGTGCCCGGGACTTTTGCAATGATGACAAACATCTGTTTTAATGGATGTCAGATATGTGGAAGCTTGAGAGGATGCGTTGACACATTCTCTTTTTCGTCGCCTATTGGGCAAACGCTTCCAGAACCCATGTTTCTGACTGTGCTCTATGTAGTTCACATCACTGAACATCTCTTTTAGATTCAACATCGTATAGTAAGCATTTTCTATGTCCATATGTTGCTTCTGAGTACATTAGACAGATACCTTAGAATATAACACCGAACTAGCGAGTGGTACTTATTAAAATTTTCATTAAATTTTAATTCTTCCATTGTCATAGGGTTTGTATGCTTATTCTCAATTAGCACATAATTAATGCACTTTAAAAAGATAACAAGCTCGAAATTGTGGGTCTAATTTGAATAGTTCAGTCTAGTCAACTGGTTGAGTAGTAGAAGCCTATTGAGAGGATTCGTAGATTTCATATCTGAGATTAAGAAGGTACTTTTTAGAACATATAAATAATAATATATATCCTATTTTTAACTATTTGATTAAGGATTTTTAATCAAATTAGTCTTGCCTCGTTAGCTCTAAAAGTCAATTCTCTTATTAAACATTCAGATCAATAGATATACTTACCGTTATATCTCTAGCAAGAACAAGGATCTTCTTTTCAACCTTTGTTACATCCCAATTATATGAGAAATTTCAAATTGGGTAAAAAGAAGCAGGAACTAGTTCCTCCTTGCATATCCAACTTGCATATCCCAATGCGGTGTTTAACACCCACGCCCGCCACCACTAAAGGTGATGTTGACTTGTTGTTAATTGAATCAACCGTCAATATGAATAGAACACTCCATGCTCAATCCAATACCACCTCAATTATATGAGGAGCGATATTGGGGTGACTACGCATATTGCCTTACTCTTTTGAGAAGCAAAGAGCTCGACCAATGTGCACTTGTATGTAGGAGTTATCACTTCAGATAGGTGTCTCCAGCATGCAATCCATTGTGAAGGAATCCTTCTCCTTGATGGGAGAATATGTATGGCATTTATATTATCCTCCATATCTCGTTCAAAAATTAATTAATTTTTATGAATCATATTCACATAATTTATTATTCCATGGGAATTACAACTCTATTCATAATAGAGCGTTTATTTTAATATGATGTAATTATTTTAATCATATTAAATTAATCAACAATCAAATTCAACCAATAAAGAACTAGGGTTTGCTTCATATTACTACATAGTATGCACCCTCACATTGTACAACTATATCATTCCAATTAGTTAATTAAAGTATGCAGAGACTTCTCATGCTACATATCCTTGAGATGGATCAAGCCATGTCAAACATATTATGCTAATAGAGAGCACTTTAACTGTAGTGAAGGGTGCCAATTAAGCAACCCATTAGCATATACAAAGTCTAGACACCATCACAGAATCAATTGAAGACAACATAATTGGTACAAATTATACCAAGAGGTTTTATTGATCACATGCTCTTAGTGACTAGCATGATACATATATAGTAATAACTCAAAAATCATAGGCATATTAAAACATTTTAAATATCCTAAATTTCTAGTCATATAAGCAAACATGTTTTGCATGTAAAAGTTGACCTGCAACTATTGTAGGTTAAATTCGGATTTTCGTCATGAAACAATCATTCAATAGGAATTGATGTTTAATAAAATATTTCCACAAATATTAAACACCAATTATTCATGATGAATCCATGTTTCCTTTATTTACATTAAATGACAAGGAATTTAAGAATGTAATCTTGATGATCCAATCATCATCTCACATATCTCTACTAAATATGGAATATCTAGGGAAACAGAGTAAGAATCACACAAAATAAATTCGAGTAGTTTGCTGGTTTAAATATATAGTTTATTAAAATGTTTATTTCATATTTCCTGATGAAAAAATTATAACCAAAATCTAATTTGTTATAGATCCATGAATACATGCAAAAACAATGTCACTACGAGAACTTTTCGAATTTTAATTTGTGCACCTTTGTTGCCAACAATGAGATACTGTATCAGAAACATATTTATACGTTATAAATACATTTTATTATCAAAAATAATCATCCAAACAATGCATAAACATGTGCTTTTATTTTATAAAAAAACATTTTGAATCTTACATCTTATTCATAACTACATGTCCCCGCGCAAACGATACACAAAATCTTGTTCCCTTAAGGTTTGGATCAGATTCAAGACCTTTGACCAAGGCTTTTATATCACTTCAAGGTTAGGGTTTGGCCCATAGTTCATCACGGAAGCATGAAGGTTGCATCACATGCAATGAAGAATGACTAGTCATACCAGTTGCTTGAGGCAACGGAATTTAAATTTTTTAAATAGATGAAACTACATGATATGAGGATTCTTCTCATATCATTTCATCAAGATCACAAAAAAGTAATAGGATTATCACTTGAAGCATGTTTTCTATCATGTATGTCTCTAAGCGAAGAGACCACATGTTTTAAGTCCAATCAAACAAAGGATGCACTTGCGGGCGCAAGGATGAGATGCATGCTTCCCACAATCCGAGTTTAAGATTCGAGTGTAGAGTCTACCAATTTCATCACACAAAATAGATGCCCATATTCATGATCAGGATGCATTGAAGAAGGCAGAGATCCACAGGCAGTCGATCCAGCAGAACAACGGCGTCGCAAGGACTATGAGGCTCTCTATGTCAATATGGTAGATGGTCATGATATTGAGCGAAAGAGGGTTGTGTATGAGAACAAAGAGAGTTATTTCCCTTGTAGTTGTTGTAAAGAAATGGCAAAGACTTGTCTTTTTTATGACCAATTGGATGTCCATGGACCTGAATCCATGTGCAATAAATAACTAATGGTGTATATTATTTTGTGTTTTCAATCAATGGCAATGATTTCTAGCATAAATCTGGAACAAATAATCAATTTAAAATAAATTAAATATGTTGCAAATAATCTTAAACATACTTAATTTAATTCAAATCAATTTCATGTTGAAATGAAGTAGAGAGGATGAGCCTCCTTCCCGTAGTAGAGTGGATGGCCAAACACGGAGTAGGACTCTACGGTTGTCCACTTGCTTAAAGAGGAAGGTGGCTCTCATCTTCCTTAATTGAGAGATCACATATATCTCCAAATATTCCACTTGTGTACTTTTGTTGTAAAATTATTCACCAAATTATTCCAAATTATTTTGTGATAATTTCGATCATGCCATTACCAATTATGAATCATATTAACCATCCAATATAAAATGTAAATTACATTTACAATTAATTATTCAATGTAAATCCAGTTCACATTAACAATTAATTCGTAATATTATTTGCAATTAAATATATTCGAAATTGTATAAATCACATTATAATATTTATGGTTATTATGGAAAGTGTTATCCTTATTTATCATATCCTTGATAATTAAATCAATTTTAATTATCATCCATGACTATTCTCATGTGTCCAAAAAATATGATTTATAATCATATTGTTCATGATAATAACATTTAATCACCAATTTGCCAATGTTCAGATATATTATCAACAATGGATTTTTTATCTCTTTCAATAATACTATGCTTTCTCTACGTATACTTGGAGATAGGTACATGGCGATTGTATTCCATTTATAGTTACTTGGATTGAGACCATATCTCAAATCCAGATTTTACTGACCTCTCAAAGATGTTTGATTAAATCAAACTGTGAATCTAATCATCTCATCGCATTTGAATCACATTTATATCAATGTCCAACATTTAGACTAAGATTGGATTACTAATCTACTGAGCGGAGTCACTAAAATCTAAACATGTCTCGTTACTCCCTCGAAATGGATGCGTCATGGTTATACAATCATTTACAATCACATCATCCTCGAGTATTCCTAATACATGTACATCCTGCAAAAAGACTAGAATAAACCCTATGTTTTAGATTAATATTTGGACTATCTTCTTCTGGGATTTGTCATTAAGTTTCTCATTTGGTCATTGGGAGTTAATATCGATCGTATGCTTTCCAAAAACATATATCATACCTACCAATTCAGTCAAGCTTCAAAAGCGAGACGACCATGCATGGAATTTGATCACAATATCTCATGAGTGAGCTCGTGTCTTATGGTTTTGTAATGCATATGTACGATCCATTTAAGAGATCGTATTTCTCATATGCCCTCGTATGCACACCATCTTGCCAGTGTATAGACCTTGATTAGATCATTAACCTATCAGTCTGCCAAATGTACATACTAAGACCATTAGTAACACATCTATCATCGACCAGAGGATGTGTACCTATATCATGACAATATAAGAAATAGGTCTTGGTTATCTCAATCTCATTAAGTCAACTCTTGTACCTAACTTATCGGACACCTTTGAATCTCTATTACTATGCAAAAGACATGCATCAAGCGGTCGGTCAGATATCAGCCTTTAGAGAGGGATTGTTATCTCCTTCTCAGGCTGGAGATTATCTCTTTATAGTCATGTTACGGTGCTTGATGGGTCCTCAATCTAACTCTTTAGATATCATCCAAACATGAGCCTTTATGATTTAAATTCATGATTATTAAGATGGTCATGGTACATGCCCTAAGTATACTAAGGGACCTCATAAGTACATTCATTCCTTTAATCTCAGACATGGAGTGAAATAAACCGATAACCTTTTTTAATATTTTAATATATCAAGGACTACAATAACATTTATTGTAGAAATGGTTCACCCCGATCTCACGTGGCTAATTGTCACAACATACATACATTAAGAATATCTTGGAAAATTTCCATATGGAGAATTCCAAGACAGTCTTATTTCCCTTAAGACATGGTATACACCTATCTAAACGGATGGCTCCTCGAAGTGTTCAGGATAAGAAAACCATGGTAGGATTCCCTTATGCATCTACTATTGGAAGCCCGATATATGCTATGTTGTGCACATGGCCTAAATCTTCCATGCAATGGGCGTAGTAAGTTGTTACCAATCTTGCTATGGAGAACAACACTAGAATGCGGTGAAGAGAATCTTTTCGTATCTAAGATGGACTCAATAATACATCTTAGTTTATGGAGATGGAGATCTCCAAGCCTTGGGATACACAGAATCAGACTTTCTATTTCATGTAGATGACTGCAAGTCAACTTCAGGGTTTGTATACTTGTTAAACAGTGGTGCTGTGAGGTGGAGAAGCAAGAATAGATCACTACGGTTGATTCAACTATAAAAGCTGAATATGTAGCCACATCGAATGCTAAGAAAGATAAGTGTGGTTACGCAATTTCATCTTGGAACTTGGCTTATTCTCCTCTGATACCCCCATTCCGCTTCTTTGCAAAGGAAAGGGAGGCATAGCTAAGGCGAAGGAACCCACATGGCATTAAAAGAGCAAACAAGTGGAAAGGAAATAACACATCATTCGTGAGATTCAAAAGCATGGGGACATCATCATCACCGAGATGGTCTCCACTGACATCGTTGTTGATCCCCTTACCAAACCTTTACCCTATAATATTTTAGACTAGCATGTAATGAGCATGGGTTTAGGGATTGGACCTAAATGTTTCTGAGGGCTAGTGGGAGATTGTTGGCCATGTGAGCCCGGGATGAACCATTTCTACAATAAAATGTTATTGTAATCTTATATATATCAATATTTATTAAGGTCTATTTGACTCCTTATGTGAGAATAAATGAATGAATGCACTATAAGGTCCCTCTGTACAATTAGGGTTATGTATCATGGTCGTCTTAATAACCACGCAGTTGTTGATTCAAATGTTGAATCATAGAGGTCGGTGCTTGATGATATCTAAAGAGTTAGATTGAGGGCTAATCAAGTTCCATCAAATTATTATTGGGAAAGGATCTCCAACCTAAGAAGAAGATGGAAATTCTTCTCTAAGGGATGATATCTAACCGAACTCTTGATGTAGGTCCTCTACATAGGAATAGAGATTCATAGGTGTTAGATAAGTTAGGTCAAAGAGTTGACTTAGCAATATAAATATCCAAGAGTAGTTTCGTATATTGTCACGATATAGGCATGCATCCTCTAACCAAAGACACATGTGTTACTATATGTTTGAGTATGTACAATTGGATGATCGATATGTTGATGACCTAGATAAGGTCTATACACTTGTGAGCTAGTGCACATAAAGGGCATATGAGTAATACGATCTCTCAAAGGGATCACATAGGTTCATTGCTAAATTGGAAGACATGATCTCATTCATGACATATTGGGATAAATTTCAGTTCATGGTCGTCTCGCTTTGGAAGCTTGACAAAATTTATATGTGTGATATATGCTTTTGGAAAGTACATTATCGATATCAACTTCGAATGATCAAATGAGAAATCTAATGATAAAAACCTTGAAGAAGATAGTTTAAGCATGATCTAGTACTTCAGTGTTAATCTAGGTCTTCCAGTATGCATAATTTATGGGTATTTGGAATACTCGGGGGTGTGTTTTTATCATAAATGATTGTACAACCATAATCCTTCAATTTAGTAGTTAAATTGGTTTTAATTAGTGACTCATCTCAATAGATTAGTAATCTGATCTAAGTTCAAAAAATGGATATTGAATAAAATATAATTCAGGTTTGATAAGAGTATCAGGTTTACAATTTGATTTAATTACTAATCTTTGAGATATTCCCAATATCTAGATTTTTAGATATTATCTCAATATCCAAGCCACTATACATGAATGTACAATCTCCAAGTATCCGCAGACAAAGCATATTATTCTTGAAAGAGTTCAACAATAATTCAATTATTGATAATGTATCTGAGCAATGGAAAATGGATATTTAAATGTCAGTTAATTATCATCAATAATATGAATATGATTCATATTATTTGGCACATGAGAATTGACATCTAAGATAATTAAATATTATTTAGTTATCAAAGAAATGATTAATATGGATATTACTATCCATGATAATCATAAATATTATAAATGTGATTTATAATATGTTGGAGAGATTTTATTGTAAATGGAATTCATGAATTAAATGTTGATATCAATTGAATTTACGTTGGACAAATAATTGTAAATACAATTTATATTTTTTATTGGGTAGCTGAATTTGATTCTAATATCAATGGTTTTGTTTGCAATTGTCATAAATAATTTGCAAGATTTTTTTGGTGATATTGTGTTGACAATATATTCATTAGTTAAAGATTTAGTGTAGTATGATTACATTATGTGTTAATTGGAGAAAGAAAATCTCTCTCCAATTTAAGCTTGAATGTCACCTCTTGTAAAGGGGAAGGAGGTTTTCTCCTTTCCCCATACATGGAAGGAGGCTCCTTAGTTCTATTTCATTAATGAGAATTTTATTAATTTAATTGAAGATAAATACGTTAACATCATTTGCAATATATTCATTTTCGTTTAAATTAATTAATTGTTGTTGCAAATTATTGCAACAAAATCTCAACCATTGATTTGAATTAGGTGTGCATGTCTACCATCCACTTTAGTATAAATGGAAGGATAACCTAGCCTTTTCTACTACACATTAGCAAGATCAATAAATCTCTTTCTCTCTATTCTCTAACACACATCCAAGGTCTCTCTCCTCATATTGTGTCCATCCACATCTTGTTGAGAGAAACCCCACCATCATTGCAACGCCACTACGCTGTCGGATCGACTCCTTGTGGATCTCCACCTTTTTTAATGCTCCTCACTCGTAAAGATGGATATGAATTTCGTTAGAAGAAATAAGGAGATTTCAACCTCGGATTATCAACTCAGATTGTGTTAGCTTTTCATGTCATCTACGTTCCTGCAAGTGCTTGTACATCGGATCGAACTTGAGACAACAAAATCTCTTACTTTAGACATGAGCAATCGAAAACACGCTCCAAGAGTCAATCTTAATTACTCGTTTGCGATATTTATGAAAAGATTTGAAAAGTGCTAAAATCATCTTATTTCATCTATTCAAAAATTTTAAATTCTACTACCTATTGTAAATAGTATGACTTGTTGACCAAGATCGTATTCGATGCAATCTACACCTTGCATGATGCGCTAAGGAATAATCCCCAACCTTCAACAATACCACAATTACAACAAGTGTAAACAATTTTCTCCAGATTTAGTCAATCAATATGAAATATTTTAACAATCCAACAATTCAAATCAATGCGTAATTATGAAGATACAATTGATCAATTTCCATTCACAATTACAACAAGTGTAAACAATTTTCTCCTGATTTAGTCAATCAATATGAAATATTTTAACAATCCAACAATTCAAATCAATGCGTAATTATGAAGATACAATTGATCAATTTCCATTCATTTAAGTAAGAACTCTATTGAATGATTAATTCAAGCAAACACATTATTCTCCCTTCAACTATTTCTAATCGAGAAATGATGATTTAGAATAGTTCCTAATTGGATTATATCTATTTATGGGAAATCATGGTATAGAATGCTTAATAGATCAACTAATAAAATAAAAGGATCAAATAATTAGCGACTACGATCTCTTAAAGTATCTAATTTTTAATTCCAAGTAGGCAAAACAAATAAGGAATTTAATTATACTGTATACAAGAGAATTAAAAGGCCTTTCAAGCAAGACCAATGTAATTTAATTTGAACTTATGGTTCATAAGATATTGAGTTAACAATTAAGGGACATTTTTACAAAGAAAACATAAATAAAAACTCACAAACACTTCAAATAGGTCCTCACAAGGACTAATTATCAAATACAAAACCACTTGGGCTAAATATACAAAAATCACACACGTAAGGGATTATCTTTAAATTGGGAAACCCGACGGGAGGTTTTGCAAAATCCCCACAATCATGATCATCAGGCGCGTGATAGGAGGCTCGGATGGTGTATCCACCTCAGACCCACATGGTGTGATAGGAAGCTTCAGTGTTGGCTCGGGCTCTCCAACGTTGTGGTTTGAAGCAGATCTTCGGGTGGCTCTACGTGGACTTCTTAGGATCGTCGAATTAGATTTGAGAATCTAGTCAAATGGTCATTTCATCTCATGTTCTTCCCCCTTCCTCCTCTTACAACTGCACTCTCTTGGAGCTCCAACCATGGCCAAATGGCTCCTATGTGCTCTTCTTGCTCAATAAATGATCAGGATACCTTCTCCTTGACTAGTTAAGATTGTGAAGGCTCAAAGATGATGAGAGAATACCTCAAAGATCCTATCAATGAAGAACCTCCAGCGAAGAATCTTGAGATCTAAGCTCCAACTCGTTCAATGATCAGTGAAGTAAAGGGAGTTCATGCACGTGTTAGGTACCAAGCCTTAGCACAATGGATGCTATTGGGAGTAAACTGAAAGGTTGAAGAATTCATTCATTTCAGATGATGAAGGGTTGATGTGGGTTCTTCCCAGGATAGAGGAAGAGATGGATCATTGAAGGTGGAGAGATATAAATGGAGGGTGAGTGAATTGGAGGCTCCGCGATGGGAAAACCAACATGAGTGCACAATTGAGCTCAGATGGGTGAAGGGGTGTGTAAACATGCATGTAAAAATTGAAGAAATAAGGAAGACAAAAAGATTGAGAACCTTGCCTTGAACAAATGTGAACGAAGAAGGTGATGGATATGGGCCTGGAGTGGAGCTCTATAAACTCTGATCATCGCTTCACATCATGGTATGGATGATGAAGATTGAGCATCACCAATCAATGGTCTACAAAACGGAACAAATTTGTGGATCTCGTTGGACCAAAACTGACCATTGTTGAATCTCTCTCGCACTCTAACTGTTACTAAGGTAGAGGAGATGTTAGGGGTTTGGCCACACAATGTGCGCAAGTGATTGCAAGTGGTGGAGAAGGGGGTTTTATTCAACAGAGGAAGGAAGTTACAAGAGGTTTTGGGGCAGCTTCAACGGTCCTAGTGGAGAGCATGTGAGGTTGATGGAAAACATGGATAGGCTGGTGTGGAAGAGGGTGATGAGAGGAAGAGATAGTTGTCGGAGGGAAGAGGTTGCCTCAAGTGAGGCAACCCGTGAATTGGGGATAAGGAGGGCCGTCATGAAGGAACATGATGCTTCGATCCCAACTACTTGAGGAAGAAGAAGATGGGAATACCATCAGATATGGATCCGAAGGTGAAGATTTAGGCATGAAGCAAAGGCCTAAATTTGCCTTAATCAAGCCCATCAAAGGGCTAGAAGTTAGGCATTGATGGGCAGTTTTGATTGGATTTATCAACCAATCAAATGGCCTAGAGAGAAGTGGGTAAGAGGGTACCGTCTAATCAAATTATCAGATGGCTCTAGAAAGGGTAGACTCTTATAAAGAGCCAGGTGATGTGGAGTGAAAGGATGGACTAATCAAAAATTAAGAAAATAAGAAAAATAAAAAAATTAGTTAGAAGTTTCAAATTAAGAAAAGATCAACATGAAAAATATAATTCATGATCTACAACATTCATGTAGATCTCAAAATGAAAATATATAATATACACATAGTATTATTTTTTGTAACTATTTTTAAGGCATAAAATTAATTCTTTTGTTGTCTTCTTTTTTTTATTTATGATACGCTATATTATATACAACATTCAACTAATTTTTATTTGTTTTTTAATAATAACGAAAGACATAAAATATAAGACTAATAATTATTAATGTACATGTAATTAGTATTTATTAATTACAAGGTGTTAATTTTTAAATTATGTCAATTGTAAATTCTTTATTGATGTAAGTTTAAGATAGATGGCTAATAAAAGCAAATAAAGATTATAAATATGGGACTTATCAACCTATTTATTAGGGTTTATTATTTTTTTGTGTGTACTTTTAAGTGCTTTTAATTTGTATTTGTATTATTTATAGGTGTTACTTTGTCTAATGATTTAAAAATAAAAGAAGACTAAAAATGTAAAGAGAAAAATAGAGTGTCGTTATATAGAGATGCGCAAGTACCAAAATACACCAATTAGTCATCCTTTGTATCTTAATTCCAATTCAGATGAAACCACCTACATTTTAAAAATAATTGAATTTGAACTATAGTGGAGGTGAGTTAGTTCATTTTGATTAATATGTAGAAGATCCCCCCCAATGTGCATGCAAGCCCTTCCCCCCACACCAGCAAGGTCGCCTGGACACCACCCTTCCCCCGTGCTCCAAGCTCGCCTAGACGACAACCCCCCATGCATGTGCCTGCAAGACCTTCCCCATGCATTGGCAAGGTCGCCTGGACACCACCCTCCCCCCGTGCTCCAAGCTCGCCTGGAAGACAACCTTTAGTATCATGTTGCTAGAGATGTGTTGCTTGTCTATGAGTATATTCTTGATCTAGAGATTGTCTACAGAAATTCTTAAAAGATGGATAGGAATGTTTATGATGCTAAATAAATTAGTGTAAGTTTGAGATCATTACTCATTATATTTTACTAAAATTTTTTTGTGTTTTCTTTGTATTTTGATACATTATTTAACCCTATTTCACCACCCACACCCCCCACTTTATTCATGGTCGACGTAGTCAATGCTTGACTTGGTCTTGGGATTCAGGTTCGAGTGGTATCATAGATATTTCCTCTATTTTTCTTTTCTTTTTTTTGTTTAAATACATGTAGTTATACAATATTTATACAATAATGTTAGAACGATAATTAACGCAAGTTCGTAATATTTACATGTATTTAATATGGATTTAAAGCAAATATGAAAGAATAATGTTGAATGAATGGCTATTAATCACTAAGTCATCACCACCTTTCCCAAGTGATAGATCCAGTAGAGAGACTTATCATGAAGGTTACATGGGAAGGCGATTATCTTAACTACTGCCAACAGGTTGTTAGAGTAGTGCATGGTTCTGCAGATGCGATTGAATTGTTGTAGGTCGATGTAGGGTTCCTCATTTATGTTTCCATGGAAGGTGGGAAAGAGAGAGAGTAGCCACGGATTCATCACAAAGTGTTTGTGGATCTACGGTATTCTAATCAACTCTGTAACATGACCGGCTCCAAGGTTGTTTGCTTCCTTTAAAGTCAACTTTGGTACCTCACTTCTCTCCTCTCCTCCATGGTGTCCATATGCCTGATGTTCTTCAACTCCTTCTCTGTACTCTATATGTATCCTCATTTCCATAAGCATTTCCTAGAAGGCAGCCTGAGAATTGGCCTACTCGGCCAACTATTGTGGTATAGCTAGGATGGAGGCTAGCATTTCGTTGTTGACCTTGTTCAGATTAGTTTGTCGTCCCTTCTCTTTCTCTGGAGTTCAGATTCTGATTCAAATGAAGTCGAATCTAGATTGACGACTTTGCATGTAATGGGAAACAAGCCCAAATCATTCTTGAAATATACACTAGTTGATGTGAAATGTTCATGATTAGGGTCAATCATAAACTTAATTAGAATAGAAGTCTTGAGTGTACATTGATCTATCTCCATTTGAAAAGATTAGCAAGTGAGACATCTCGAGATCTCGGTGAAGAGGAAAGTAGGGAGTCTCTGGAGAGATTCACAAAGTCTGAATTTGTCTCCATGGAATAGCTTTGAGTTATTGGAGATGTCATCATCGTGGATTCAATGTAGGTGTCTGTGGAGTCCGAACAAAATTCTCACAGATCTGACATCTTCAGAATAAAAAGGAAATGAGATGAATGACGAGTAAAGCACAGAACTGAAGAGGAAAATAGGTGATGTCTCAAAATAGCAAGATGGAAAAAAGTAATAAAAAGAAGTGTGAATAAATGGCACAAGTGCACAATTCTGATCGTTGACCTAATAAAAACAAATCAAACAAGCATCAATACAAAAGGATTCACCAAGACGACCTGTTAAGCTGTGGGAGTTAAGAGAATTATCTTGGTAGCTTTTATTTGTTGTTTTCAAGCAATCTTTCAAATTAAGCTAAGTGCTTCCTTTACAGCAGAGTCAATACAACCAGACAAGTGTCCTATACTTCCCACTTCCTTTGTAACATGTATCCTATACTTTTTAAAGAACCCTTGATATCGGATATGTGCCTACTACTCAACAAAAGAAGTAGAGGAAGGGAGTTGATATAGTGAATCTAATACTTCCCCTGAAGGGTACATGGACATGGCATGATGAGATAGGGTCCCGTCATCTGTAGTACCCCTATGCTCTGCAATTAGACCAATCTAGCAAGCTGACTTGGCAATACTCGCTCAAGCACTGATAGAAGCGCTGTACTTCGTGAACCCATGCAATAATCAAGGAAGTACCAAGGCTTAGATTTGGGTTCTAAGTCCTAGGGTCATGCCTCACTCTGTCTGGAAGGTACCAGAAAACAATGTAGGCTTTACAAACCCAATAAAATGAGGACTGATACTTGATTTTAATTAGGTCAAAATTTTCATTAGCAAACCCATTCTTAATTTTCTAGTTTTCACTTTTCAGGATATTTTTCGTGCAAATGCCTGATGAATTTTGCATTTTCATTTTTATTCCTAAGTCCAAAAAAAACATGGGAGGGAAGACGGAATAGACGATGTGTGAGAGAAACTATGAATGTGATCACTAGAGAAGGTGTGTATCTTGCGCCGATAGTCTACATGCAAGCGATCCATCGATAAATTTAAACTAATCTACATGCTCATGTAATCGATAAATTCACCCTAAATCAAGAATTGTTATTAACATGAAGAACTTTTTTATTTGATCTAAGTCCAAGCATAATAGAACAATAGGAACGTGAGATAGGTTGGGATTTGGACCTACGTACCGAGCAATAAACCTAGATCTGGGGGCTTAAGCTCACAAGATGTATAGTTAAAGAAGTTAAAAAATGCAAATCAAATAAATTAAAGTGAAACAAAGAGGGAAATAGGGAGGAATAAAGAAGAAGTTATGAAAATCATGGAAAATTGATCGGGTCCCCAAGTAATAGGCACATGGAAAAATAGGCTCGTAAAATGCTAAATTACCAGAGAGTCTTAATTATTACAAATTAATTGTTCTAATCTCCCTTTCACACAAAATAAAAGAAAATTATATGCTAAGGAAACTACGGATGTTCTTTTTCTCTCATGGTTCTCCTCTACGACTATCTCTATCCAGCTAGGCAGAATATCTGGCCTCCATTTGCTCGTATGTAGTGGACCTCCTAGGTTGTCCTCCCTTGCTTCGTAGGACCTAGCAACAAAGTCAAACACAAGAAATGGTAAAAATAGTTATGCAAATATAAAAAGAAATAAGGAGTAGAAAATAAAATATATAAAAAAGATAAATTCTAAATAAATTAATATGCCCTAACCATTTCTCCCCTGCAACAACACCACTTGTTGGAATGAGGACGTACCTACTGCTCATATCAAGGCTAGAACAACAATCGATGCGACGATTGATCAACAATCCAGACAACTATTAAGCCACATATATAGATGAATATCAAAGTGTGTGAGTCAAAATTTATTATAACTCTTCAAAAATAAGTATAGATATAAGTAGGGAGCAAATTAGGATATATGGTTAATTATTAATAATTATTTCAAACTAATAATAATTTTTAGTTTCTTTTTATCTTTTTTATCTTTTTCTTTTTTATTTTTAAATATTTTTGTGGGTTTTTGGTTATATGAATTTTTTACAATTTTTAAACGTGTTTTGTGATTTTTAAATTTTATTTTGCTTTAAATTTTGTAAATTTATAATAACTTTTTGATTTTAAAAATAAGGCAAATAATAATGTATATAATATTATATTTTTTTGATATTTTAAATAAGTTAAACAAAGTGAAAATCAAGAAGATAAAATATTTTTGAATTTCTAATATTTTTCTATTGTTTGTGGTGTTTTTATAGATTTTTATATTTTTATGGATTTTTAAAGTTAAAAAAAATAAAATAGTGAATAGGATTAATTTACAAATTTCTTTAGGGTTTCTAAAATATATATAAATCAAAAATAAATCCTAAATCATTTTTAATATATACTATGTAAAATAACAAAAATTGAAAACTAGAAAACACATTTTTTGGAATTTTTATAGAATTTTTTCTTATTTTTTATAAGATTGGTAAAGTTTTGAGATTATTAAGTTGTATATGTTCTATTTTTTAGTGATTTTCAGTTATGTGATACAATATAATAAAAACAATCTAATATCTTTTTTTAAGATTTTTTGGAGAAATATTTGAGTTGTTATGAACTTTTAAATGTTAAACATAGAAAATACTTGTTTTTTTGCATTTCCTATTAACATGAAAATTTGAGTTAAATGTCAAATATGTGTTAAGATATGGTTCCAAGCACCAACCCTAATTTTCTTATAATTTTTTACATGAAAAAAACTTTTAATAAAAATACAATACAGAAAATAAAACAAATCAGCAGAACATGGGCATATTTGCAATATTTTTAAACTTATCATGCATTTCAGAACATCCAAACAAACTCCAGGGTTATATATAGAAAATAAAGAAGGTTTAAAATATTCCAATTCCTATGAAGGATATAAATGCAATTACGTGAACATTCAAGTCCCAAGATGCAAAATATCATAAAGATTGTACATACAATTTAATATTCACAAGATAGAATATAAAATACATAAGGTAGAGGGAGTCATGCACAAAATACCTATGCAGGGCATTTGTGGCACATGCAGGCATCATTGATCGAATAGTGAGGTATAGCTACTTAAGTGTGATTGATGGTCTAGGACACTGTTCTCCCCGAGCTTCGATAGAGCCTCCTCTATTGTTCCTGCCACCTTCCGATCTCGGGAATGGATCAAAATCTTCTGGGTTGTATCTGCAGGTTTTGGGGTGTTAGAAAGTTCCAAACCTTGATGGTAGAGGTTTGAAGCTTGTGAAGCTTGGAGCTTCCTAGGACCTGGTCCTGGGCTCGATTGACCACCCAGATGGATTCTTCCTCGTTCGAAACCTGTACAGAAAGCGAAGCTACCAACCCTGTTATTAATGGGAATAGGGTGAGGGTTGAGGTGGAGGGAGGTATCCAGTGTTGGGTGGCATATGGGGACCCAGACTATCAATATTTACAAGATTAAGATGATTTGGATGTTTCAGAAGGTAAAGAAATGGAATGGGAAGAAGGTGGCATGAGTTGCTATTCGAAATGGGGTCAGGTGCATGGTATATAGAGGCTGGAGACTGGAGCACTGACATACTATATTTTTTGAAATTTGATGAAACTTTCTTGGATTTTACTAAAATTAAATTTATATCTACGCTAGAACTAAAATTATGAAGCGATAATTGTAAAGATAGAGAGCTCACCTGATCTATAGGATGTGGGAGCAGATGACCTTGTGGAGCTTCGGTATCGATGGTTGAATTGTCTTCATCCACCTTCTCCTCAACTCGAATTGCCGGGGGTACTCTTCATGTCACTAGGGCACACACACCATCAAAGGCTTTGTGGGAACAATGGTCAGAAGTGGATATATATTGCAGAGAACGAAGGGGCGACATTCGATCTGAGACTTCTTGCACATCGAGGCTGGTGGGTAGAAGCTAGGGCTAGGGCAAAATAGATGAAGGTCATGCAAACATGTTTCGTGAAGGGCTTGATGTGATCAGAGGCATGGAGTAAGTGTAAAATTTCAGAGAAGAAGAGGGGGTTTGTTGTTCTAACATGGATAGGGTCGTAGGGGCTCCATGGCACTACATCTGGTCATGTGGGACACTAAAAGATGAATTAGAAAGTAATAAATGAAATATAATTTGAAATGAAATAATAAATGACTTTATTTTAATAAGTACTCAAGACATGAAAAATGTCTATTATTTATTTTTACTAATTTATATAACCTTATTTTCATAGATAGTATTATTTACAAACTGTTATTTATAGGTACTTATACGTGCTTGTTATGTATTTAATTTTTTCTATTTTTATGCATAATACCATATTTAAATAATTTACTTATTTACAAACTTACTAAATACATATGTACATTATACATATTAAGCTTTATTGATTCTTTTTGGTATTTTTTAGCACTTTTAATTTGTATTTGTATTTCTATAAATGTTTTATAATATGCACAATGGTTTAAGAATATAAGGAGACTAGAAATATAAAGAAAAAAGTAAATCGGCTTATAATACAGATGTACAAGTATCTAGATACCCCAATTAGTAAGCTTTTTCATCTTAGCTCCAATTCAGATGAAACTACCTTCTTTTTGAAAAGAATTGAATTTGAAATACAATGGAGGTGAGTTTAGTTCATTTCGAGTTCGTGAGGAGAAGATATTGATCAACGAAGTTCTGTTTGCATTTTATGCAGTTGAGTGTACTGAATGACTTGTGTATGATTTATTTTTGCCAATATTTTTTCTTTTATGTACAAATTTTGTGTTAAACACATTATTATATGAAGTGTATACGATGATAAATAAAATAGTATAATTTTGAGAAATTTACTCAGTATATTGTATTTAAAATAATTAGGGTTTTCTTTCTATTTCTATATATTTTTTCACCCTATCTCCCCTGCTTTATTCTTGATTGACCTACTCAATACTTGACTTGGTCTCGGGGTTGAGGGTCAGTCATTATCATAGACAAATCTTTTATTTTTCTTTTCTTTTATTTTTCTTTTCTTTTATTTATTCTTTTATTTTGTGTTTAAACACAAGTATTTGTACATTATTTATACATCAATGTAAGGATAATAATTGATGCAAGTTAGTGATATTTACATGCATTTTACTATGGATTTAAAGCCAATATGAAAGAATAAAGGAAAATGAATGGATATTCAACATTGAGGTATTGACTTTATTGGCTTATTCCCTTGCAGCCAGGGATATGAATACGTCCTTCTTGTCATGGATTATGTGAGTCGTTGAGTGGACGTTATACCCACCCGATCTGAAGATAGTTGTATGGTTTCTCGTTTTCTCAAAGATAACAATATCTTATTGTTTAGATTCCCCAAAATTCTATTCTCTGATGGGAGTTTCAATTTCATAACACAAAGAAGTCAAGAAACTTGTTAAGGAGCATGGCATTGATCATTAGGTCACATCTCCTTATCACCCACATTCTAATGAAGTTGCTGAAATCTTAATTAGGGTGATCAAGACTATTCTACAAAAACATGTACGGTCAGATAGAAAGAACGGGTCTCAACTCCTTGATTCCATTCCATGGGCTTATCTATGGGAAGCCATGCCATCTTCCCATCGAATTAATTGTCAAGTCCCTTTGGGGAGTCAACATTAGTAATTGTTCTCACGAATAAGTGGTCAGAACCTGAAGATAGATCTGAACAAACTCTTGGAATTACAAGATTATGCATATAATATTAGCCTGATGTATATGGAGAAAGATAAAATGATGGCATGCCAAGAATATCAAACGAAAGACTTTCAAGCATGGTCAAAAGGTGTGGTTGTTTGACGTGAAGTTGAGGATATTACCAAGCAAATTAAAAGTAAAATGGACTAGGTCGTTCCTAGTGAAGATTGTGCATGACAACGATAACATCATCATATCTGGGTTGTCATCTGACGCACAATCGTTAGTAGTCTAAGGGCAATTGTTGAAGATGTACCTAGAGCATGACACATTCCTGCATGTTGTCGATTCTATTGAAGTGGCATTTCAAGAACTCTGAATAGTAGAAGATTCAGACAATTGAGCTACCTAAAAATACTATTTCTTTTTATTATTTTTCATTTCTTCCCTTCTTTTGTTTCATTCATTCATCCATTTCATCAGTGTTATATTTAGGATGACTAGATCCTAGGTATGAGGGGATGAGAGACCCGAGTTTTTCCTTTTTATTCCATCTCTTGTCATCCAACTTCTTTATATTATGTTTTGTGCATAGGTACACTTTACCCTACGTATAGGGGGATAAAAGTTGAGTCATTGATTTTGTATATTCTCACCCTCGATCATCCACACTTAGTGTGTAGTCTTCTATAGTTAGTGTTAGTTCATCCTATGTTTTAGGGCCGATTGACTTCTCATTCTTATTAGTGATTGTAGCATAGTATTATTCTATACTTGGCATAAGTTTTATCTTCCTTTATTGCCCTCTGGTCACTATGACAACATAGTTCACGCTAAGTATAGGTGGTCCTATATATGTATATATATTTCAGCCATAAAGTGTAATTTCTTGTATTTTTAAAAATATGACTCGAATAAAATGGGTAAGGGTAATCAAGAAAGAGATTGAATAATTCTTGCAAGTATGTGAAAAATCATTGTGAAATATTTGTAAACCTTTGTAAAATACCCCTTTTAAATTTATTATATAAATTCTATAAGAAAGTCATTTATAAGTATGTAATCCTAGTAGATACTTTTAAATACATGCAACTCACTAACCCTCAATAATACCTAAAAATTTGAAAAAATCAAAATCATAATATTTTGCAAAAGTCTTCAAAAATCACATAAAAATGTTAACTGAAAAATCTAATTCACCAAAAAATCCTTTGCATTTGCATGCGCATTTTTCAGAATGATTTTGACAATTGAACTAGTTTAGAATAAAATTTGAGGATTGGAGCTTGGTTTAGACCTTAATCAACTTAATTTCATAGGAAACTTATATGAACTAGAATTAAGACTTTTCATATCTACATGACTTAATTCTTTGAGTCCATAAGAGTATGTTCACAAGTCATCTTGATTAGCCTAAGTAGAGTAATTCATGATACACACATGACCCTTGTTGATAGTGGCCTAACTTAGACAAGCGCTCTAAATTATCAAAGATGTGAATAATGTGAATGTGATTCATATTATTTGGGCACATGAGAAAAAGAGATCCAAGGTGATTAAATGTGATTTAATTATCATGGATATGAATAATGTGGATAGCATTGTCCATATTATTTAGGTATATTAAAAATGTGATTTATAATATATTAAAGAGAGTATATTGTGATTTATATTTGTTGATTAATTGTTAATGTGAATTGGATTCACATTGAATGATTAATTGATAATATAATTACATTTGGTTTTAGTTGTGAATGAGATTCACATAATTTCAATGGCTTGATGAAGTTTTTCACAAGATAATTGTGAATTATATTTACAACAATTATTGTTGTAATCTTGGAAATCTCATGAGATAATGAGATCTCTTGAGATAATGAGATCTCATGAGTTTTTTAGGAGATAGACTCATTCTACCTCACTATCTCCAACACTAGTCAAAGTGATTTAAATTTGGATTAATTATGTTGATTTATCAATAAAAATTAATTCAAAATTAAATCAGTTGTTGTTGTATTTTTACAACAACATCTTAGCCACTGAAAGAAACACAAATCAATCAAAACCATTGATTGTGTGTTGTCCATGGATTGGGATCCATGGACTCCCAAAACCCTATATAAAAAGAGGCACCCCTTGATCTTCAAAATACACAAAAACATTGAATGCTCTCTCTCTCTTTTCTCTCTACACGCCCACTCTCTCTATCTCTCTTGTGTGGCCGTCCACCATGGATGCCCTAGAGAGATCCTCCATCATTGCAGAGTCATTGTTATGCTGCCCGATCGTTTCCTCGTGGATCTCTGTCTACTTCGACGTGACTTGCTCGTGAAGAAGATGGCGTATCTTGTTTGTTGAGATCAGGAGATCTGTTGCTTGGATCATCGGCATGGATTGCGTGAAGCACACATCTCATCCACGCACTCGCAAGCGTCTCCTCCGTCAGATCGGACTTGAGACAGGAGGTCTCTTTGTTTAGAGACTCGATGGCAACCACGCTCAAGAGGTAATCCTATTACTAGTTTGCGGTTTAGATGAAACGATCCGAGAAGTGTTCGTGGATCATGTGGTTTCGTCACATAAAAAGTTTTTAAATTCCGCTGCATCGAGCAACTAGTATGACTAGTCGCTCTCGATCGCATTCGATGCGATCATCATGCTTCTGTGATGCACTTGAGGATTTTTCCATATCCTTTACAGAATTGACGAACAGAGAAATCAAGACGATCCTTCAGAAATATGTAAGATCAGACAGAAAGAAATGATCCCAACTCTCAGACTAAGTCCTCTGGGGGTACAGAACCATTAACAAGTCTCCCTTGGGCATGTCTCCCTATCGTCTTGTGTATGGGAAGCCATGTCATCTTCCCGTGGAACTAATTCACAAATCTTTTTGGGCAATTAATATGTGCAACTTGGACTCACAGAAAAGTGTTTAGAAAAGAAAAGATGAACTAAACAGACTCCTAGAATTCTGAGACTATGCATACGATAACACATTGATGTACAAGGAGAAGGTGAAACGCTGGCTTGACCGGCACATCAGATGAAAGACCATCGAAGCTGGACAGAAAGTGTGGTTATTTGATGCAAAGTTGAAGATATTTCAGGGCAAATTAAAGAGCAAATGGACAGGGCCATTCCAAGTTCGTGAAGTGTGTGACAATGGCAGTATCGCCATATCTGAACTGTCTCCTGACGCACAACCATTCGTAGTCAACGGTCAACACCTGAAGCCTTACCTTAAATCTGACACTTTTTTGGCGGTTATCGACTCGATTCAGGTCCTGCGCTTTGACGACACATCTTCAACACTAGCAGCATCAAAATATTCAGATACTGCACCTAAAAAACATTTTATCTGACTTATTCTTTTCTTCTTTTCCTTTTCTATTTTCTTTTTCTACCAAAAAGGTATCACCCCTTTTTATTGTTGCTTATACATCGAACGTACCTTACCCTAAGTATCGGGGGGGGAGGGGGGGGGGGTACACCCAGAGACCCATTCTTCGTCGATCTTCTTCGTTGTCTCCTCTTCTCAACTATACTCTAGGATATCTTACCCTAAGTATAAGTGGAGACAACCAGAGTGTGATCTGTCCATTCTCATCCTTGACCATCCCTATTTTGTGTACAACTTGCTATACTTAGGATATTTGATCCTAAGTATAGGGGGGACAGTCAACTTCTTGTTCATTTATTTATCCCCTTATTCCTTCATTCCTTTGACTTTGATATGAAGGATATGGTTAGATCCTCAAGCACGTCACAGAAGCGTGAGTGTCGTATCGAATACGACAAGGAACGACTAGTCGAACTAGTTGTTCTATGCAGCGGAAATTAAAAAAAATTCATGCGACGAAACCACATCATCCAAGAACACTTCTCGGATCGTTTCATCTAAACCACAAACAAGTAATAGAATGACCTCTTGAAGCGTGGTTGCGATTGAGTCTCTAAACGAAGAGACCTCCTGTCTCAAGTCCGATCCGACAGATTAGATGCTTGCGAGCGCGGGGATGAATCGCGTACTTCTCACAATCCATGTTGATGATCCAAGCGGCGGATCTCCTGATCTCGACACACGAGATCCGACATCTTACTTCACAAGTGAGGCACACCGAAGGACACGGAGACCCACGAGCAAACGATCGGGCAGCATAACAACGACGTTGTGGCCATGGAGACTCTTTCTAGGGCATCCATGGTGGACGACCATATGAGAGGGAGAGAGAGTAGGCGTGTAGAGAGAAAGAGAGAGAGAGAGAGAGAGAGATGTGCTTCAATAGCATGTGTTAGAGAGCATGGTATGCCTCTATATTTATAGTGTTTTAGGATCCATGGATCTCAATCCATGGGACATATAAAATCAATGGATGAGATTGATTCATATCTAATCCAATGGTCAAGATTGTTGTAGGTAAAAACCAACAACTTATGATTTAATTTAGATCAAATATATTTGATAAATCAAATATAAATCAATCCTAAATTAAACCAATCAAATAGGGGAGATAATCATCATGGAGATTACATCTCCTATTGGAACAAGGTGGACAACCACTTGTTTCCAATTGGAGGCAATCTCTTGAGATTTCATGAGATTGCATATCTCCATGAAAATCTCCTTTATTTATTCCAACAACTTTTGTTGTGATTTATTCTTCAAAATAATTCATAATTAATTTTGAGAATATTGCAATCTTGCCATTGGAAATTTGTAAATCACATTCACAACCCAAAAACAAAATATAATTTACATTTCTCAATTAATTACACAATATGTATCCAATACACTTTAATAATTAACTAACAAATATAAATTATAATTAGCTCTCTCTAATACATTATAAATGACATTTATAATATATTATGAATAATACGGATAGTGCTATCCACATTATTCATATCCATGATAATTAAATCACATTTAATCATCTTGGATATCTATTTTCATGTTCCCAAATAATATGAATCACATTCACATTATTCACATCTTTGATAATCAAATCACATTTAATTATCTAAGATAACTCTCTTTATAATACGAATCAAATCCATATTATTCATAATACTTAAATCACATTTAATTATCCATTTTCTCAATGCACGAATACATTTTATCAACAATGAAATTATCCTGAACTCTTTCAAGGATAATACGCTTTCTCCACGATTACTTGGAGATAAGTACATGGCGATTGTATTGTTCCACGTATAGTGACTTGGATACTGAGATCACATTCAAATCCAGATCTCGAACCTCCCATAGATGCTTAATTAAATCAAGACTGTAAATCTAATCTTCTCATTGAATCGGAATCACATTCAGATCAATGTCCAATATTTAGACCAAGACCAGATTACTTCACTCCCTAGGAATGGAAGCGTCATGGTTATACAACCGTTTATGATCACATCACCTTCAGGTATTCCCAATACCTATACATCCTGTATACAGGAAGACTCAGAATAAATCCAAAGCATAAGATCAATTTTACACTGTCTACTTCAGAGATTTATCATTAAGTTTCTCATTCGATCATTGGGAGTCGGTATCAATCATATGCTTTCCAAAAGCATATATCATACCTAGGTGTTGATCATATACTTTCCAAAAACATATATCAAACCTACAAATTCAGTCAAGCCTCCAAAGCGAGACGACCGTGCATGGAATTTGGTTCTCCCCAATATCTCATGAGTGAGGTCATGACTTCCAGTTCAGTAATGAACCAGTAAGATCACTTTGAGAGATCATATTACTCATATGCCCTTATATGCACACCAGCGTGCCGGTGTATAGACCTTGATTAGGTCATCAACCTATTGGCCTACCAAATATACATACTTAGACATATAGTAACGCATCTGTCTCCGGTCAGAGGATGCGTGCCTAATATCATGACTGCATACGACATAGGACTTTGGTTATCTTGATCTCGTTAAGTCAACTCTTTGACCTAACTTATCTAACCCCTCCGAATCTCTATTCCTATGCAGAGGAACTGCATCAAGAGGTCAGCTAGATATCGGCCTTTAGAGAAAGGATTTCCATCTCCTTCTCTTGGTGGAGATCATTTCTTAATAATCATTTGACGATGCTCGATGAGTCCCCAATCTAACTCTTTAGATATTCATCCAAGCACCAGCCTCTATGATTCAATACTTGAATCAACAGCTGTGTGATCATCAAGATGGCCATGATACATAACCCTAATTGTACTAAGGGACCTATTATGCATATTATTTATTCTTCATTTCCAGATCAGGGAATGATATTCGCAATAACATTTATTGCATTATGGCTCGCTGTGAGCTCGCATGTCCAACAATCTCCCACTAGCCCAAAGAGCCATTAATGGACTAACTATTTAAACCCACACTCATGTGACAATCATAGGCTATTTAGAAAATAGCTAGGTAAGCTGATCAGTCACTCTGTTCCCAAGAGACTATGTCAAGTCCTTTTACGGCACTTGCATATCCCCTAGTAACAGTGCTCGCATCCAATGCGAATATTGCATCTTATGCAACCAATACTCAATTTTGTCGGTTATAGTGTCCTTGGCACTACATCTTATTAATGTTCATAACCAGTATTCACATAATCCTTATTAGAATACCTTCATTCTAGAGATCTCTGTCTCCTAAGGTATCTACATTTAAGAACCTTATAGATCACTATCAATAAGGTCTTAAACTTCTAAAAATAAGACTTTGAGTTCACTATCTCTAAGTTTCACCATCTTTGAAGATATTGTTATTACTGCAATCAAGTGTTTTATTACATAGTAGGATTAGTAACAGATTACTACTCCCACTGGATGGCAGACATCTGGCTCTTTTGCACATCTAGCATACACTCAGCTTCTCGTAATTGATGCACAAGTGCAAGCAGTTCTAGCATTTACTTCCTCAACTCTTTGAGGTGCTATCCCTTTAGATAGGTCACCACCATATCTTAAGGGAATGAAGCCTTTCTTGGATTTTTCCAGAACATGGAATAAGTCCAAGGTGTACTATTAATGTGACGGTCCCAATATCCTCTTCTCTTTACTTCTGAACAACTTCAGAACTAAGACCTAAGAGGTATCCTTGAGATCATATCTCGAGGTATGGGATAACCGTATTATAAAACACTTATTATTATCATCCTTATATCATTCCAAATGATTAGGATATTATCTACATTTAGCACGATGAACACAATGGCACTCCCACTAAGCTTCACATGGTTCATCAAGATTCTATTTGAAATCATAACATTTATGATTTCATCAAATCTGAAGTTCCAACTATAAGAAGCTTATTTGAGTCCACTGATGAAGTTTCTTCGGCTTACAGACCTTGCTTTCCTCAACCATGAAGCCCTGGAGCTACTTCATGTGAATGTCCTCAGAGAGGTATTCATAGAGGATTGCAATCTTGACTTACATCATGAAGATGTCATAGTCATGTTGTGTAGCTATGGTTAGTATTATTCTGATGGGTTTAAGCATGGTCACTGAGAGCAAGTTTCATCGCATGTAATGTCTTCTCTTCGGTGTGTAGCTCATGGCCGCGAACCGTGCTTTGAAGGTCTCTACCTTCACATCAGATTCCCTCTTTCTCCTGAAGATCCATTTACACCTTAGTGGGCATGACCCTTATAGGTGGATCCTCGAGGGTTCACATACAACATTTGTATATGAAGTCTACATTAGACTTTTAATGCTAACATCCATCTCTCCATGTCATGATCCTCAGGAGCTTCATCACATGAAGTCAGATCATTGTCAGATTCAACTGACACATGGAATCCATCATCAAATTTATATGAAGAGGTATTAGTGTTTTCATCTTTAATTGTCTATTTAGTTTCCGATTTCAGGAGCCTCATTATCTTCTCAAGATTAAATGAGTTCCTTTACTTAATTTTCATCTCGATTCTTAAGAGAGTCATCCTCTAAGAATCACATTCTCAGAGATGAGATCATTTAAGGATCTCAATGTTATAAAGTAGGTATCCAATACCATCCTATATTTTCCTAATGAAGTAGCACTCTCCAGTGCTCGATTCCAGCTTAATCACATGGAACCTTATTTAGGATATATATAATGTAGTCTCTACCACATATATATATATATATACCTAGAAACTAAGAGATAATTATACTAAGATTAATCATTGATCAAATCATGCTACATGATTCCCTACAACTCTATTGAGTTAAGGTTTATTAGGAGGATTGAGATAGGAATGATATTCATATCTCCATAAGGTATTCCTCGAATTCATCTAATAGGTACAAGCTACCTTGGTTAGATCAAATTCATTTTATCTTCCTTTAAACTTTGGTTCTAAATCAAAATTGTGAATCTTTGAATATTTCAAAGTTTTCTAAGTGAAGAGAAGAAATCTCATATCATAAATAATCATTAATAAATATATCATATACATAATGTTTATTCTGATATAGATGATTCACAAACATTAATATGTATGAGATTTTGAATACCTTGACATCTTACACCGTTCCCAAGGAAGGGTGCATTGGACATTTCTACTTTTGAATACAGTATTCACAAGTATGTAAGATTTGAACCTTTAGACAATATAAAGTTTCATCTCTTATCAGTCTATTGATCATATCAACAGACAAATGTCCAAAATATGATGCCAGATCATTGTCAAATGATCTTTATCCTCCTATTGATCTATAAAGGTTTGAATTTCAGTAAGAAATCTTAATGAACCATTCATTAATATTCTAATTTAGCAGAGTCCGCAAGATTTTAGATTACAATCTGAAATTTCTCCATCATAACTCTTTATGATAGGTTTATTACAAAATTATTGTTTATTTCCAAAATTTTGAAATAAATAAACAGTGTGTTCTAAAATCTATATCACAGAGACATTCTCTAAGACTAAGGGCTCCCACTAAAATTATGAAATATAATGATCCAATGGAAATTGTTGCAACGATTGCATTACTTTCATCATGAATGACCATTAAACTTTAAGATCAAATTTCTAATATTCTAATACATATGCAACCAATTGCAAGTGTCATTAGAAAATTGAGATGCAATTATTAGACTTTATCTTATCAAATAAGTAAGTCAATTTCAATGATTATATGTAGATTATTCTGATGTACTATCTGATTCCTTCTATAAGGATTCTAGATAGATTTTATAGTCATACTATCAACACATCAACATATTACAGTATTGGCATTCATCCAACTCTTTGGATGTCACAGGGAAGTCACAGGAGTACAGTCAACTCTTCGACTTTCCTTCATAATTAGGTCCAATCCATACTTCCACTGCACTCCCTTTATCTATAAGCAACCATTGCTCAAGAGCAAGGTCTCTTATGTTAAAATCAAAAATTTCAATATAAGAGTACATGCTTCATTCAACTCATACAATATGAATATTATGAAGCTTCATGAATGACTAGAGTATAGATAGTAGAATGATGACACTCATTGTATCTACATCCATTTAAACTCTTAAAACATAGGTTCACGTAGGTACCCAAAAAATTTGAATACATCATCTCCTATAGAGCCACCATTCTGCATAATGCAGAGAACCATGCCATTCATGATTATATGTCGAGATAACATATGCATGCCATAACATCTTCTTAGATTTTATAAGGATTATTTGATAATTACGACCATTATCGACATGTCAATTCAAAAGTACATTCGATGATATCAAGACTTATAGAGATATACAAACCCTTGGGTTTTAGTCCTATTATCTATTTAATTATCATTCCTCATTATTATGAGGAAACTTGCATATTGCAACCACATACATTATGTGTCCAATTGCAAGTACAATATTTTGGATCATGGGTCCAATCTATGATATTCTACTTGTTATTATTGAGTATAACATTGAGTGGGTTTAAAGAAGGATTATCTGAAATGAGAAATTTGCATAAACATATATAAATATATAATTTTCTTTGATTTAGGAATTTTAATACCAAATAGTCTAAAGGATAAAGCTTGATTATGGCCTTTAACTTTCATTGTAAGGAGCCTAGTTAGGAACTGGAATTTAGACTCTTCAGGTCTTTGACTTAAATCTTTAGGTTCCATGAGAACATGTTTAGGAAGACAACTTACACGTGCCAAAGTAGAACACTTGGTGTCATCCCTTTAACTCTTCATCAGTGAACCAATTTTGGACACATGCACTTTGCACTTAGCTCGACTTGCATGGGGCTGTGAATGGCAAACCATTTTAGTGGTGCATATTCATCCTTGTCTAGTGGCGCTGACGTCTAAAGACATGAGAAGTTGGGTTGAAATAATGCTTTGGATGAGGGAAGTATCTGCTGGCATAACTTTTTCAGGACCTCAAAAAAATGGATGGAATGAAAAGATGCTATATCCGTCAAGGCACAAAAAGATTGATGTAGTGCAAGCAACATTACAAAGCCAATTCAAAGAAGAAGCCACCAAATACAAATATGACCACAATGGTCCAACCTTCCACCAAAAAGCCTGCACATCTTAGTGGAGACATAGCTACTGGCCGAGCTTCACAAGGAGATGCGTCTACACTAGTCGCACTCCAGTTCTTTTTCCATTCTTCTACTTTCTCTCTATATTTGATTGTGGATACAACACGACCTGACCTTAGAAGGAAATACCCCCTCCTCGAGGAAAGAGTAGCTGGATGAGAACCAATGGGAGTGTATTACTTGGATGGGTGGTTTCTTCGCTGCTTTAAAGCGGGAAGAGCTAAAACAATTCACACACAGTTGATATTGACTTCAAGATTGATAGAGTTACTGATATGTATAAGTGGATCTGAACTGGTTGTTGAGATGAGCCTAAATAAGGATTTTTGAAACTTGCAGACTGTTGAGACAAAAATCCTAATACTAGTTAAGGCTCTGACAAAATGCTTGTTTTAAGCTCGATCGAGCTATGTCCTTTGTCTGTTCTCATGAATTGGTTTAGGAAAATAAATTTATTCTTACTCTCTTTCTTTTTGCCTTATTTTTCAAATAAGTGTTTGCAAGGGGACTAGCAAAGTTTAAGTAAGGGGTTGATGAATACAATATCCATTAACATTCTATCTGCATTTTGTATTAAAACCCTTAACAAAAACATGTAAATATTCATTAAATTTATTTTTCAATAAAACCATTCTCATGAATAAAAATGCAGTTTTATGCATTAAAATAATGTAAATAAATAAAAAAAATAAAAATAAAAAACTGAAAAAGAAGGCAAATTGTAGATATGTAAGTATGTACAATATGACTTATAAAATAAATATAACTGAAAGATATATTTTTAATCTAATCCTTGAGATTAAGTCAGCATGGATTAGTCGACAAACAAATAAGTGGGGGGGATAAGGAATGAAAACGATAAAATTTTTAATTTTTCACTATACACACTCTTCATTAAATATCCAATAATTATCAAAACATCAATGATTTTTAATTAATTCATATGAACATATTTTCACCAAAATCTTTTCCTAATTATTTCTAAAAATGTTTAGAAAAATATAAAAATAAGTTAAAAATAGTATCTTGTATATATGCCAAGAAATCCAACTTGTAAATTGTCAAATTCTCAACTTCTGAACATCATACCATTCTCATACGAACTCCAATTTCACTTTACTCACCTTAAAGTTCATAAAATAATATTCTCTATTTAATTGAGGTGATTTCACTAAAATTAAAGTCCGTTTGGAAAAAAGTCGGTTTTGGGACCTAATGACATATGAGTTTCTTGGCTATTTATTTTATCTAGAACATATTATTTATTGTTTTAATGAGTTTATAATTTTCAATTATTTTCTTGATCTTGTATTATAACAATGATTTATTTCAAAATTTCTAGAGCTTTTTTTAATAAATCAAAACCCTATTTTATAGGTAAAATTGAACTACATAACTTATATTCGTATTTATTAATATACCTAAATTAATTTATTAAAATCAACAAAAATTCACAAATATTTTATTTATAATCTTATTAATTAATAAAATATAAAAATGGTATACCATTTATTAATTTACTAAATTAAAAATCAATTACCTTTTTATCAAGTAGTATGTATACCTTTTTATTAATATAATATTTATAACTCATAAATTATCAATTTTTATAAAAAAACTAATTATACCATAATTAGATATTTTTCATTTTATACTTATTTAAAATTATGTCATTTACTATTTATTTCATATTTATTAAGGTATTTATTCCACTGGCCAACCAGGTGCTGACACATGTCAGCACTTGGGCTTTCTTCTTCAAGAAACCAGTTCGTTCTTATGTTTCAACAACCTATCTATAACTAATTCTACCCACTTCCTCCTAACTTCTTCACTTCGTCTAAACCCCACATTCTACCCTCCTAACAACCCTAATACATGCCCATCATTGATCTTCAGTTAACTCTCCTCCGATTCTTCTATAAAACCCCATGAACTTCATCCATTAATAACTAATTGGTCCTAACTTCTAGCACCATGGTCCATCGACCCAACTTCCCAGCCTCTCTCTGCCTCACTCCAACTATGACAGGGCCCGAGGACCGCCCAGCATGGAAGAAGGTCCATCAGAGGAGAAGTTCCAAGGCCAACCTTAGCCTTGCATCGCCGCAATCGCTGCGTAGAGCTCCGGTGAAGACCGCCGTTGAGCGAAGACAGCAGAGGTTCATACATCCTTAAATATAGGTCATCATTCATCTTTTTCCTTTTATTTTCTCGATTTGTGTGCATCAATTAGCTCAAGTAAGAGCATATTAGACTCATCTAATTATTGTTTCAATTGCATACTTCAGATTCATTCCGATTCACTCAAAATCTCCCTCCACCTATCTTTTATTTTCACTAATATAACATTTTCTGGAAACTATATTTGACTGCAACTGTCATGTTCTTGGTTGATTTCATTCGAAATAGAGCATTCCAGTCTTCATTTGCAGGTCCATTTCATCATCTGGAGCAACTCTTCACCATCTGGAACTTGTATTCAACGATTTCTTCGATCAGTTACGCATCATTACTAGCCCAGGACTCTCACAACTTCTAGATGACCTTAACGCACAGTACTTCTTCGAAGACACATTTAGTCCATCGTAGCCGTCCTCGCCTTCATTTCACCCACAGGCGAGCTCAAGTGTGAAGGTGTCACCCATCTGGCCATGCAGGAGGACGAAGCTCGCAATCTTTCACTGGCGATAATTTGGAGAAGAAAGCATCGCCACCGCATTGCAGAAAGGGGGAAGAACACACCCATGAACGCAACGCACCGGTGTGTGCCACATGGATTCATCCTATGGCTGAGAATCGTCCGTGCCATCTAATCGTGGCTGTTGATGTCGAACCGGTAGAAGAATTACAAAGTATCCCTCGCCAACTTCCAGATTTCACCATATCCAGAAAAGTTTCCATAATTTGCATTTAGGTCTCCGCACAAGGACATAAACGCAAAACATTTTATTTTTCTTTCAATTCAGTCCCTGTATATGGACCAGATTACCGACTTTTTCCTTTTTATTTTATTGCATTTCTACCCTTGTATTGTATAAACAATTTTGACCTCTTTTGACACTATTTTTCCTCGATTTTTTTAGGGTAGTTACACAACTACCCTAGCGAAGTTTCTTGATATTTTTTGTAGATTTTCATCTCGTATTTTTCTTGTTTTGTTTTTCTCACTTTGTATCTATTTTGAGGCTCATTTCTTGCATTTTCAAGAAGAAAAAAAATCACAAAATTTCTCTTTTTTTTAAAATGTTTTTTATACCTATAATCTTGAGTAATTTTGTGATTATAGTCATAACCCTTTATAATTGTGATTTACACCAAAGACCCTGAACCTCGTGTTAACTTCTATCTGATTTCTTATTGATAATGATGGTATCCGTCAAATATTTTACATTTATACCCTTCAAATTCCAATTATTTGCAAAGGAGACTACTCCCTCCTCCAACCAGTGCCCCCACCCCCTCGACCCATCATGTGCCGAGCTCCTCTCCTTCCCTTCCTCCAGCTAGCCCCACAACCAACCTCCTCCTCTTCTTCCAGACAGGCCCGCCACCGACTTCCTCTCCTTCCTCCAACCATCAACCCCCCCTCCCCCCCCCCCCCCCCGAGTCCTCCAGCCAGCCCCGCCCCGCCCCGCGTGCGTCGAGCTCCTACTCCCCTTACCCTGATGTCAACCTCCTCCCCTTCCTCCATCCAACACCCCCCGCCCCCTTCTCTCCCACCCAAATCACCCTCACCACCGAACCGACCTTGACTTGCCTTCCATAGATCCCCTTTGCCTTCCCTACAAGAATCGCTCCCCTTCTCAAAAGGTCATCCCATCTCCAGCAATCCCCCCCACCAACGAAGCAACCTCCAACCTCCAGACCCCTTCCACCACACGCCAAGACCCCCCCATCCTGACGGTCGCTGCCGCCCACCCTGCCCTCACCACCGAACCGAATCGACCATGCCTTGCCTCCTGAAAAGACCCTCTACCTTACCTTCCAGGGCTCACTCCTCCTTTCTCAAATGCCCGTCACATCTCTAGCAAACCCCCCACAAATCCAATGACCTCTAGACCCCCACTGCCTCATGCCAAGACCCCCTGCCATTAGTGACCTCCGGCCAAGTCCCCCCCAGTCGAGCTCCCCCCATGCCAACCTCCTTCTTCAACCCCCCCCCCCCCCACCCAATCTCCCGTCGAAGCCCCCCCCCCCACCCCCCACCCCCAAGCTGCCAAGCTCCTCCTCGATAAGCAGTTGGGCTGCAACTGCCTTCTTTTGGAGCTGCTTCAAGTGCAGCATCCTATCCCTACCTACGAAACAAGCTCCTCGAGCTCCCCTTCCCCCTTTTCCAGCTCGCCTCCAACTACCTCCCGGTTTCCTGCACTCGAGCCCCCTGCCCCATGTCATTGTATGCTGCACTTGACTCCTAGGAGGAGGTCGGAGGTAGAGGAGCGCGAGGGAGGGGAAGGGTGTCGGAGAGGAGGCGGAGGGCGGAGAGAGGCAGGGGGCCTGGAGAAGGAAGGCAAAGGGCAGAGGGGCAAGAGGGGGAGTGCATCATGCGTGGAGAAAGAAGAGGGATGTGGTAGGGATTTTTATTTTTTTATGGGATTTTTAATAGCCCTTGGATTAGATCATGAGTTAGATTAACCAAATAAAATTGTTGGGTTAACGGAAAAACTAACGGAGTGTTATTGGTGCGAGACGGAATGACTATCTTGTGTTTCTCGTGTAATTCACGATTATGAAAGGTTGTGATTGTAATTAAGAAATTACTCAGGGTTATGAGTGTAAAATTCCCTTTTTTCTAGTATATCTATTCTGACTCCTCAAGTTCGATCCAGGGAAACTGGCCCTGATAAATAATTACTTTAAAGATAAAATAGGAGAGATGCTCATTTCCTTCATTCTTTTTATCTCGCTCTCTCTCTCTCTCTCTATTTTATCTGACTTCTGTTTGATCAATCAAAATCAGATTTTCGTGGTTCTTCTACACCGACACGTTTCTTAATTAATCGCATGTCAGATTTTGATTATTAACAACTCTTATGCGTTGACCCTCTGATCCAATGGTCAACAATGAGTATCACGTCGACGGATGAGATTTAATCTAAGGACATCAATCCACTACTTAACTTTGGGGCAAAATTAACATGCGAGATCAGACCAGGAACAACTTTCTAGATCGAACGTTGCTAGAGGTTGCTGGATGAGCTGGGAAAATGGTGGCTTCAGGCGAGCTTCGATCGAGAAGATCTCGACCGTCCTTCACCTAAATCACCCTCTGATGAATGATATGACTTCCTACGCCTCTCCTCTCTCAATCCAAGGCTTCCATGGCAGTCGACTACAACTGAGAAGCTATCTAGAGGTCGAAAGGTTTGGAATCTCAAGTGGACCTCCAGATGGCTCTTTTCGCTCCAAAGCTTGCTCCTATGCCCTGCAATGAAATCGGTGCTCGCAGGCTATGTCCGGTGACTTCATTGAAGCGTTAAATTGGGAAATGGTGAAGGGGATGAAGCTCCAGCGGAGATGTTAAGAGGAGGAGCTGATCTTTAGAACTATGAGGATCTAAAGGTGGTCAGAGGGTAGAAAAGTAGAAGAAATAAATGGGGAACATGTTCACGTGGTTGGAGATCACTGAGAGTGACTGAAACTCCTCCGATATTTCAGATGGAGGTTGAAGATGAATGTTTAATCTAAGTTATTCAATAGAAATCAAGGCAAAAATTAGATGCCAAATCGATGATAAAATACTTAAATTTCCAGCGGTGAAGAAATGAGGACGAAAATTACCTTAAACTATAGGTACAACAAAGTGGCAGAAACACTTCGTAGGACACCGACCACGTGATTGGATCACGGATTTGCACGCCATATTTCACACTTATGATCGGAGAAACTCTCCTCTGTCATCGGAGGGTTACCACTGTGACTCAATCTCAGGGAAACGAAAGTAAAAAATCGATCAAACTAGCTACAAAGGTGGAAGGGCTCTAGTTGTAGTTGTTACTCCAATGAGTTTTGAACTTCAAAATGGGCATGAATCAAGGCATGATTGATGGATATGGAATGATGGTGAGTGAGAGGAGTGAATATGCTGGAAGTTCGGAGAAGATGGTGGAAGCAGTTAGTGAGTGATGTGTGAGGGAAAATGTGAGAAGATGTGGCTGGCGAACAGAGGTGCGAAGTTAGCAGGTGTACTAGATGTGGACCCGGGACAATAGACCCGGGCAACAAATGGGAGCATGCAAAAGAAAAGACAAAACAAGGAAAATGACAAAGATAAATTAAATTATTAAATAAAGGATTTAAAAATTGAACATGATTTTAAATAATTAAATAATGTAAATAAGAAATGTTAAGGATAAAATAAAGTTAATTTATGTGGTTTTTAATTAATGAAATATGGTATATACGAACGTTAAAAATAATATAAAGCGTTATTTACATGTATGTGTACCTTTATGTACAATATTTTGATTTTTAATTAATTAATTGTACAAATATATACATAATTTAATATTTTATTAATTTACAAAATTTAACAAGGGTTTTAAAGAAATATTTATTAGGTTTTTAGGAATTAATTTATTAGGATAATTAGATAGGTATATGTACAATATATACATAGTTATACATATACAACATCTACATGATTTTATTTTGTTGATTTTTTATTTTGTAATATTTATTTGTATTTTATATAAGTCAAATACAATATTTTCAATTAATTAAAAATACAGTATTTACAAATATGCACAATAAAATATATAAAGTATATTGTATACATAGGTATATGATACAATAATACCTGCAATAGCCACATTCCACACCATAACTCTGATTTCTATGAAAGCACCTCCATTTCAAAGATAGTTTAATTTTGAGTATATTGAAAGCGGGTGTGATGAGTTTGGAGTTTTGGTGGAACACATATTGATCTTGCAAGTTTGAACTTTGTTGCTTTCTGAGAGTGTTTTTGTTTATACAATATATCCATATTTTTATTATGTTTATTTTTTTTATTTACAAGAGAATTTGATTCGTGGTTTTCAAGAAGAAATACTTTTTATTCACAAAGAAATTGGTGATAAATAAAATAAGGAAAGCAATGTTTATATAAAATAATGGCATTCAAATGTACCAGTGGGAAGATCCACATATATTCAAAGAGGGCGCCGATTGTATGTAGAGGAGGTGCATACCTCAGGAAGAGATGATAAGTGTCCTAGACCAATGTCACAAGCTTGAAGCAGGTGGGCACCATTCTGAAATGAGGATGATTGCAAAAGTGCTTCATTGTGGCCTTTGGTGGCCTACTATGTGTTAGACATAATTATTGGGATTTTAAATAATGAAATTAAATTATAGTGTCGTTACCCTAAAATCCATCAATAGAAAATTATTCAATTTCCAACCAACATAAATAAATAAAATGTAGCAAGAGAAATTTGCTATTTTATTAACCTACGAATCATACAATGCCGAACTCAGGGAGACTACAAAAATCCTGAGGATTATTCAATTAATTGAAAATCAATGAAAAAATCAAGGAATTTCTATCCACACTAGTCATGACATTTGTATTTTTTGAATTTTGTATTTTTTTATGGAATTTCAAATTTATACATTTTTATTTGGTTTTCTGATTTCAGATTTATTATTTTCTATTTTACAAAAGTTTTTTTAAAATAAATAAAATAAAAATGAATAAAAAATAATAAAGAAATCAATAAAAAGGAAAGAAGGAGATAACTCTTAGTTGTTTATAAAGTGTTAATGTACATAGAAAATTCAAACAAAATATTTTTCAAATTTCTGACAATTTTTTTATGTTTTTTTTTTATCCAGAATTTTCCACTATTTTGGAAGATCTAAAATAGAATAAATAGAACACAAAATGAAAGTTTTTGGATTTTAAAATATCAAATAAAGTCAAAAATGGATGAAAAATATACAGAACAAAAGAGGAATTTTGTCTTTTTCAAAGATATATTTTATAATTTTATTTGTATTTTTTTATAGCTTTTTATATTTTTTAGGGTTCTATGATTTGTATGGTTTTATGAGGAATAAAATTGGCAAGATGGTGCAGAAATTAACGTAAATCACAAGAAGCGAACACGGATTTTTAGAAAAAGTTTTATATTTTATAATGATTTTCAATGTAAAAAGGAATTTGTACGAGTTTTTTCAATTTTTAAAAATAATAAAAATGCAAAGCAAAAATTATGAATGACATATCTATGTGACAGGAAAATAAAAGAATTATGGAATTTTTAAGCATGTTTTGTGATTTTCTAAATTTTCAACAAGCAAAATTAATGCAGATGCATAGGGGCATATATGCAAAAATTTATTTTTGCGACTAAATGATAATAGATATAAATAGTTGAGTGTAAATTACGTAAAAATCCCAAAAATCATGTGCCACTACACATGCACCTCGTTGTATAAGATAGAAATGTAATTAATTTATTTTAGTGGAGTATTCAATAACATAAAACATGCCAAACTTTTATTGCAATTGACCCAAGAAGTAATGAGCTAGGAACACTTGCAGTTCAAATAGGACAAAAGTGAAAATAAAATAATTGCAATGGGCAAATGTGCAAATGTTCAAATATAGACGAGGAGACACGTGTATTTATAGGAGCTATTTCCAATATGAAAAATATGCAATGACTCAGGCACAAATATACCCTTGAATTACTTGGCGCTCTGAATGGCTCCGACACGCTAACGCTATAATCCAATGGTTAACAATGAAGATCGTATGGATGGATGAGATTTAATCTTGGGACATCATTCCACGGCTCAACTTTAAGGTAATATTGATGGGCAAAATCAGAACTGGAACAACGCTCTTGATCGGACAGTGCTGGAGGCTATTGGATGAACTGGGAAGAAGGTGGCTTCAGGCAAGCTTCTATCGAGAAGATCTCGATCTTCCTCCACCAATATCATCCTCTGATGAATGCTATGACTTCCTACGCCTCTCCTCTCTCGATCAAGGCTTCCACGACAGTCGGCAACGACTGAGAAGCTATGTGGAGGTCGGAGATCGGGAAGCTCAAGTGAACTTCCAAATGGCCCGTTTCGCTCCACAGCTTGCTCCTATGCCCTGCAATGAAACCAGTGCTCGGAGGCAATGCTCCGATGACTTTATTAACATGTAATAATTGGGAAATGGTGAAAGGGATGAAGCTCCGACGGAGATGATCGGAGGAGGAGCTGATCTTCAGACTTGTGAGCATCTGAAGGTGGGTTGAGGGTGGAATAGCTGAAGAATGATATGGAGAACAAGTTGTCATGGTCGAAGATCAGTGAGAGTGGTTGGAACTCCTCCTGTGACGCCCCTCCCCAGGGATCCAGATACTCAGCAAATACACACCCACAACATACGATTCTACATTCGAAATACCAAGCCGTGACAAACGTGCAGGAGAAAAGTAAAGAAGGAAGAACTGCATTTTTTCATTCCTTTTTCATTCCATTCATACGTCATGTCCACCAAAAATATTTTTACAATGTCATAGACATGTAGCAACAAGTATGGATACATCATCTTGTATATCAAAAATATGTACAGGTACAAAAATCCAAAACAAGGGAACCCACTGTACCACAAAAGAAGGGTTGCAACCAAGTTAACCTCTTAGCTGCCTACTGTTGTGGCTGCTTCTCCTGCAAACCTGCTGAATTCACGCAAATAGGCTTATGAACAAAGCACCCAATACGAATATAAAACAACTAGAAAGGTAAACAGAAAGTGTACAAGAAGCAGTTGTGAAACCCCACAAGGTATTAATCAACTTTCATGTTCCCGACATCGACTAAGAAATGACACCTCGCAAAGATCACCATCTTGTGGAAAATGACTTCTAACAACTCGAGTTATAGTTCCAACCAAATATGAATATCTAGTGTACACAAATTGTAACTTATGAGAGAGTAGGACCACACTAGAAAAATAATCCAAGTCTACATTCCATCAATAGAGTTCTCGAATGAAGGGTACGGTCTGATTCAATACGTTTATCTTGGATTTATCGCTACTGATCACATAGTCTACAGCTTTTTATTTAATGAACTCGGTGTCTTTCCTAACAAAGGTGCATTCGGGGACTTATACGTGGGGCCAACACCTATAAGTACCTAGAAATCACGTCAGTAAGGAAAGGTGAGCTTGGATAGTAGTTTAATGCTACATAGGGTTACAACTCACTCCCTCTGCTAGTTACTTATTCTCAAGAGGAGTCACATAGAGCCCGTAGGCCTCATCGTCAGGCGGAGAACACAAAGACACATCACGCAACACAAAGCATAAGGCGCATAACCACTCGACGCCATGGCAGAGAAATCACTAAGGTGCCAAAAGGAGCATTAAGTAGTGCACACAACATGTGGTGAACTAAAGCAGCATTAATCTCACGACCGGGTTATTTACGGTTGTCCAAGACTCTAACCGAGTTTCCAAGGAGGCATGCTTCTCCTTGGAGGACACTTAACTTTATACAAGAGGTATTGTTGAACGTGTATTAAAACTAAGCAACCATCTCCCATTCAATGGTGTTAGACCATCAGAGATCTTTCATGATTGGGATACCTGTTACGATGAAGAATGAGATCTTTCATGATTAGAATATCTGTTACAATGAATAATGGAAGCATCACACCAATTTGTGACAATAATTTTAAGTAAATCACAAAAGGGGGTGTAAGATATATCAAGGATATTAGAAAACATTGTTCTTGGTCCATTAGGGAGTTCTTCCCTCTGTAGAATCAATGATTGCCTTTTTTGATTAATTTGAAATTGGTTGTATTTGGAGCAGGGATTTTGACTCACAAGTTTCAATAAGTCTAATCAGGTACATTATATTTTTACTGGGTACCGTTGTAGGAAAAATAAATAAAAAATGAGAAACTATAGGTTTTGAGAGGCAACTATATGCCTAGTAAATAACCACCATATATGGATACAAATGACGGTAGTGGAAGAAAAGGAAAGTGGGTAGAAAAATAGGAGAATGAATGCAGCTAACACAGATATAAGTATAAGGATATTTAGATATAAAGTGTGCATGTAGATGTATAGATAACTAACTAATATATAATAAAGAATTGCTTTTGCTACAAAATGTAATCCAGTTGTCACCTATATAACCTCAATAAATAAAAGCTACTTTTTTTATAATCTTACCTTCCTTTAATAGAATAGGTGTGATAACCTGCACCTATAAGCATAACCGCACTCTGTTCTTGCAGACATGAGTAGAATGAGAGTGTGGCAACCAAAGCACCCATTTCAAACAGGTCCAAACACTAGCTCAACCGAACAACAAAAGACTAATGCATTTCCTCTTCACCTTGTTTCTGTTTGTTGAGTGATAATACAGAGTCTTCACCAAAAATGTTAATTAGAGCAACAAGTTCTACGACAATTGGATGGTGTGTTTATTAATATTTATAACCTCTCTTCAAGGACTAGCGAGAATAACTTTCTACGCTAGTCTCAACTAAGCAAGTTGAAATGACTAGTCCGTGGTTTAACTAGTTCAATCAGAAATTATTATCATTGCACTTCACTTAGCACCACCAAAGTAAGAACTAAAAAACACTTATCATGTATGCAACCATATCAGGAAGCCTACACGAATACATATCATATGGATGATGTTCTGGTGACAATCCAAATCCTATCCCTATCTCCTTAATAGATATTGGTTACTTTATAGAAAATGATGGGAGGAAGCTGATATCAATTCTAATTCCAGATGTAGGGACATTTATGCTAATGGTTCAAGAAACTGTCAAAATACCAGGACTGTCAATATATGATGACTCAATAACAAAATTTTTTTAAGAGGGCAATCGATCACGTTTATCTGAATGACTATTATAGTAACGTGATTTAAATAAGTGATCAACTCTGTTAATTGGTGATATTATTTCCTACAAGGATTTTAACTTTGGCATGGTTGCACTACGCACAACCCAAGAAGCTCATATTATACTGGTTCGATATTCGCTCAGTCAAATATAGCCCTTTTCTTCTGAAATAACTACATTTACCAGCTTATGTCGGAGCTGAAATTTCCAAATAGCTATCTAAATGTACAACCACTTTGATAATGATAGTCTGCTAAATCCTACCTCCGGTCAATATAAAACCACCACCAATTTGACATAAATCCAACTACAAGAATCCAACAGGTTGTATTTCCAACTCTATCGAATTGTCAATTTTAAAATAAAGAAAGCCTTAAATTATTATAAGCATGAACAGGAAACACCTTGTGTTAAAGAAGAGATCCCAAATAAGAATCGAGCATCGGAATCCAAGCAAGAACCGTGCTACAGATTTTGAGAATTCAACACTCAGATCCCACTTGGAGCAGTCAGGCAGCAAGTACAACATACCCGACCACTCTCGGACAAAAGTATGAACAAGCGGGATATTAAGCACATCAGAGCTACGCATCATCCCATAGGACATCTGATCTTGATTTGAGAGAGACTTCTTCGCGCACCCCACATGCACAGCCCCAAAAAACCCCAACACGATCCGATGACGAGACCAAAACCCAACTCATTGAGGAACAAAGTGCTGAAAACGGCAGCAAGAGGGAATGATTCGTACCTAGTGGAGGTGAGGAACGAGTCTTCCGCGAAGACATCGTCAAGTGGGCACCTTTGGCTTCGCAATCGGGTGCTCCGGAAACCTCGGGCAGCTCCGGCAAGCTTTAGGGCAAAGCTCCGACGGTCTTGGCTTGGGAAAAAGGGACTAGGTCGACCAAAACAATTCCCAGCCTCATTTTTATGCTTGAGTTGGTTAATCGTATCCGAGGATCCGGGTCCGGTTACTGACCCATGGTCATAAAATGGTCATATCTCACTCACCTGACATCGGATTTGGACGTTCTTGGACTCGTTAGAAAGCTCTCGACGAGCTACACAATGGACTTCTCATTTGAATTTTTTTGAACTCTAGTAAGTACAGATTTTGCAATTAACCACAGACTTCAGTATTTTTTGCAATTTAGTCCCTGTTCGGTTTTCGGGGTTTTACATCATAAAAATTTCATAGGAAGTCTCGTCCTCGAGACTTGATGTGTGATCCTACTAATCTCGTAATCGCGTGATCTATAAAAATCTCAAAGAAAAGGACGAACCCATAAAAATCTCAAAGAGAGCTAAGCTTGGGGCTTCGGACTTCTATACTAGTGAGCTAGTGAGGATACTTATCCTTAATGTCAGTCTTTGGTGCCTTACACCAAAAAAAGAGTGTGACACAAGGGAAAACAAATTGTGAAAAAAATCTATATATCGTAATCATACCTCGAACAAATGAAACAGAGGCAGGGGCATACTCTTGACTAACAGCATTCAACTGCCCTTGTTGTGCCTGCGAATAATCGGGTCCTATTGCACTATATGTATGTTGTGGTAGAGGATGATGGAACCCTTCTACGGTGAAAACTTTATCCATGTGTGTAGGAAGAATTGTTGGACCTTGCACTCTGCTGAGGTGTACCCGAACCACTAGCACGATGGGGACACTGTGCTATGAAATGACCAGACTGATGGCAATAGAAACACACTCGTGATGAGAGTGATCCTCTAGAGACTATATTATCTCCTCGCGATTTGTGGGTCTACTGGTGTATCAAAGATCGGGAAGATGATACACCATGACTAGCCAAAGCGTGTCCCAAGATGTGAGACGAAGTGGAACCTGTGGTAGTTGGGGCCATCGCAAATGGGTGGAAATGGTGATTTCTGCGAGGATGGAGTGAATCTCGATGCAATTTTCTATTGTACTGTTCAGTATGGGATTGTGTCTGTCCTGTTAGTAGTCGTCTCTGAGTAGCCTCCTACCTTGTTACCTTTGATGTCACCTCCTTGATAGAGGTGAGGTCCAAGGTAGACAAACAGTTTTGTACTTCTTCTCTCTTACCACGTATGAACTTCTACAAATTCTCTCGTGGGTAGGTTGTAGTGGCAGGAGAGTGGCGTGCAAGCTTCGTATAGCAGATCAGATACTCTTGAGCTGCCATGGAGCCCTGTTTCAGCTCTGCAAACTCTCTCCTCTGCTCTTCAACCCAATGGTCTGGATAGAACTCTTCGCGAAACACATCCAAAAATACATCCCAAGTAATCAGCTTTGTGAGGTGCTCCTTGATGGCATTCCACCATCTCTCTGCTTATCCAACTAGTGAGAATTCCGCGAATGTAAGCCAGCTATCTGTTAGAGCACGGATAATCCGCAGCACCTTAGACACATGCTCCATCCACGACTCTGCATCAACTGGTGTAGTGGTGCCAAGGAATTGTGGTACTTGAGATCTCTGGTAGGAAGCATATGTAGAATGATGCTTCTGCAAAGCATCCATATCCTCATCTTGTTCTAAATGTAGTGATGACACCGGATGTACGCTAGACTCCTCCCCTGAAGGTCTATAGGAGGGGTCAGACTGCTCTTGGAGCCTTTGCTCTAGCTGATCATAGCGTTGCTGGATGCCCTGAACGGCCTGAACTAGCAGGGCCAACTGCTACGCCACATCTGTGTCGACTCGTGGCGGCATAGTCTTGCATGAGAATCACAACATTAATATTTTTTTGTACATTTGAGAAACATGTGGAGATGCAACTAAATATACTAATCTCCTGGGACTCGTGTAGGCTCAAGATCCATACACTATCTGTATTTTGAATACCACAAAAGAATCATAATTGTGAAGTATATTGGAGTATCATTGCTTTGATACCATGTTGTGATGCCCCCAGCGATCCAGATACTCAGCAAATACACATCCACATATACGATTCTACATTCGAAATACCAAGATGTACCAAACTTGTATGAGAAAAGTAAAGAAGGATGAACTGCATTTTTTCCATTCTTTTTTTTTCATTCCATTCATACATCATGTCCACAAAAAATAGTGTTGTACATTACCATACAAAAATAGCCACATGGATAGATACATCCTTTTGTCTCTCAAAATCTAAGTACAGGTACAAAAACAAAGAGCTGGAATTCAACTATACCACAAAATAGTGTTGCAACAAGTCAACTACATCTGCTTACTATTGTGGCTGCTGCTCCTGCAAACCTGTCGAATTCACGCAAATAGGTTTATGAGCAAAGTACCCAATACGGATATAAAATAACAACTAGAAAGGTAAACAACAAGTGTACAATAAGAGAGTTATTAGAGCCCACAACTATAAACAACTTCCTCGTTACCATTATCCACTAAGAACACATCTCGATTTAAAATCAGTTTGATGACAAAATAAGAAAATCAACTCATAGAAAATAAAAAATACAGAACAAGGCAACAAGAGGGGATGATAAGTACCTTGCAGAGGTGCGGAACGAGTCCCCCGTGGAGAGATCATCACGTGGGCACCTTTGGCTTCACAATCGTGTGCTCTAGCAACCTCGGGCAGCTCCAGCGAGCTCTAGGGCGGAGCTCCGGCGGCTTTGGCTTGGGAAAAAGGGGCTAGGTCGACCAAAACAATTCCCAGCCTCCTTTTTAAGCCCAAGTTGGTTAATCGGATCCAGGTCCGGATACTGTCCCATGGTCATAAAATGGCCATATCTCACTCATCTGATATCAGATTTAGATGTTCTCGTACTTGTTGGAAAGTTGTTGACGAGTACTACAGGATGGACTCCTCATTTAAAATTTTTGAACTCTTGTAGGTACAGATTTTGCAATTAACCCCAGACTTTAGTAATTTTTACAATTTAGTCCCTGTTCGGTTTTCAGAGTTTTACACCTCTTATCTTGCAGATCAGAGGTTGAAGATAAATATCTAATATAAGTGATTCAATAGAAATCAAGGCAAAAAGTAGATGCCAACTTAAGGATAAATACTTAAATTACCTATGGTAAAAAAATGAGAAGGAAAATCGCCTCGATCTGTGGGTACAGTAGACTAGTAGAAACACGACCGAGGACTCTGACCATGTGATTGGATCATGTATTTGCACACCATGTTTCAAACTCATGATAGGAGAAACTCTCCTCAGTCAGTGAAGGGTTACCTCTGTCACTCGATCTAAGGGAAACAAGGGTCAAAAGTGGATCAAACTCGGGACGGAGGTGGAAGGGATCTATTTATAGTTGTTACTACGACAAGTTTTGAAATTCAAAATGGGTGTGAATCAAGGTACGATTGATGGATATAGAGTGATGGCGAGTGAGAGGATGAATAGGCTAGAAGTTTGGAGAAAAAGGCAGAAGCTATTACTAAGTGACGTGCATGGCAAAAATGGTAGAAGAGGTGACTCGTGTATGATGGTGCGGAGTTAGCAGGTGGACTGGAGAGTTGACTCAGGTCAACAGACCCGTGCTGTGAAAACCCAAATTTTCTTCTTCTTTTTTTCAAAAATCTGGAGTATTTTTGACATCTAAAAAATTTAAATAATCACACCATTACGTAGATCTCGTCGAGATCTTTCCAACGAGTCCAAGAACACCTAATTCTGATATTCCTATCTCAAGTTATCGTTGTTTTAAGAACCATAGTCGGGACCCATATATGGATCCAAACCGGATCCGAATCGAGATCCAAATTCACCTCTCCTTCTATAAATAGGAGATGGTAGGCTGCTCTCTAAAATCCCTAGCCACCACCATCCTTCCCTCTCTTTGGAGCACCACCACCTTGGTCGATTTTATCATTGGGAGGCCGCCGTCGACGTCAGAGAAGGAGCTCCGAGCAAAGATCCGCGACCACCATCACGTAGGAAAGCTCGAGGTCACCTTCGTACGTGCATTCACGTTCCGATCGAGCGACGGAAATAGCATTTCCATGTGAGAGGAGAACCCGAGGGAACATCCTCGGAGGTAACGATAAATACCTTCCTCTTGCTGTTGGATTCCACACATTTTTCCTACATTCCTGAACATCTTTAGAGCTTTATGTGTTTTTGTAATGATAAACCCTCCCTCTTGTTGTTGGTTTCACATGGCCTTACCAAACGCATATGCTTAACCATTCGTAAATCGTATGATGTTCTTGTAAGAGGTTCAAACCTTCCTTGCTGGTTTCGATACATATTCATGAAATCTCCTAAGGCCTTAAGATTTTTTTATGGTGTGAATTATAAATAGTGGTCGTTGTCGCATTGTGCGTAATGCATACATATTATAATAATACCTTAGAGATCGTTCTAAAAAAAACAACATTCCTTTCCACGAACATGATTCTTATTAGTTAGTTGAGTTATCAATTCTGATATTGTTGTATGGGAATATCAACGACTAGTAAGGCAAAGGTATATCTCGTATTATCCATAGAATTCATGTGATCTGCATATCCCTTTTGTTTCTATTTTCACTCACAAATCAGAAGCCAAATCACATGTTGGTTAATATAGGTTAGTAATTATAAGATATTGAATTTGTTGGTTTGTAAGCACTACATGTGCAGATGAAAGGGCTGAAACGAAAGTCTTGATAGGGACACCATACCTTCTGCTTTAAATTATACGTTGATTATCATGAATAGATGCATTAGTTAAATGCTAATAAATAAATGATGCCGTTATGGCTAATGAAAGGTCTTCCTTTGTTTACTACTTACGGGTGAAATTTTAATATCATAATTACGAACATTTTATTAGGTCATATCAATATCCAAACATCAATCGATGCCAATTTAGGATAAATCTTTAACATGCATTGTCGATCTACAGTTACTTCTAACGGAATTAATTATATGTGCATGTCTTATGTTGATATACATGTTGTAAATTGTCTAGGCTTAGTCATATTGCTCATTATAATTGTTCACGTACAACTTCTTGCTAACCCTGTAATGAAACTAACCTTTCATAGATTATCGTGATGTCTTGGTGGATTATCGAAAAAAAACATACGTCAATTGTCTCCTTTCCCATAACAGAAATTGAATATTAAGAACTTCACTAATTCGTAAATTCTGAGGAGATTATGAATTGTATGTTTAGTGTTAGAACTAATATTTGTTTCATGAGTGGTCCTCTGATTGTCAAAATCTTTCCAAACTTTTTATGGCTACCTCGAAAATCGCATGTAAAGTAAAAAAAAATTAACAGATAAGTTAAATGCCGATACACCAAATTAGTATATCAACTATTTCAACTCCCAAACGATTGTCAGATAAAGATGATACCATGTTATATGGTTTGGAAAGTTTGTATTGAGCTGTGATAAATACACAATGTTACGATAAGTCATTGCAATGGTATTCATGATGAATTTAAATCTGTGGAGGAGTGTTCATAATGATCGGGTAGATGGAGGTAGGCATCTCAAGGGAGTGGGCATGCACCCTTGAGCCCTGGATAGATACCATGAAGGTCGCGACCCCAACGGACGAGTTGGGTGACGCGTTGCACCTAGCAGCCCGGTGGTATCCGGAGTCGCTCGACGGAGTTGGCAGGTGGCGCGGTTGGCGTTCTTGGTTTCGCACTTATACACGATAATAAGATTCGGAGTAGAATTATGTGTGGCCGCATCAAATTCTATTTTGAGTAATATTATTGTGAGAGGTGTTCCGGGATATGGTTTGAAGTTGGAGAATTTGAGGTTGAAATACTTGGAGGTTTATCCAAGATGACAAACAAGTTCCCGCGTAGCGGAGGCCTGCGAGTCGCGTACTTGCGTGTGCTAAAATAATACGAGAAAGGATAAATAATTTATGATTGGAGGCCAGATATTGTATATCATTGTGGGCTCTAACCAACTTGTCAAAATATCAATGATCATTGTGGTAGAACTTAATCGGTTATTTTTTTTATAAAATCAATGTGATCGAATGTGATTCTAAATGACTTGGCGTTCTTTATGAATTGTTTCAATACATGCATATTCCATTAAATAAATTTGGGTATACATTCTTTTCTTACCCCTACTTTAGTCGTTATAATATTTATCTCGTTATTGGGCAATTGCTCATAACGTTACCCTCGTGTAAATCCAACAGGTGTACCTGAGCAACAACCGCCACAGTAGCGCTCTTTTGAGGAGATCAGACTTCTTTTCGTCATATTCGCATCAGGCAGGGTGTGTCCTGCTTAGAGTAATTTATTTACTTCCGCTTTATTTTATGTTATTCTGAGAGACTTCGTAGTGAGATATGTGGAGAGTTTTTCTACAAAGTTTGAGATTTTCTGATGTATCTCGTATCATGCATATGGACTTGATGAGTATTGATCAGAACGGATGTTGCATTTTCATTTCCATTTCATATTGTTCTCATGCTTTTATTTATATTTCAAATGTTAATCTAATGTGCATAAGATGGTTTGCTGAGTATCATAGATCATGGGCGTAATTGGACCGTAGGTCCGACGCTTCCGTCTCGTCGGTTTCGGTAGCCGGAGGGGCGGGGCGTCACAGATGGTATCAGAGCCCGATACTCCATTCTATCTTTGTATATTAGATTATCAACGGGATTTGAAATATAAAAATAGTGATAGAGTCTTCGGACCTTGTCATCAATAAGGAGAATAATTCATGTTCTATTTGAAGTGTCCGTTGTCTCTCTAACCATGAAAATTTTTTAATATAATGATTCTCGCAGGGAATCATGCCGCCTCGTGTTGACCCTGATATTGCGCAGCAGTTGGCCTTGCTAGTTCAGGCCGTACAGGGTATACAACAATGTCAGGAGGTATTGGAGCAAAGTCTCCTTCAGCAGGATGATTCCTCGTACCAACCCTCTCATGAGGAGGAGGGCAGTGTTCACCCTTCGGTGTCTCTGGACCCGGAAGGATCAGATGATCTAGAGATGCTGCAAAAACATCAGACGACCTACGCAGCATATCAGAGATCTATGGTGTCATAATTCTTTGGCATCGGCACGCCAGATGAGGCTGAGCTATGGCTGGATCATGTATCTAAAGTGTTGAGGATGATTCATGCTCCTGAAGAGTCTTGGCTTACATTTGTGGAGTTTTCACTAGCAGGTTATGCTGAGCGTTGGTGGTTCGCCACCAAGGAACATCTGGAGGATCCCATAACATGGGAAATTTTTCTTGATGAGTTCCATAGTCAGTTCTATCCTGATCACTGGGTTGAGGATCAGAGGAGGTTATTTGCTGAGCTGAAGTAGGGGTCAATGACGGCCCAAGAGTACCCCATTCGTTACACTGAACTCTCCCGCCACTCACCGGCGACTACTGCTTTTCCCGAGGAGAATTTACAGAAGTTTATCCGGGGACTGCGTGACGATGTGCAAAACCAGCTATCTGCATTAGATTTCACTTCCATCAAGGAGGTAGCCGCTAAAGATACCAAGATGGAGGCAACTCAGAGTCGGCTTTAGGGGAGTCCATTACATTTCCAACCACCTCAGCCCGGGAGATCTGCTCGTCGAGATTTCTATAGAGCTTGTAGAGAGCGTCGTTTCCACCCAATGGCTACCACTCCTACCGTTAGCAGATTTGCCCCTACACCTGCTTTGGGGCAGGGCTTGGCGAGTCGTGGTTCTACTTCCTTCTGCTCTTCGACACACTCGCAGAGTCGTAAGACAAGAGGTGCTAGCCTTGTCTCGGGAGGCTCCTTTTCTCAGCCAGGAGATCGTAGGTGTTTCCACTGCCAACAGCCGGGCCATTTCAAGGCTAAGTGCCCCTTACTTTCCAGCAGCTCAGGAAGTCATCAAACAAGTTTACGACCAACTTTCTCACCTGCAAATTCATATGGATCAGCTTCTCGTCGTGGAGGTTGAGGTTTTCAACGTCCTCCATCACGACCAACCTTCAGTGCTGCAGGTTCTAATACCCCACCACAGCCTCAGGGACAGTTGAACGCAATCACACAGGAGCAGGCCCATGCCTCAGGAGCTGTAGTGCGAGGTATGATTTCAGTACATGGTATATCCTTACACGCCTTATTTGATTCGGGAGCTACGCACTCTTTTCTAGCACATCGCTTAGTATCCAAATTAGATAAAGAATCAGTCTGCGTTCCATCTCCTTACTACATCAAGGGTCCATGGGGCCAATTACTCGTAGTACGACAAGCGATGGAGAAGGTAGCAGTGCAGATTGGCGGGCACCTAATGCCTGCATATCTTTTACTCATTCAGCTAGAAGATTTTGATGTCATCTTAGGTATGGATTGGCTCGAGCAACATCACGCATGTCTTGATTGCTTCGAGAAGAAGATAGTGTTCCGTATCCTAGACATACCTACCTTTCAGTTTGATGGACGTGCCTCGGATGGTGAGGTCTTATATGTATCGGCATTGAAGGCCCAACACTGGCTCGATCAGGGTTGCATAGGTTTTCTCGCCTATGTTGTGGAGTTACCTGCCGAAGATCGTATGATTGAAGATGTCAAAATTGTACGAGATTTTCCTGATGTATTTCCAGAGGAATTACCTGGACTGTTGCCAGAGAGGGAGATCAAGTTCGAGATTACCTTGATACCTGATACCCAACCGATCTCCATACCTCCATATCGAATGGCACCGGCCAAACTCCGGGAGCTCAAAGTACAACTGCAAGAGTTGTTGGAAAAGGGATTTATCCGTCCCAGTACATCACCTTGGGGAGCACCGGTCCTCTTCGTAAAGAAGAAGGATGGGTCTATGCATTTATGCATCGACTACAGGCAATTGAATAAAAGGACGGTGAAGAACCATTATCCACTTCCACGAATAGATGATCTTTTTGATCAATTGCAACGAGCAGTGGTATTCTCAAAGATTGACCTACGATCGGGTTATCATCAATTGAGAATTAAGGACACAGATGTGCTTAAATCTGCTTTTCGTACCAGATACGTCCACTATGAGTTTGTGGTTATGCCATTTGGACTCATGAACGCACCTACCGCGTTCATGGACATGATGAACAGAATTTTTCGTCCATACTTAGATCGGTTTGTGGTAGTATTCATTGATGATATTTTGATCTACTCACGTGATGAGCATGAGCATGAGCAGCACCCTCGTACTATTCTCGAGACACTCAGAGAACACAAGTTGTATGCAAAATACAACAAGTGTGAATTTTGGCTTACTGAAGTAGCTTTCCTCGGTCATGTAATATCAGGAGCAGGTGTGGCAGTTGATCCAGCCAAGATAGAGGTTGTTATGTCCTGGGAGCAGCCCAACAGTTACCGAGATACGCAGCTTCTTAGGCCTCGCCGACTACTACAGACGTTTTGTTAGGGGCTTCTCGCAGCTAGCTCTACCACTTACTCGTCTGACACAGAAGGATGTTCCTTTCATTTGGAGCGTCAAGTGCGAGCTGAGCTTTCGTACGCTGAAAGAAAGACTGACCAGTGCTCCGATTCTCACCCTTCCGTCAGGCCCCTTAGACTTTACAGTGTATACTGATGCATCAAAGGAGGGTTTGGGAGCCGTGTTGATGCAACGTGGTCATGTCGTGGCATATGCATCACGACAATTAAAGAGTCATGAACGGAACTACCCTACCCATGACTTGGAGTTGGTAGCTATAGTCTTTGCGTTGAAGATATGGCGTCACTATTTATATGGGGTCACATTTGAGATTTTTACAGATCACAAGAGTCTCTAATATATCTTTGACCAGCGAGAGTTGAATATGAGGGAAAGGCGATGGATGGAGCTGTTGAAGGATTATGACTGCACTATCTCTTACCATCCGGGTAAGGGGAATGTAGTAGCAGATGCTTTGAGTAGAAGAGCACATACCGAGGGCACCACAACATGGCTACAGACTTGGGATATGCTCGCAGCACTTAGTGAGTGGCACCCCTTTGACAGTACTACAGTTGTTGTAACTATACCTGCCAAGTATAGTGGACTATGGGATAGGATTGTGCATGGTCAGCAAACAGATCAGAAATTACAAGACTTATTCCATCGATGCCTGAAGGAGGAGTTTGATGGATTCAGAGTCTGTGGGTCCATCTTATGGAAGGGGGACCGTGTCTGTGTCCCTGATGATGGTGAGTTAAGGAGAGACATCCTAGATGAGGCTCATTCTTCTAGATTGTCTATCCATCCAGGGAGCACCAAGATGTATAGAGACCTCCGTCAACACTTCTGGTGGGAGGGGATGAAGAGAGATGTTGCAGAACATGTTACTCGTTACCTTACGTGCTAGTTGGTGAAGGCAGAGCACAAACGTCCTCCTGCCTTGTTACAGTCACTTCATGTTCCGTTGTGGAAATGGGAGAGTATCTTTATGGACTTCGTGACATCCTTACCTCGTACAGTAGGTAGATATGATGCCATTTGGGTTATTGTGGACAGGTTGACCAAGTCCGCACATTTCATTCCCGTGAACATGACATGCACTCCGATAGATCTGTCCAAGCTATATATTCAGCATGTTATTTGCTTGCATGAGATTCCCAAGGAGGTTGTATCTGATAGAGATTCTCATTTTACATCGCATTATTGGGGAGAATTCATGAAGGCCCTAAAAACCGAACTATGTCTTAGCTCAGCCTATCATCCGCAGACTGACGGGCAATCAGAGAGGACAATTCAGACCCTTGAAGACCTACTCAGAGCATGTGCCATTGAGTGACAAGGATCTTGGAAGGATCACCTTCCTTTAGTGGAGTTCACCTATAACAACAGCTACCATGCTAGTATTGGTATGACACCTTTCGAGGCATTGTATGGGCGAAGATGCACTACTCCCTTGTGTTGGCAGGAAGTGGGTGACAAGGGTATTAATTCCACTCAGATAATCGAGGACACAACAAGAGCAGTGGAAACGGCTAGAAAGAAATTATTGACTGCATAGAGCCGTCAGAAGTGCTATGCTGATCAGAGATGTCATGATCTTGAATTTGATACCGGAGACTTTGTGTTCTTAAAAGTATCTCCAATGAAAGGTATTCAGAGATTTGGTGTCAAGGGCAAGTTGGCACCACGATTCGTTGGCCCTTTCGAGATCTTATCTCGTATTGGGAAGGTAGCATACCGAGTAGCACTCCCCCCTCACTTGGCAGGCGTGCACGATGTATTCCATGTGTCAAACCTCCGGAAGTATATTCGAGACCCTCGACATGTGATTAGCTATGAGGACCTCGTGGTTGAACCAAATTTATCTTTTCCCGAGGCACTCGTGCAGATTTTAGACCGGTCAGTCAAGAGGTTACGACGAAAGACATCCCTTTAGTCAAGGTATTGTGGCAAAGTCAGAACGTTGAGGAGGCCGCTTGGGAGCCTGAGGCAGATATGCGGCAGAAATACCCCTATCTTTTTGAAGGTATGTTCACGAAACCCTATTTCAGACCTCTTTAAGATTTTTATGGGTTTCGTTCTCTTTAAGATTTTTATACCTGAATCTACACCACATTCAAAACTTATACGTTAAATCCTACGTCTCGAGGACGAGACTTCCTTTAAGATTTTTATGATGTGAAAACCCGAATTTTCTTTTTTTTTCAAAAAGCTGGAGTATTTTTGACATCTAAAAAATTTAAATAATCACACCATTACGTAGATCTCGTCGAGATCTTTCCAACAAGTCCAAGAATACCTAATTCTGATATTCCTATCTCAAGTTATCGTTGTTTTAAGAACCATAGTCGGGACCCATATATGGATCCAAACCGGATCCGAATCGAGATCCAAATTCACCTCTCCTTCTATAAATAGGAGATGGTAGGCTGCTCTCTAAAAGCTCTAGCCACCACCATCCTTCCCTCTCTTTGGAGCACCACCACCTTAGTCGATTTTATCATTGGGAGGCCGCCGTCGACGTCAGAGAAGGAGCTCCGATCAAAGATCCGCGACCACCATCACGTAGGAAAGCTCGAGGTCACCTTCGTACGTGCATTCTCGTTCCGATCGAGCGACAGAAAAAGCATTTCCGTGTGAGAGGAGAACCCGAGGGAACATCCTCGGAGGTAACGATAAATACCTTCCTCTTGCTGTTGGATTCCACACATTTTTCCTACATTCCTTAACATCTTTAGAGCTTTATGTGTTTTTGTAATGATAAACCCTCCCTCTTGTTGTTGGTTTCACATAGCCTTACCAAACGCATATGCTTCACCATTCGTAAACCGTATGATGTTCTTGTAAGAGGTTCAAACCTTCCTTGCTGGTTTCGATACATATTCATGAAAATTCCTAAGGCCTTAAGATTTTTTTATGGTGTGAATTATAAATAGTGGTCGTTGTCGCATTGTGCGTAATGCATACATATTATAATAATACCTTAGAGATCGTTCTCAAAAAAAACAACATTCCTTTCCACGAACATGATTCTTATTAGTTAGTTGAGTTATCAATTCTGATATTGTTGTATGGGAATATCAACGACTAAAGAGGCAAAGGTATATCTCGTATTATCCATAGAATTCACGTGATCTGCATATCCCTTTTGTTTCTATTTTCACTCACAAATCAGAAGCCAAATCGCATGTTGGTTAATATAGGTTAGTAATTATAAGATATTGAATTTGTTGGTTTGTAAGCACTACATGTGCAGATGAAAGGGCTGAAACGAAAGTCTTGATAGGGACACCATACCTTCTGCTTTAAATTGTACGTTGATTATCATGAATAGGTGCATTAGTTAAATGCTAATAAATAAATGATGCTGTTATGGCTAATGAAAGGTCTTCCTTTGTTTACTACTTACGGGTGAAATTTTAATATCATAATTATGAACATTTTATTAGGTCATATCGATATCCAAACGTTAATCGATGCCAATTTAGGATAAATCTTTAACATGCATTGTCGATCTACAGTTACTTCTAACGGAATTAATTATATATGCATGTCTTATGTTGATATACATGTTGTAAATTGTCTAGGCTTAGTCATATTGCTCATTATAATTGTTCACGTACAACTTCTTGCTAATCCTGTAATGAAACTAACCTTTCATAGATTATCGTGATGTCTTGGTGGATTATCGAAAAAAAAAACAAACGTCAATTGTCTCCTTTCCCATAATAGAAATTGAATATTAAGAACTTCACTAATCCGTAAATTCTGAGGAGATTATGAATTGCATGTTTGGTGTTAGAACTAATATTTGTTTCATGAGTGGTCCTCTGATTGTCAAAATCTTTCCAAACTTTTTATGGCTACCTCGAAAATCGCATGTAAAGTAAAAAAAATTAACAGATAAGGTAAATACTGATACACCAAATTAGTATATCAACTATTTCTACTCCCAAACGATTGTCAGATAAAGATGATACCATGTTATATGGTTTGGAAAGTTAGTATTGAGCTGTGATAAATACACAATGTTACGATAAGTCATTGTAATGGTATTCATGATGAATTTATATCTGTGGAGGAGTGTTCATAATGATCAGGTAGATGGAGGTAGGCATCTCAAGGGAGTGGGCATGCACCCTTGAGCCCTGGGTAGATACCATGAAGGTCGCGACCCCAACGGACGAGTTGGGTGACGCGTTGCACCTAGCAGCCTGGTGGTATCCGGAGTCGCTCGACGGAGTTGGAAGGTAGCGCGGTTGGCGTTCTTAGTTTCGCACTTATACACGATAATAGGACTTGGAGTAGAATTAGGTGTGGCCGCATCAAATTCTATTTTGAGTAATATTATTGTGAGAGGTGTTCCGGGATATGGTTTGAAGTTGGAGAATTTGAGGTTGAAATACTTGGAGGTTTATCCAAGATGACAAACAAGTTCCCGCGTAGCGGAGGCCTGCGAGTCGCGTACTTGCGTGTGCTAAAATAATACGAGAAAGGATAAATAATTTATGATCGGAGGCCAGATATTGTATATCATTGTGTGCTCTAACCAACTTGTCAAAATATCAATGATCATTGTGGTAGAACTTAATCGGTTATTTTTTATAAAATCAATGTGATCGAATGTGATTCTAAATGACTTGGCGTTCTTTCTGAATTGTTTCAATACATGCATATTCCATTAAATAAAATTGGGTATACATTCTTTTCTTACCCCTACTATAGTCGTTATAATATTTGTCTCGTTACTGGGCAATTGCTCATAACGTTATCCTCGTGTGAATCCAATAGGTGTACCTGAGCAACAACCGCCACAGTAGCGCTCTTTTGAGGAGATCAGACTTCTTTTCGTCATATTCGCATCAGACAGGGTGCGGCATGCTTAGAGTAATTTATTTACTTCCGCTTTATTTTATGTTATTCTGAGAGACTTTGTAGTGAGATATGTGGAGAGTTTTTCTACAAAGTTTGAGATTTTCTGATGTATCTCGTATCATGGACATGGACTTCATGAGTATTGATCAGAATGGATGTTGCATTTTCATTACCATTTCATATTGTTCTCATGCTTTTATTTATATTTCAAATGTTAATCTAATGTGCATAAGATGGTTTGCTGAGTATCATAGATCTTGGGCGTAATTGGACCGTAGGTCTGACGCTTCCGTCTCGTCGGTTTCGGTAGCCGGAGGGGCGGGGCGTCACACGTGCCAACAAATGAGAACGTGCGGAAGAAAAGACAAAACAAGGAAATGACAAAAAACAATGAAATTGTTAATAAATGATTTAAAAACAAAAAAATGAATTTACATAATTAAATAATGTCAATAAGAAATGTTAAGGATAAAATTAAGTTATTTTAGGAGATTTTTAATTAATTAAATATGGTATATACAAGGGTTAAAAGAAATATGAAGTGTTATTTACAGGTATGTGTACCTATATATACAATGTTTTGATTTTTAATTAATTAATTATACAAATATATACATAAAATGATATTTTATTAATTTAAAAAAATTTATGAATGTTTTAATGAAATTTTTATTAGGTTTTTCAGGACATAATTTATTGAGTTCATTCAATTGGTACATGTAAAGTATATACATAGTGATACCTATAAAATATGTACATGATTTTATTTTTATTGATTTTTGATTTTTTAATTTTTATTTGTATTTTATATATGCCAAATACAGTATTTACAATCAATTAAAAATACAATATTTACAAATGTGCACAAAAAATAAATAAATAAAATATTTAGTATACATAGGTGTATGATACAATAATACCCCTAAGTAGTCACATTCCACACCTTAACTCTGATTTTTAAAAAAATCACCACCATTTCAAAGATAATTTAATTTTGAGTATAATGAAAGTATGTGTGATGAGTTTGGAGTTTGGTAGGACAAATATTGATCTTGCAAGTTTGAACTTTGTGGCTTTTTTAGAGTGTTGTCATTTATACAATAATAAATATTTTTATTGCAATTATTTTTATTATATACAAGAGAATATTATTCACAAACTTCAAGAAGAAATTATTTTTAGTTACAAAGAATTTGTGATAAATAAAATAAGGAAAATAGTGTGTATTATATACATTTGTGTACATATGATGAATAAATACAAGTAAAGTATGATTTTGGTATTTATGGGCCTTATCTCCTCCTACTTTATTCCGTGTCGATCAGGTTCAGTCTTGACTTTCTCTCGGGGTCTAAGTTAGCATGTATCTATTACATATACACCTTCTTTATATTCTTTGTTTTTCCTTTATTTCTTTCTTTTTTTATTTTTGGTTAAAATAGTTTTGGTTAAAATAGTGATAAATATACAATATTTACACAAGAATTGGGGTTACTAAAAGAATGGATTTATTGATATTTACTGGTATTGTATAAGGGATTTTAAGCTAAAATAAATTAATAAAGATGATGAAATGCAGGTCCATCATCCCCATATGCTTTACCTTTGCAAATCCCTTAGCAAACACTTATTTGAAGAATAAGTGAATAAAATAAAATGAAAAAGAATAAAGGAAAAATAAAGAACTCATAATAATATTGAGTATTAAACTTATCTTCATAAAATCAAAGTGCGGATCCCTATCAGACCTTTGTATTATTAGTTTGGGCGAAACCTTAGTGGGAAACAGACTTGATACTCAACAACCTCTAGAAACCAAACAACTCTCCTCAAGTCTCCTCAATAGCCAGGTTAGAATAGATCAACTCATACGCAAACCCTTATGGCTATGAATCTTCTTTTATATTGTAAGTGTATGTAGCTCTCCTAGGTTAGCGGTAAAAGTCAGTCTTCTCCAACATCGTGACCCTAATTCCCCAATCCAATAACTCTTTCCTCGAGAAGCGGGGTATTCCCTTCTAATTTCAAGTGCAACCAACTCTAGAAGAGGAGGTGGGGAGAAGAATGGACGATAGCTAGTGTAGCTACCAATCCTTGGATGCATGACTAGTGTAGCCAAGTCATCCATCTGTATGCTCACAAACATTTGACTTATAAAAATGTACATACTCTGGTAGGTATTTTATTTTCAATCAGACATGTCAACATTTTTAGTGTTTTTTATTTTGCAGTTTTTTTATATATACAAGGTGCATCATGTACATAAGGAGTTTTTCCTCTTGAGCCAGTAGATTGTCCCTCTTTTGAAGCTTTATTGCAACCCACAACATTCTGTCTTTAGATCTTGCTGCTACTTTACCGACTTGGGGTACAATAGCACAAATGTGTGACTTCCGATGTTTCCATTGGCTTGTGTCTCATGCCGACAAATCCATCCCTCTACCACTTCAACTAAGATGATCAAAGTGTAAGTGCATGTGTGCAAGATAGGTTATTAACAACTATAATCATGCTTGTGCTCCAAAGAACTCTACTTAGGCAGTCAAGATGGCACTGAACTAAGTCTTGTTGTTTCCAAAGAATTAAGTCTATAGATATGAGGAATCTCAACTCCATTTCCTATAAGGTTCCTCTGAAATTAAGTGGCTTAAGGTTCAACTAAGCACCATTCTTTGACTTTATTCCAGACTAGTTTAAGCATCAATCTTATTCTAAAAAATGCATATGCAGATGCAAGAAGTATATACAAAACATTTTTTAAAGAAAAAGAAAATTAAAGAACAATCTTTTTGAAAAAGTTTTCCAAAGTGTTTTGAAAATTTTTATAAATTTTAAACATTTTTTAAGAAAAAGGTTACTAAACTGAATATATACAAGTATACACAAAAGTATTATACAAATTTTATAAAAGACTTTAAAGAGGATTTTATGAACAAGTTTTATATACAAGTTTTATAATAGATTTTATATACAACAAAGAATTTTATGTATAGGAGGATAAATGATTAGTGATTTTATACCCACGTGGATTTTACGAATATATATATATATCCCATAATTTATATCCCACGTGACAAAATAATTTTACAAAAATTTCACAAACCTTTTCAAACATTTTACAAAAGTTTTTTCAAATAATTTTCAAAACATTTTGCAAAGGTTTTTTGAAAAAGTTTTACAAATATTTTTTGCAAACTATTTTACAAATATTTTTACAAATCATTTTACAACCAATTTTACAAATAGGTTTTTGCAAACATTTGCTTTCGTAAATTTTACAAACATTTTGTATTGTATATTTCATTTTGAACAGAAAAAAATTTACAAATATTTTACAAACAAAACATTTTTACAAACAATTTGGCAAAGATTTGTACATGAATAGCTTTATAAACATTTTTACAAACATTTTATAAACAAATTTATAAAAGTATTTTGCAAATATTTTACAAACATTTTTTGCAAATATTTTTCAAAAGAGTATTGTAAATCATTTTACAAATCATTTTTCAAAACAAATTTTATAAAAACTGTAGTAGTCATATTATTAATAAAAGTACGAGTTATGGTTAAAGTATATATACAATGTATATGACACCCCCTATACTTGGATCAGGCTTCGTCCTCATAGTGACCAAAGATCTACAAAGGAAGACATCAGCCGTTCTAATTATAGAAAAGTGAAAAGAATCCTATACAACAACAACTCAAAGAATAAATGAAAAGAATAGAAGTTTGTGATCCCCCCTATACTTAGGATTAGATAATCCTAAGTATAGAAGACTGTACAAATGGTGAAAATCGAGGAAAAGAATGAATAGACTCAACAATGCGACTCGTCAGAATCAACAAACTCAACAACTTGACTCACCCTCCACTATATTTAGGATAAATGATCCCTAAGTATAGAAAAGGAATATAAACAACTTGATGGACAAGCAAGAGATTAGAATAATTAAAAGAAAATAAAAACATGAAAGAGACGGTATGAACAACATCATCCCCCTAAAGTATAAGCAACAACAGGAGTGATGAAATAGAACGAATATGAACAACTTGAATCATTGACCCCCCATACTTAGGATAAAGTACATCCTAATTATATCCTATACACACGGAAAAGAGGTGAACGATAAAAATGTAAGATGAAGGAATAAAACGAAAGGATATATACAATAGAAAATTATCTCATATGTTTTATGCAGGAGATGTCACAAATCATCGTTTGATACCATATATGGAGTCTAGCACTGATAGGAATATATCATGATCTAGACATGGCTTCATCAACTATCTATTCATAACAAATTGCTATGCGTTAGATGATAACCTAGATATTATAATACCACCATTATCACGCACAACTCTCACAATGAATGGTCCTGACCATTTGATTTTCAATTTGCTTAGAAACAACTTCAATTTAGCATAAAATAATCAAACTTTTAGATCAAGGGAGAAAGTCTTCCTTCTAATGTGTCTATCATGCTAATTCTTGACTTTCTCCTTATACATGAGTGAGTTGTCATATGCAAAATCTTAGAATTCCAATAATTTATTCAGATTAAACTTCATATTCTATCCTGCCTTCTCATAATCCAAATTTCATAAACGGAGTACCCATAAAGATTTGTGAATAAATGTAACGGGCAAGTGGAAAGGCTTTCCATACACCAATCTATAGGGAGACAAACCCAATGGAGACTTGTACACCGTCTGATAAGCCCATAGAAGTGAGTCAAGCATTTGAACTAGTTCTTCCTATCTGGGCGTACAAGTTTTTGCAAAATCTTCTTGATCCCCTTATTTGATATCTCAGCCAAGCCATTAGTCTGTGGGTTGTAAGGAGACGCAAGTCTATGCTCAATGGCATACTGCTTCACGAGCTTCTTGACTTCTTTGTTAATGAAATGGCTTCGCTCATCTGAAATGAGTATCTTCGGATCCCGAACTGAGCAATAATGTGGTCCTTGAGAAAAGAACACACTGTAGAGCTATAAGTGGCTTAGGTGGGGATAGCATCCACCAATTGACTAACATAATCCATGACAAGTATAATGTACTCATATCCCTGACAGACAAGAAATGGGCCCATGAAGTCTATACCACAAGCATCAAAAACATCTGAAATATGTATGTATAACAGAGGCATGGTATCTTTGGAACCAATAATTCCTCCCATCTTTTGACAGTCAGTACAACCTCGAACACACTCCGTAGCATCCTTAAATAAAGTTGGACACCATTGGCCTCTCTGTAAAATCTTCGTTGTTGTGCGCTTCTCTGAATGATGCCCACCATAATCTAATTTTTGATAATGCTCAATTATGTTGGTGTATTCCTCTTGAGGAATGCACCTCATCCAGATATAATCCGCACCTAACGAAACAGATACAGATCCTCCCACTGGTAAAAATGTATAAACGAAACATGTACGGATCCTCCCACTAGTAAAAATGTATCTCTGGCAGGAATTTTCCTACCTTATGCTTCAGCTAATCTTGTGGAACTTTCTTGGAGACAAGTTAGTTCACAATATCATCATACCATGGAGTGAGTTCAAAGACAAAATGGTGTCATATGGAAAGGTCTCTGTAATTCAAGCATAGTCTACTCAAGAGTCTCTACATCTGTAATTCGGGAAAGATGATCTGCCACAACATTCTAAACTCTAGGTTTATCTCTAATCTTCATATCAAACTCCTTGAGATGAAGGATCCATCTGATAAGGCATAATTTTGCATCCTTCTTTGCTTGTTGGTATCCTACTGTAGTATGATATGTGTATACAATTACGTGTGAACCAAGTAGATAGGATATGAACTTCTCTAATGCAAATACCATTGATAACATCTCATTCTCTATAATGGTGTAATTTCAATGTGCCTCATCTTGAGTCTTGCTAGCATAATATTTGGCAAACAGTATACCATCCCTTCTCTGCCCTAACACAACTCCAACAGCAAAATCTGATGCGTATGTCATGATCTCAAAGGGAAGAGACCAATTAGGTGGTTGTAGGACATGTGCACTAGTAACCATTTCTTTCATCTGGTGAAATTCAATGAGGACTTTCTCATCTACAACAAACTCACTCTCCTTGCATAAAAGCTCAGTCAAAGGACTGGCGATCTTGTTAAAGTCCATAACTAATCACTTATAAAATCTAATGTGCCCCAGAAACGACCTCAGCTGCTTTAAATTTTATGATGGATCTAGCTTGGAGATCACATCAACCTTAGTTTGGTCAACCTACATACCATGTTTGGAGATGATGGGGACTAATACAATCCCATTAGTCACCATAAAGTGACTCTTCTCCTACAAGCGATCTAGGTTTACCTCACAACAATGTTGAAGTACTTGGCCTAAATGAGCGAGACATGTGTCAAAACTATTCCGTAGATCGAGAAATCATCTTTGAAGACCTCTATAAAACTACCCACCATGTCGCAAAAATGGCCAACATACACCTTTGGAATGAAGCAGGGATATTACACAATCCAAAGGGAATCCGTATAAAGGCGTAGGTGCCAAACAGATAAGAGAACGTAGTTTTATCCTGATCCTCAAGAGCGATAGCAACCTACTTAAACCCCAAGTACCCATCCATGAAACAAAAGAACTCTTTCCCTACCAACCTTTCTGTAATATAATCAATAAAAGGCATTCGAAAATAATCTTTCTTGGTAGCTGCGTTCTGCGCCAGTAATCTATACAGATGATGAATCCATGATTCATTAACTTTTCTGTCGCATTTTGTCTTAAAACCCTAAAAGAATGCATGTAAGTTTTAATTAATTCCCATCTTTTATTCAAACATCATTCATGAATAAATATTCACTTTAAGCATCAAAATCATGTAAATAAATAAAGAACAAAGAAAAGAAAATAAGGCAGATTGGAAATATGTATATATGTATAATATGACTTATAAATATAAATATAACTGCAAGGTATATTTATAACCTAACCCCCGAGATCAAGTCAGCATGGATTGGTCGACAAACCAATAAGTAGGGGGATATAAGGAAAGAAAACCCTAAAAATAAATTAACACGCTTCATGTACTTCTCACTATTTATCAAATAAATACAAAATTTCAACGATTTTTAATTAATTCATATGTACATATTTCTCACCAAACTCTTTTCTTAATTATTTCTAAAAATATATGTAAAAATATAAAAATAAGTTAAAAATATTGCCTTGTATATATGCCAAGAAACCTAGCTTTTAATTTGTCAAAATCTCAACTTCCGAAACACATAACTTCTTCATACGAACTCCAATTTCACACTACTCACCTTTAAAGTTCATAAAATAATATTCTCTAATTAATAAAGGTGGCTTCATAGAATTCAGAGTCCGTTTGCAAAAAGTCAGTTTTGGGACCAAATGACAACGGGATTTCTGGGCTATTTTTTATGTAGAACATATTATTTATATTTTTATTAATTTTATAATTTCTAATTATTTTCATGATATTGTATTTTCACCCTAATTTATTTCAGATTTTTTGATCTTATTTATTATTTTAATAAATTCCAAAATCCTAAATTATAGGTAAAAATGAACTGGATAACTTGTACCTATATTTATTAATATATGTAAATTAATTTATTAAAATCCCTAAAAATTCACACAACCTTTATTTATTATTCTAATAATTAAGAAAAATATAAAATTAACATTTTTTTCTTTATTAAATTAAAAATCTAGAACCTATTTATCTATACATTCTTATTAATATAATATTTATAATTCGAATAATATTTATTATTTATAAAAAACTAATTTTTTTTATAAATTAGATAATTTAATTATCTACATTTCTTGTTTTTACACTTAATTAAAATAACATTATTTAATATTTATTATATAATATATAATCTAATTTACGCATCTGGCCTACCTGGTGCTGACAAGTGTCAGCACCTGGTGCTTCTTCTCCAAGAAGCCGGTGCTGGAGTTTGTTCCACCCAGGCTTCTTCACCTATTTTTCTCGCGCGCATTATAACCCTTCCAGGCGATCTAAACCCTTGAATCCCCTCTCCTAACAACCTAAATACTCGGCCACCATTAGATCTAGCATTAATCTCACGAAATCTATCTATATAAACCTTCGAAGTTCGCAACTTCTAACTCTCCATAACCACCTGCAGCTCAGGCATCCAGTGGCTGAACCCCTCTCTTCCTCGCCTCGCTCCGCTTGTCCAGGAGGTGACAACTCCAATCTACGACGCCAGCGTGGGAGAAGGACCTTCGGGGAGGAGTTCCATGGTGATAGCTCCGCCTTGCATCGCCGCCTTGCACGCGTCCAGCTCCGGCAAAGATCGGCCATCGCAACATCTACCAGAGGTAATACACCTCTACATTCCCATATCTACTCATCCGCCTTCACCAAATTTAATCTCGATCCTTGTGCCACGATTAGCGTGGCTAATCATGTAATTAGTTAATCTAATCCTCTACCTTAAATGCACAACCAAATTCACATCCAAACAGTTTCAAATTCCACTCGAATCGCAATCCATTTCTCGAGTATTTTGCACGCAAATTTCATCAAGTCTGGAAATGCCATTTTTGACCTTGCAAACTTAAACTCGTTGGCCGATTTCATCACAAATCAAGCATGTATTTTGCTTATTTGCAGGTCCAGCTTTCATCAGGAGCGATTTCAAAATGTTTGGAACCTTCAGCTTCACGCAAATCATCATCAAAGTTGGCGCAACAACCTAAGCACCAGCGTCAAAGGCATCAACTACCCAACTTCTCCGATCGATTCCTTTTGATACTGGCCATATCCAGCCGTGATCACCCGTAGGCGAGCTCGAGGGTTAGAGGAGCTAAACCTCTGGCCCTACAGGAGGCCCAAGCTGCATCTCAGTCACCGGAGAAAAATCGAAGAAGACGACGTTGTTGCCACCTACGTCAACTGCCTGAAGAACCTCAAGAATAGCCCCGTGCTACAGGCTCTCGATGCATGGCATCTGCGGACGATTCAGATCAACGCCGACGTTCTAATCTCCGCTGTTGAAAGTGAAGTGGTGGAAAAATTGCAGACTAGATCCATAGGAGTTCCAGAATTTCATCCCACCTCTAAGGTTTCCAGTAATTGCTATTAGGTCCCTACGCAAGGATCTAATTGCAATAAATCATATTTTTGTTTCTGAACAGTCCCTGCCGAGGACCTTTTTGCAGAACTTTGATTTCTTTTTCTTGCTTTTATACCCCTAGGCTGTAGGGGAGTTTTGGATGCCTTTTTGACATAATTTTTCGTAGATATTTTTAGGGCCCGTTCGGTTCAGGAATAAGCAGGAATAAGGATGGGGAATAAGGAGAATAAGGGTCTATTTTTTGTTCGGCTGGAGGATAGGAATAAGGAGAATAGGTGAAATAATGGTAGGTAAGGTGGGATAAAGATAGGAATAAGAGTGAAATAAAATGGAATAATGGGGAATAGTTGTACCACTAGGAACCGTGTCGGGAGAAGAATTGGCCCCTTATTCCTGAACTTATTCTCCAACCAAACAGGGCCTTAGGGTTGGTACGCAACTACCCAAGCAAGGTTTCCGGTAATTTTCATGTATTTTTGTCGTGTTTTCACCGTGTTTTAATTTGTCGTAAATTGTCTCCGTTTTAATTTGTTTTTGTGTGTTGTTCGAGCCCGTTGCTCGCCCATTCTACTTGCTACATTATATCAAAGATATTTCACCTATATTCCATCTATTATATAGTAAGTAAATTGTTTGAAAACTAAATAAAAATTGGGAAAAATATAAAATCAAATAAAAAAAATAAAAATCAAAACTCCATAAAAATTGTCGCTTTTCCTTAATCGCTTTAAGAAGAGACAAAATAATCACAAATATATTTTCTCTTAAAAAACTCAAAATATACTATTCTGCCTCCTTGTGTTCGACCCAGGCACACTTCCCTGGTTAAATAATTAGTGTAAGATTTTTTTCTTAAAACTGATCTTTGTTTGATCAACTAGGATCTCTTTGCGGTTTTTCTACACCGATAACCTTTTCTTCTAAAAACCGCAGTCCGATCTGAACGTTGCATCAAAATGGCACCGTTGCTGGGGATCGAACCCGGGTCACCCGCGTGACATTTTGATGTGACGCTAGATCGGATTGCGTTTTTTCTACACCGACAACCTTTACTTCTAAAAACCGCAATCCGATCTGAGCGTCGCATCAAAATGGCGCCATTGTCAGGGAGACGTTAGTGTATTTTGATTTTTTTCGTATTTTGTGATTTTATTTTTTCTCTTCTTATTGATTTTCGTAGCTTTTCTTCAGTATTTCTTACGGCTTTTCTCGACTCGTTTCTCGATCTTCTTTAGCCACTAACTAATTTTTGCAGGGCCTGTAGGATCAGCCAGTTTCATAGGAAGCCGAGTCAGTTGAAAGAGCAGAGGCTGATTCCTTCTTTACGAGTCGGCTACAGAGGGCAGAAATTAATTAGTGTAATCTTATAATAGAGAGAGAAAGAGAGAGAGAAGTTGTATTAAACTCTAGTAGAAGGGGTCCACTAAGGACATCCTGACTTGTACTCCCCCCCCCCCATTTTTTAGGGGTCTGATTCATCAAGTACGGTTTATTCGGGGGATCAGGGCACCCACCGCGGTTTTTCTCACCTCAACGATTTTTCCGCGGCTTTTTCGATAGATGCTTGTTTAGGAGTTTTCTTTCTATCTGATTGTGCTTACATAGCTAGCCTCAAGACTTGCAACCTAGGTGCATAATTTTAGGATTTTTATAAAAAAAAAATAAAAAAGTAGATGTTTGTTTGAAAAAACCAAAAAAAAATTAAAACCCCAAAATAAAATCAGGACTGCTAGATATATCTGACCTAAAAAAACATAAAGATTCATCTGATTTTGGAGAGTAATCCCCGTACATCTTCTCAGAGTGTGCGAGTGAGAGACTACCCATATGGTCAGAGCCAAAAACCTATATTTCTTGCGAAATAATACTTAATCTATGCTCCTAATCACTGTTCCTCAGTGGGTACGCTCGGGTAGCCGGAAACGATCCGAGTTTACTTAGCAGAGTGGGAGGTTTAGAGGACACTGCGTAAGGCTTCGTCCTCAAGTAACACGGGTAGCCGGAAATGATCCGTACTCACTCCCACTCTGGTTGAGTGCAAGTGATTTCTTATAAAGACTGGGGCCAGTGTTTCAGAAAAACTATCGGGCACCTATCAGCTCGCGTTAATCGAACATACTTGTTTGCTAATTACAACTCTATAACCGACAAGATAAAAGACCGAACTCTTACGGTCTTCACCGGGTTGTGTTGGTGAAAACGGGGTTTGCTTAGTGTTTGCTAGCGGGGTGTGAGGTACCGCAGCTTTACCCATTTTTCCCTCTCTCATGAATCGCAAATCGTGCTCTCACGATCATTCTCTTGATATCAAAGATGACATCTCGACGGCTATTCTGCTCAGACTCCATGAGCTTTCGACCGTTCACTATCGTTTTTAGATCTTCACAAGCTTGGGATGACTCTCTTCCCAAGTTGGTCCCATCTGATCTGGAGGAGAGTCAGACCCAGACTCCCTCGCCTCCTGACCAGAATATTGAGGCAGACCCATGCCTCAATGCATCATCATCTCCAGCCGAATTTTCACTGAGTTCTTACGAGAGCTTTTCTTTCACAGAAGATTTGAAGCAGATGGCTCGCGGCAAAGGACCAGTAGATGAGAGGCCACCAGCTGACGAACATCATGAAGGAAGACCAAACTCAACAGATATTACGACAGGTATTCTCGACACTCTCCAACAGATGAATATTCAGATTCGAGAACAATTCAGAACTCAAAATGAGTTGCGGGCTGAGATAGCCACACTGCAAGCAGGGGCCGAGAACCAATTATCGCCTGCAGTGGTTCCCGCTACTTTACGGGAAGAGTGTGACCCGAGCGCAAGAACGCTCCATCATTGGATTCAGCTACCTCCGAATCAAGGGTCATACGAGTTGACACCGCCCTTCATATCACTGCTTCCCAAGTTCTACGGGAATGCCATAGAGGAGCCATTTACCTTTCTACAATAATTCGAGATGATTTGCGGTACGACTAACTATCCAGGACTTACACAGGAGGCTGTCCGCCTCAAAGCCTTTCCCTTCGCCTTAGCCGATAAGGCGCTTTACTGGCTTAGTCACTTGGGAAGGGAAATTTCTACATGGGATGATCTGAAGTTCACATTCCTCCGTAAATATTTTCCTCTGGGGAGGACGAACATGATGAGGAGTCAGATCTCCAATTTCACACAGCTTCCACATGAGTCTTTCCATTAGGCATGGGATAGATTCAAAGACCTTACGGAGAGATGCCCGCATCATGAGATACAAATGAAGGTGCTAGTTCAAAATTATTTTGGAGGACACCAGCCGGACACCCAGGGGCTAGTGAGTGTCGCATGTGGCGGCAGCTATTTGAACAAGGATGTCGAGGCAGTCCGGGCCATCTTCAAAGGGATGGCTGAGAACTCGAGAGTCGTTGACTCTACTCAGGCATTTCAGAAAGCCCCTCAGCCACCACATCACTGAGAGCATATAAGGTAGCTAACATCTGAGAATCTGAATCAAACACCAACATGGGCTTCATTAGTGAGAAATTAACGTTGGTGGATGTGATTCAGAAACAACTTCAGGACTTACAACCGTTGCGAGAGTTGGAGAAACTCTCATCTCTACCTCAGCAGTTGAGTGATCTTTCGAAGAAGGTTTCTGAGCTTCAACTTCAGTACCAGCAGAGCCAATCTTCTTCGACCGCACAACCTACACGGAGGATCTTACCCGCTCCACCCACCCGTCAGATTCACTATGTACAGAGCGATCCAGAGACTCCACAGATCGATTGGCATGAGGATCAGTCTCATGCCAATCCTGGCCAGATCAGCAGCGCTGCAGATATGGAGGTTGAGCTACAAGCCACTCTCGAGATTAACGGGATTAGGTATACTTCGACTCGCAACTGAGTATACCACATCATCACCAACAGCCATACGGTCATCCGCAGCATGGACGTCCACATTTCCAGCACCGGCAGAATTTCACGTGGCAGCAGTCTCACCAGAATGTTTATCAGAGACCACAATCATACCAGTATCTTGCTCACCATTTATAGACATACCCGTATCAGCAGTCGTAGCAATCTTCCTCCACACCGCAGAGATTCTCCCAGCATTCCACCTCTCAACAATACATGCCACGGCAGGAGAGAGAAGCAAGCCAGGGCCACCACACCGAATCTGAAATGAACTCACAGGCCCAGGCACTAAATCAGATCTTGGATATGCTGAGTACGCTCCAGATTGCGCATAAGACCAAGATGGAGTAGGTTAATCGTCGTCTAGACGAATTAACTGCACAGAAGACCACTCTTCCAGCCCAACCTCAGATGAACCCAAACAACAAGAGGAGGCATCCAGACTAGGTAGACAACACTACAGGTATGATCTCGTCTCCTCAATTTTTATCTAACTTCAATCATCTCAGGAGCGGTAGATCACCACGTGCACCTGCTAGAGTAGAGAAGAGGGCACTAGAGGAGCAGGAGCAAATCCATGAGCAGCAAGATTTTGATGCTGAGGAGGAGAACCAACACGATGATGAGGACCACCTTCAAGATCCAAGAGAAGGGAGCGATGTCGATACAGTTGATATAGACACTGTCGAATCAGACAATGATATCACGCCATACCATGCAGATACTCCTGACAAAAACATATCTTCCCCAATTTTAGAGAATTTTGTACATTAATATGAAACTCTCGATGTACAAGCTGATTCCAATATCAATAAAAATTCTGATTTTCTGATTCCCGACATTGTCCCTTTTCCCGATGCTCTATTTGGAAAAGGAAAGAAAAATAACAAAAAGAATGTCGTGACTCTAGGAAAGAAAGGTTACTAAAAGATCACATCTTTTTGAAGATTCCACTTCACGATGCCTTGGATCATTTTCCTACACTCAAGAATCAGTTGAGGAACAAATGTACTACTCGTAGGAAAAAGAGATCATGAGTTAAGAAGCATATATTGACCAAGGCAACTTTGTGTACGATTCGGAACATGGTACCCAAGACGAAGAAAGATTCTGGAGCTCATTATGTCAATTGTCAGATTGAAGACACTACATTCCATCGTACTCTCTTAGATAATGGTTCCTCGATCAATTTAATTCCATCCTCTTTGCTTAATACGCTCAAGCTAGGTCCTCTCTACAAATCACGAGCGATACTTAAGTTTACGGATCGATTTGTGAAGAGACCTAGAGGTGTGCTAAGGAACATTATCGTGACCGTTCAGGGCTTGCAGTTTCCAGTCGACTTTACTATCCTAGACGTGACGTGCCCTACACAGTTACACCTTGCTCCAATCATTCTCGGGAGGCCCTTTTTTGCAGACAGCAAGAGCACTCTTTGATTATGATGCTGGGAGAGTATCTTTCTGCACAGACAATGGAGAGATACACATTGAGATGGAGAGAGAATGTAGAAGTCCTAGATCAATATTTTCATTTACTTTAGAGGACACCAGTCTTGCAGAAAATTGCCAGCACATAGATGAGACACAATTTCCTAATCTTGAGAGTGTTTATTTTGATACCCACGATATCCTACACGATGATAGGGTAGATCACCTAGTACCTAGTTCTTCAGATGATTGTTCACACACAGAGACAGATTTCATATCAAATTCAGATGAGCAGTCACTTGTAATAGACATCTCAATGCCGCAGATTGAGAGTACACATATTACAACACAAGAGTCAATTGATTACATTTCACAGATTATACAGTCTATTCAGCATAGAGAGTCGAATGGTGTGATGCTTACACATATAGACACCTTTTGTAGTCCGACTCCAGAAACACATATTTCAGAAAAGAGAGCTATGCCATGTACAGAGTTCACTTACAGAGGAGGCTCCATTTGTTCAGCTAAGGATCAGTACGCACATAAAAAGCAAAAAAATCAGTACGACCCTGGTTGAAGTGATCTATTTCGTACAGGATTCATGATCATCCTTTCACTTCATCTCATCCTGTACAAATGCTTTTGCGCCATTCGATTTCTGGAGATCCGCAACACTTGTATATTCTTCGTAGACCACAATCGTCCCCATTTTTTGCTTGTCTTCTATGCTTAGGATACCAGATCCTAAGTATAGGGGGGACCGATTGTTCGTTGATTGACGTTTTATATTTTGTTCTGATTCTTTTGTATATCTTTTCTTTTTCACAAATTACCGGTCTCCGATATTTGCTACACTCTTTTCTATACTTAGGATTCCTTGTCCTAAGTATAGGGGGGATCGAGTGATTTCGATGATTTCATTTTCTTTATTTCTTTTGTTTCTTTGTTGTATATTCTTTTTACTCAGTCACCTCATTTTTGCTCTTCCGTTATACTTACGATGACCTGATCGTAAGTATAGAGGGGTTGACTTACTTGTACTCTCTATTCTTTTTAACCCACTTTTACTCAGCACAAGTTATGTCCTCCTTTTTCTCTTTTGATGCTATGAGGACATAGCACAAGCTAAGTATAGGGGGTTCATATATATTGTATATATACTTTTGTCCATAACTCGTACTTTTATGTGTTTTCTATATCTATAAAATCCATAAAAAGTGGGTGAGGGTTAATTTAAAATCCATTTATATATTTATTTATTACTTATAAAATCCTTGTAAATAAGTAAAATATGTTTAAAACTTGTATTTAAAATCTGTAATTAAAATATGAATTTGAAATAGGTATTTAAAAATTTTATAATACTTATTTAAAATCTTATTTATTAAAACATGTGTAAAAATCATTTAATCCTTGTAAAATCCTTTATAGACAAAATCTGTAAAATACATTAGATATTTAACTCAAATAAAATATATCTTGTAAAATTCATATGTAAAAAACTTGTTTATAAAAATCAGGAAATCCATAAAAAATACAAAGTCCTAAAAGTCATAAAAATTACAAAAGCCTTAAAATCCATAAAAATGAGTAAAATTCTGAAAATATACTTCACAAAGACATGGTTGCATTTGCATTCGCATTTTTTCAGAATAAGTTTGATTTCTGAAACTAAGGATTGAGTCTAGTCTAAAGGATGGAGCTTGATTACGACCTTTAATTTTCATTGTAAGGAGCCTAGTTAGGATCTGGAATTTAGACTCTTCAGGTCTGTGACTTAAAATCTTTGGGTTCCATAAGACCATATTCGAGAAATCAAGCCATATGTGCTTAAGTAGACCATTTGGTGTCATCCGTACAACTCTACACTAGTGAACCAATCTTGAACACATGCACTGTGCACTTAGCTCAACTCACATGGAGTTATGAAGAGCAATACATCTTGGTAGTGCATTTCTATCATTATTTTTGTGGCATTGACGTCTAAAGACGGGAGAGATTGGGGTTGTGATAGTTGCTTCGGATGAGGGAAGGATCTGCTGACATAATTTTTCTAAGACCTCAAAAAAGGACGGAATAAAAAGATGCTATATCCGTCGAGGCACAAAAAGATGAATGTAGTGCAAGCAAATTACAAAGTCAAATCAAATAAGAAGCCACCAAATACGACCACAATGGTCGAAGCTTCCACCAAAAATGCTTGCACATCTTAGTGGACACTTAGCTACACCGGTTGAGCTTCACAAGGAGATGTGTCTACACTGTTCGCACTCCACTTCTTTTCTTATTCTTCTACTTTCAATCTATACTCGATTGTGGACATAGCACGAACTGACCTTAGGAGAGAATACCTCCCGCCCTGAGGACAGAGTAGCTGGATGAGGAAGCAACAGAAGTGTATAGCCGGGATGGACGGTTTCTTCGTTTCTCTAAGCAGGAAGAGCTAAATCAATTCACACACTGTACAAATTGACTTTAAGGATGATAGAGTTTGCGAAATGAATAAGTGAGTTTGAACTAGCTGATGAAGTGATCTTGAATACGGATTTATGGAACTTGAGGATTGTTGAGGATAAAATCCTAATCCTAGTTAAGGCTCCGACAAAATGCTTGTTTCAGGCCCGATCAAGCTCTGTCCTTTATCGGTTCTCATGAATTGGTTTAGGAAAACAAATTCATTCTAACTTTCTTTCTTTTTCACTTACTTTTTCAAATAAGTGTTTGCTAAGGGACTAACAAAGTTTAAGTATAGGGGGCTTGATGAATCCATGATTCATTAATTTTTCTGTCGCATTTTGTCTTAAAACCCTTAGCAAATGCATGTAAATATTCATTAATTCCCATCTTTTATTCAAACTTCATTCATGACTAAATATTCACTTTAAGCATCAAAATCATGTAAATAAATAAAGAACAAAGAAAAGAAAATAAGGCAGATAGGAAATATGTATATATGTACAATATGACTTATAAATATAAATATAACTGCAATGTATATCTATAACCTAACCCCCGAGACCAAGTCAGCATGGATTGGGCGACAAACCAATAAGTGCGGGGAGATAAGGAAAGAAAACCCTAAAAATAAATTAAGACACGCTTCATGTACTTCTCACTATTTATCAAATAAATACAAAATTTCAATGATTATTAATTAATTCATATGTACATATTTCTCACCAAACTCTTTTCCTAATTATTTCTAAATATTTTTATAAAAATATAAAAATAAGTTAAAAATATTACCCTGTATATATGCCAAGAAACCCAGCTTTTAATTTGTCAAAATCTCAACTTCCGAACATCATAACTTCTTCATACGAACTCCAATTTCACTCTACTCACCTTTAAAGTTCATAAAATAATATTCTCTAATTAATAAAGATGGTTTCATCAAATTCGGAGTCCGTTTGCAAAAAGTCGATTTTGGGACCAAATGATAACGGGGTTTCTGTGCAATTTATTTTATGTAGAACACATTATTTATATTTTTATTAATTTTATAATTTCTTATTATTTTCATGATATTGTATTTTCACCCTAATTTATTTCAGAATTTTTGGATCTTATTTATTATTTTAATAAAATCCAAAACCCTAAATTATAGGTAAAAATGAACTGGATAACTTATACCTAATCTATCATTATATGTAAATTAATTTATTAAAATCCCTAAAAATTCACAGAACCCTTATTTATTATTCTAATAATTACGAAAATATAAAATTAATATTTAACTATTTATTTACTAAATTAAAAATCCAAAACCTATTTATCTATACATATTTATTAATATAATATTTACAATTCGAATAATATTTATTACTTATAAAAACTAATTATTGTATATATTAGAGAATTTAATTATCTACATTTCTTGTTTTTACTCTTAATTAAAATAACATTATTTAATTTTTATTATATAATTTATAAGCTAATTTACACATCTGGCCTACTAGGTGCTGACAAGTGTCAGCACCTGGTGCTTCTTCTCCAAGAAGCCGGTGCTGGAGTTTGTTCCATCCAGGCTTCTTCACCTATTTTTCTCGCACGCATTATAACCCTTCCAGGCGATCTAAACCCTTGATTCCCCTCTCCTAACAACCTAAATAGTCGGCCACCATTAGATCTAGCTTGAAGCTCACAAAATCTATCTATATAAACCTTTAAATTTCGCAACTTCTAACTAACTCTCCATAACCACCCGTAGCTCAGGCATCCAGTGGCTGAATCCCTCTCTTCCTCGCCTCGCTCCGCTCGTCCATGAGGTGACAGCTCCAATCTACGGTGCCTACGTTGGAGAAGGACTTTCGGGGAGGAGTTCCAAGGTGATAGCTCCGCCATGCATCGCCGCCTTGCGCGTGTCCAGCTCCGACAGAGATCGGCCGTTGCAGCATCCACCAGAGGTAGTACACCTCTACATTCCCCGATCTACTCATCTGCTTTCGCCAAATTTTATCTCGATCCTCGTGCCACGATTAGTATGGCTAATCATGTAATTAGTTAATCTAATCCTCTGGCTTAAACGCACAACCAAATTCACATCCAAACCGTTTCAAATTCCACTCGAATTGCAATCCATTTCCTGAGTATGTTGCACACAAATTTCATCAAAGTCTGGAAACACCATTTTCGCCCTTGCAAACTTAAACTCATTGGCTGATTTCATTGCAAATCGAGCATGTATTTTGCTTAATTACAGGTCCAGCTTTCATCAGGAGCGATTTCAAAACGTTTGGAACCTTCAGCTTCACGCAAATCATCATCAAAGTTGGCGCAACAACCTGAGCACCAGCGTCAAAGGCATCAACTACCCAACTTCTTCGATCGATTCCTGTTGATATCTGCCATATCCAGCCGTGATCACCCGTAGGCGAGCTCGAGGGTTAGAGGAGCTAACTCTCTTGCCCTATAGGAGGCCCAAGATGCATCTCAGTCACCGGCGAAAAATCTAAGAAGACGACGTCGTTGCCACCTGCGTCAACTACCTGAAGAACCTCAAGAACAGCCCTGTGCTACAGGCTCTCGATGTATGGCATATGCGGACGGTTCAGATCAATGCCGACGTTCTAATCTCCACCGTTGAAAGTGAAGCGGTGGAAAAATTGCAGACTAAATCCAGAAGAGTTCCAGAATTTCATCCCGCCTCTAAGCTTTCCAGTAATTGCTATTAGGTCCCTCCACAGGGACCTAATGGCAATAAATCATATTTTTGTTTCAGAACAGTCCCTGCTGAGGACCTTTTTGCATAACTTTGATTTCTTTTTCTTGCTTTTATACCCCTGGGCTTTAGGGGAGTTTTGGACGCCTTTTTGACATAATGTTTTGTAGATATTTTTAGGGTAGTTACGCAACTGCCCCAGTAAGGTTTCCAGTAATTTTCATGTATTTTTGTCGTGTTTTCACCGTGTTTTGATTCGTCGCAAATTGTCTCCATTTTGATTTGTTTTTATGTGTTGTTCGAGCCTGTTGCTCGTCCGTTTTACTTGCTATATAATATCACAAATATTTCACCTATATTCCATCTATTATATAGTAGATAAATTGTTTGAAAAATATCACTTTGAAAAATAAATAAAAATTGGAAAAATATAAAATCAAATAAAAAATTTAAAAATCAAAATTCCATAAAAAATGTCGCTTTTCCTTGATCGCTTTAAGAAGAGACAAAATAATCAGAAATATATTTTCTCTTAAAAAACTCAAAATATACTATATTGCCTCCTTGTGTTCGACCCAGGCACACTTCCCTTGTTAAATAATTAGTGTAAGGTTTTTTCTTAAAACTGATCTTTGTTTGATCGAATAGGATCTCTTTGCGGTTTTTCTACACCGACAACCTTTTCTTCTAAAAACTGCAATCCGATCTGAGCATCTCATCAACAGACACGCCATGAAGTAGGTACACAGGTCAGAATCTCCTCACTGCAGTCATTCTTTACAAAAGTAATCGCGGATTTCATTGGGACCACATGTAAAGGATTGACCCAATTAGAATTTGATACGGGATTAATAGAGCCATCATCACACTATTTCCAGATCTCTTTCAGGATAGCATCCCCGAGGTTTTGATTGATACGCTGCTGACACTCATGTGAGGGTTTACTGTCATGCTCTAAGTAGATATGATGCGAGCACAAAACTGGACTAATCCCATAGAGGTCCGAAATATTCCATCCAATGCCCTTGTGGTTTCTCTCAAGAATCTCTAGCACGCGGGATTTTTGTTCTTAGATCAACTGTCAGACGAGGATGACCAGAAACATTTGGGGGTACTAGCAAGGAAGGCATACTTCAACGTAGAAGGTAAAACCTGGAGCTCGGGTGGGGATTGAATCAGCTCTGTGACAACCTCTGCAATTACACTAGTAGATGGTATATGATATGTACTCTATGAACTGTCCACCATGGCTACTGTTGTCTCAGCAAGTAAAATCTTAGAAAGATCTGAAATAAATGATCTCTACTTAGAAATGAAATCTCATCAGGCTATTCAGAATCCTCAACAATAATCTCAGAAATCTCAATAGGAGGTCTCTCATCAGTGATCTCAGAAAAAGAATGTATCTCATGAATCTTAGAATGTACCTCCAATGTCTCAGACTGATCCTCAGATATCTGCACAACTATCCATCAACAAACAACTTAATATGATCAACAAGGGAACTCATGTCGATTGTGCTTTCCAGGGATTCCATCTTAGAAAGGAATTCCTAGGCATCCATGAAATCAGTGAAGAGATCTGTCTCTCTAATCTCAGTAAGAAAGTCATAGTCCTTATATCTGTCTCTCATCAGTTCTTGTTGGTGGCAGTGATGTCTAAGATCGGGAATCATCTCAATTTTCACTTTGTCACTATGAGAGTGAAAGATGATCTTTCCATTATCATAATCAACCACCGCTTCGGTTGTTCGGAAGAAAGACTGGCCTAATATGATAGGAGTATGGAGTAACGGTGCAGAGGAGTCCATATCCTTGACAACAAAATCAACTAGGAATCCTAATCCTTGCATCATTACAACAACATCCTCTAATATGCCTCTCAACCTTTTAATCGATCTATAGGAAAATTGAAGGATCATTCTGGTGGATTTAAGAGGCCCCAACCCAAACTCAGTGAGTAGAGAAGATGGCATGAGATTAATGGAGGATTAGCTTTAGAGAAGAGTATGATAAAATTCTATCAAACATGTGGCAACAGATATGAGTTGCTTGAGTTGATGCTTTTGAGTACATGCTTCTTTCTTTCCCTTTTTCACTGCAGGCATGTACTCCATGGCCTTAAGGAGTAGAATCTATAAACAATTATTTTGTAAGATCTATACCACTCCATGATTAGATATGGTTGTTTTAAATTTTTGTATTTTATTCATTTTATTCAAACATTAGGAAATGACATAGAATTAGAAGAAACATTCAACTGCAGGGGTAGAAGGAAAAATAAAAAAATAGGACGGGCTGTTGCTTCTAGTGGAGAAGGAGATTCTGGGATGGGTGCTCAATTTTTGTTGATCGTGAACTGCATCTCTCTCTAAATGAGGAAGGTGGTGGTGGTGGTGGTGGTAGTGAAGAAGAAGAAGAAGATTGTGAAACTCAAGTATGTGGTGCAGCTACACTGGACCTCTGTTCTGCTGGCGAAGAAGATGACATGGAAGGTGAGTCTCTGCCAGCGGCTCAATCTCCAAATCCCAAGGGCTATGAAGGCGGATGTAATCTCCTACCACTACTGAGATGAATGGAGTCAGATAAAAATGTAAAATAAAGGGTCATACCTGTCTTGGGAGTGGATGGATCATGGGCTACCTTCTCCTTGCGTCTGAAATTGTTGGGATTGGATCCAACATGTGCAGGAATAATTGTCTTCATGGTGGTCAGGTCCCCGATCCTTTGAGTCAGATCACTCATATTTTTAATAAAGCAATGCAAGATGATCAAGTGTTGTATTCACCTAAGTTGACTCGAGGTGCTCAAAGACAGGATGTCACTGAGATTAGTAGTGAGGAGGTTGTTGGTGTCACGACCCCAATTCTGGGTCGTTAGATCCTCCCAAATCTGGATATAGTTACTCAACAATAATTTATTCAGCAACCAAAACAAACATTCAGAAACAGACTACAATTAAAAATATTCAAAGAAAGTATTTCAACACTTTTCCATTCATAATATAATGTTCACATGTTACATTGTCCCACTACAACCATTTACATGTACATCCGCTCAATAGGAAATACACAAAAAGATTACCAACTACCTTATAGAGTAAATCTACTATGGTTGATTGGATGGCTACTATGTTAGTTGGCTGGATTACTAAAGTCCTTGCGATGGCTCACCGACACCTGTTGGGTTTTCCACAAATCATACGATAACAATTAGCGAATGCTAAGTAACGAATAAGAGAGAAAAGCAAACAAATGTTTTAATTTTTCAAAACTTGTTATCATAAAAAGTTCCATCCCTTCTTATTAATATAAGTCCCATTCCTTTCTATTCCACGTCAGGGATTAATCCAAGGAATTACCTCACCACTATATGGTCTCCGAAGTTGTGGACTTCGGGATTGGATATTGCATTGATCTTGTAAGCTTATGCCGTCGCACATCACCTCAACCAATCCTCCAATACTACCCTGACAATTTCCTTTTATTTTATTAATCAGGGTCTCAAACACTCAGACTGGCAAACAAAGGAGCACACTGTCCTCGAGGATCTGGTTGCTTAAAACCTCAGGCTAACCTTTAATCACATGACCTAGCAGCTTTAATTACATGTTATCGTGACCCAACTGCTATCAAACCACCTGTGCCTCCACATGGCATGGCCACATCTTCCGTCGTTCAATCCAAATATATTGGCTCCCGTACCACGTGTTGCATATCATTCATTTCGTGTGCACTTATCATAACAGGGCCACTGTGTACCACCAAGGTAGGAAAACACCAATACGGGTTCCTTCTAACAAACCTACAAGTTGCATGCCTGACCTGTAGTTCTACTCCCAGTCGTTCTTAACGTAAGACACAATCCTTTTCTGGATCCAACTCAAAACACATCAATTCCCATGTAATTCCTCTGTTAAGCCTTAGATTTGTATAAACATAAATATTGAGTATAGACTTACACATATGTTAATTCATTTATTTAATTACTCATATTTATGCTTATTTTAACTTCCAAACCCTAACTTTCCAAACCACTACATCTACTCGATGCCTAGACCTTATTTTCCTTGAAATCACAAAGCAACTTTTTATACTTTCTCAAAAATAATCAAATTAGGGTTCTTCGTAGCAAGGAGCATAAATACATAAATCTTAACGATCTCATATGAAAATCTAACAGCAAAAGGAAGGATTTCGTTACCTAATCGCACTGCCTCTCTCTCTCTCGTATGCAATGCTTTATCATGATTCTTTTTCAAAGTGATGATTTATAGCTCCTGAAATGATCGATTTTCATTTTCATATACAAAACATTAAGAATGTGCCAAGAACGCGAAGAATGAATGAATAACGTGAAGAACGCACAAAGAACACGAAGAACGCGAAGAACATATTTTCTCTTGAAATTCAACAGAGCTTCCCCTTATACGGGGTGATATTTCTAGGAACATTTCGACAGAGTTTCCCCATATATCGGGACATATTCTATAAATATTTCGGCAGAGTTTCCCCTTTATTTGAGATAATTAAAAATTTCGACAGAGTTTCCCCTTATCGGGACATATATTAAAAGAAAAAAAGAGTTTCCTCTATAAAATCACCGAAAGGAAAATAACAAGGAAACTGAACACGAATAAAAAATCTAGCTCACGAAGCAAACTAAGAGAGGATTGTACCTTCCTCCTCCTCGTTCTTCCGGCAGTGCTTCGCTATCGCTCCTTCCTCAAATCCCAGTCCTCCTCCCGATCTCTCGACCCTAGCCCTTGGAGTGGTGGTGGTAGTGGAAATCGTAAAGAATGAATGGGTTGGGGGGCTATTTATAGGCTCTAGAAAACAACTAACCATGGTTAGAAAACCAAGGTTTAGATCTTAACCACGATTAGCGGCCCATGGTATTGGCCCATGGTTTTGGCCAAAACTTATTCGAAACTTATGGCTTAAGGTAGAATTATCCAAAAGATTCTAGATTCTCTAATGACACTTAATTAGTGCTAATCGTGAGTAACTTTTATAATTGTGATTTAACCTTCACGGCTTATGCTTAACTTTTGCTAACCATTGATCATTATTCGTTAATGGTCATTAAAGATCCTCAATCCATCATTAATTTCTTTAATCATATTTAATTAGTCTTAATGATGTTCATTAAGAGTTAATGATGTCTTCTCTTTCTTCCAAAATTATAGCAAATCGAAACGAAGTCTGATTCACACGAAATAAATTCTGTTGGTTTCCTCTTGATGAGCCGGATCTTATGATATAGGATCTGAGAGACAACCAAGTTCAAGGCTTTACAATTATAGCAAACTTAAAGGAAGTCTCATCCTCAAGACTAGAAATACTGGCATAACAACCTTATAGAGGATCGAAACCATGACAACCTTAAAGAGAATGAAAGTTAGTTCATTTATAATAAAGATATACGTAGTACATAGTGTTATCATTCAAACAAGTACGGGTATTTTTCTCTCATTTCTACCTCAGGTTTCCCTGTGGCTTCCTCAAACTCTTGGTTTCGCCACAACACTTCAACTAGAGGTACCTCTTTGTTCCTCAAGTTCTTGATATCTCTGTCCAGTATATGCATAGGTATTTCAAGGTATGTCATGTTTGGCTCAACATTCAAATCATCATGGTTTATATTATGCTCAGTATCCTTGATATAATTTCTCAGATTTGATACATGAAAAACATCATGTATTGTCGAAAAATGTGGAGGAAGTGCAAGTCTATATGTGACTTTCCTTAACCGTTGAATAATTTCAAAGAGACCTACGAACCTGGGTGCCAACTTTCCACGCAAGACAAACCTCTCAACTCCCTTCATAGGCGATACTTTGAGAAATACAAAGTCACCTACCTCAAAATCAAGGTCTCTTTGCCTGATATCACTATAGCTTTTTTGGCGACTCTGGGTAGTTAGTCTTTTTTGAGCAAGCTCTACAGCTTCCCGTGTCTCTTGGAGTCTATCCGAATCATAAAGGTTCTTTATCCCGATCGCTTGCCAACATAGAGGAGTAGTATACCTACATCCATATAGTGCTTCAAATGTTGCCATGCCAATACTTGCATGGTAACTATTGTTGTAGGTGAATTCTTCAAGAGGCAAATGTTTAATCCATGATCCCTTTTATTCTAAGGCACACGCTCATAGCATATCCTCTACTGTCTGAATCGTACATGACTGACCGTCGGTATGTGAATGATATGTTGTGCTCAAGCATAGTTGTGTGCCTAGGGCTTACATGAAGTTCTCTCAATAGTGTGAGGTGAATCGTGAATCTCGATTGGAAAGTACTTCCTTTGGAATACCATGGAGGAGGATCACATGTGTAATATATAACTCAGCAGGCTGATCTGGAGTGGAAGATAAGCCTATTAGAATAAAGTGTGCTACCTTGGTCAGATGGTCTATTATAACCCAGACACTATCTTTACCACCAGTCATCTGAGGTAAGCCAGTAACGAAGTCCATGGAAATGCTTTCCCATTTCCACTCATTTATAGGGAGGGGTTGTAACAGTCCTGGTGGCTTTTGGTGTGAAGCTTTTACCCATTGGCAAGTAAAACATGAATTCACAAACTCAGCAACATCTTTCTTTACTCCCGGCCACCAAAAGTATGTATGAACATCCTTATACATCTTCGTAATTCTTGGATGAATAGATAACCTAGAGAAATGTGCTTCACGTAAGATGTCTTTCCTCAGTTCAGGTGTGCTTGATATACAAAGTTTGTGATGGTTATATAGTAACCCATCTAATATCTAGAATCCCTCTATCTCATTCTTTTCAAGTTGTTGTCTCGTGTCTTTAAGGACTGGATCATCCTCCTGTTCTTTCTTTATTCCATCCCAGATCTCTTATTTGTATCGATGAGGAATAGTTATACTATCGGCACTACTATCAAATGGTTTCCATTCACTTAGCATTGATAGTATACCCCAGAAGTGGATAGCACTCACCAATCCATGTGAATAAGTTCTTCCACTAAGGCATTGATTCGATCGAAATTCAAGGGGTCTAATTATCTCATACAAGGCGGAGACAACCGTGTCGCTGCGGCGACCCTCAGTGAATCCCGATTAAGATCAACAATGAACCCACAATCAAATATCAAACAATAACAAACAAATATGGAGTCATATTTATTTTTAACTCTACAAAAAAGATGTATAGATGCAAGTACATAGAGAGTTCGAACACAGGGAGCAAGGTAGGATAGATCAAGCAAGTGTGTGTGTGTGTGAATGTGATGTAATGTCTACACTATGCAATGCAAATGTTTTTGTGGGTTTTTTAATTTGAATTTTTTTTCTTTTAATTTTAATTTTACATTTTGTATTTTGATTTTTAATTTACTGATTTTTTATTTTTATATTTTATATATTTTTTTATTTTCTTTTTCAATATTGGAATGTATATACAATATAAGAAAAGAGGTGCTAGGGCATTTATAAAAATAGGGAAAAATAGTCAAACATTAGGTAATAAAATATTTTTGGTCTTTTTATAATTTTTTACTGTTTTTGTGATTTTTGGTTATTTTCAGAATCTTTTTGGTATTTTTAAAATGCAAAATAAAGAAAATAATGAATTAATATTCTGATCGAAATTAAAATGGGAAGGAAAAATACCAAACAGTATCAAAATTTTCCCAACTTAATTTTAAAAATAAAGAGAATAAAATAAGGAACCTACAGGACTTGACTTTTCTTTTTTTGGAGTTTTCTATGATTTTTTAGATTTTTATGAAGTTTTTGGGTTTTTTCTAATTTTTAAGGTTTTGGTTTTGAAATTTTTAGTGGTTTTTGGACTGACACTAGAATATAATAAAATACATAGTAGGTAATTTTTTTGGAATTTTCAAGATGTTTTAATATTTTTTTGGTATTTTCTAAGATAGACAGTAGCTGAAATGCATGTTTTTGATTTTTAATAAATATTAAAATGCAGTAAAATGCAAAATAAAAATGATGGCATGAAACTACAATGCAGCAGGAGTCTAAGTTGATTTTTGGGGATTTTTTTAGTGATTTATAGTTGCATGAAAAAATTAGAGAAAACAAAAAGAAAATACATATAGGCCAGGGGTATTTGTATAATATCCAGAAAAATCAGGGGCCTACATGTAATTTTCCAACAAAATATTACACTAGTTATGTAAATTAATGGACTAAATAACAATCACAAAACCCACAGGGGTAGTCGTGCAAAAACACCAAGGTCACGTACGCGGGGCACGTGAACCTGGGAAGGGTATAATTGCAATTATCAAAACATCCAGGGGCATAGTTGTAATTTTCCAACAAAATTTATACTTAAATAAGTAACTTAATGGACCAAATGTAAAATACAAGACCCGCAGGGTCACGCCTGCAAATTGTCCACCAGGGCGCGTGACTAGCACGCGCCTGGGAAGGACCTGGATGTTATATCGAAAATGCCCGAGGGCCTTAATGCAAATGTACCAAAACTTTTGCACCGAATATTTAAATCCATGGACTCAAACTTAATACAAAAACCATAGAGGGGTCCCTTGCAAAAAGCCCTCACCTCATGTGTACTGGTCAGGTGAGGTGACGTGGCGAGGGACCTATACGCAATAAAGGAAAACTTAGGGGCCTAGATTTAATTTTTACAAAACTTTTTAAACAGCAGATGAAAGTTTCAGTGTTATAAAATAAATTACAAAAATGCCAGGGGTGGAATCGCAAAATACCCCAAGGCTAAGGGCGCTGGCGGACGGTCAGATCGGCTTTACTTGTCCACGTGTGAAGCCCGCATGCCCCGATACCCCTTCGTCATCCCACGGCCGAGATTAGATGATCTTGTCGACGATGGACGACTGTGGGTGCTCAGATCGGACGGCTCCTGCTACGCCTGGGGGTCCTTGATTATCCTACGGTAGAGGCGGGTGGTGAACGAACAGGGAAGAAGATCCGCCGTGGCGAACTTCCTCCGGTGATAGCGCCTCCCTCCAGCGTGAACTGAAGATCGTGAGGGGTCCAAGATGCTCCTGTGGTCGTCTTCTCCAAGCCTGGGGCTTCAAAACGGGCTAGCGACCTCCTGGGCTCCTCCGCGACGTCGGAGAAGAAGAGGAGGCCCAGGTATCTCCGGCGAAGCCAAAAATGCCTCCAGATGTACTTCAAAGCTCAAGGACCTGCACGAAAAATGTTAAAGAGGTCGAGGGCAAAATGCCTCGACCTCCAGCTGGCTCTCAAAAAGGGGGGAAGGTGATGTGGATGCTCGCCGGAGTTTGCTCCGACGAGGGGAATCGATTGAGCAAATCGATGGATGAACTCGATGGTTAAGATACCTACGTGTAGCTAGGATTACAGTGGATGAAAAAGGAACGAAAAATGAGAGAGATAAACACCTCGAGGGCCAGAGTCCTAGGTTGAAATACCTCGACGGCAGGGTGTCGTCGGAGGTGGAGGAACGCGCCCAGATCGTGGTCGATCCGCCGCCTTGAAGAAGCTAATCTGTAGCTATCACCTCTAGGAAGCTCAAGCGAGTCAAAGGGGGGGAGGATCTGGATGAAATGTGGTTCAAAAAATGAATCAAAATTCAAAGTTTGGTTTTGTAGTGTTGACGTCCAGGTGGGGAAGATCGAGGATTATCTGGCGAATCGTCGCTCCATTCTCCAAGGAAACGTCTAGGCGTGAAAGATTGATAATCGAGGATGAAAAGTCAAGCAGACTCCTTCGTGAGATAGTGCAAGAGGAGTCCTCAAAAAATCATTGAAAATCATCAACGAAGCAGGTCTGACAAGGTTCAGACCTCGGTCAGAGAGTTGACCGAGGTCAACCAACGGAGCTCTCTGGTTGGTCCACGTGGACCAACCAGAAAATTCCTTTGCAAAAAAACCTTGTAAAATCAATAAAAAATAGATATTGAATTACTTATTTTTTGGTTATAAAAAAATGTTTGTAATTTTATAAACTATTTTATGATGATTTTTATTTATTTTTATGAGGTATATTTTTACAAGTTTACTTTTATAACTTTTATAGGTATAATATCTATATATTTTATTCTTTTATTTTTATTTTTTGTATTCAATTTTATTATTTTTATTTATTATTTTATAAAATTATAAAGTACTTTTATACACATAATTATATTTTTATTTTATTTTTCTGATGTATTTTATATACTTAATAAAATAGAAGTATGTATTATATAGGCATGTGTATAAGTATTTTACCTATGTATGATATATACATGTATTTTATTTAGGTTTTTAGTCTGATTTTAATGTACATATATATTATAAATAATATTTACAAAGTTATAAAATATATAAATACAAAAATAATGAATAAGGAATAAATTCAATATTTTAATCTGTACAAGTATATAATGTGGGTCCAAAACTCAACTTTCAAACCGTAGCTCCGCCAAATTTGAAACCATTGCCATTAAATAGCTTATTTTATTCTATATACAATTAAAGGTGAGTTTGCTGCGTTTGGAGTTTTCAGTTGTGAGATACGGGTCTGGGAAGTTGGGATTCTGAAATTTTATTCAGACCATAACTTTTTATCTGTACATTATTTTTTAATGAAATCAATTTTGTATTTTCTTTATTTAATTATCTGCAACTTTCATGTACAAAAGTTTCTTTATTTGAGGTATAAGAAGTGGAATAAAAAATAGGTCCCAAAATGAATAAAGAATGGATTAAGAGAATATGTATTTCTACTGTATTCTGACCCTTATCTCCCCCTACTTTATTCCTTGTCGACCTATTCATCAAGATGCCTAGGTCTCGGGGTTTCGGGTCATAAAACATTTACAATATTTTATTCTTTTTCTTTTCTTTTATTTATTCTATAATTTTGGCTTTAATTACAGTATTTTATACACTATTTGGATGCACATGCATGAATGCTAATATGCTCTAATTAAGGGTATCTACACGCATTTGCTAGGGTTTTTGAGGCCAAAATGATATAATAAAGATGATGAAATGTGGATTCATCATCCCCTATACTTTACCTTTGCTGGTCCCTAGCAAACACTTATGCAATAAGTGCAAAAAGAAAAAGAAAGAAAAGAAAAAGAAGAACTTGGATTTAGTTTAATTATCAACTTGTCTTCACAAAATCAAAGTTTAGAGCTTAAGTCGGACCTTTGGAATTTTAGTGCAGGCGGAACCTTAATGAGAACCGAATTTGAAATCCAACAGTCCTTGAGAATCCCAAAACTCTATCCATGTCTCCTTAATAGCCAGGTCAGAAATATCTCGACTCATACGTAAACCCTTACGACTATGAATCTGACTCGTATAGTGTAAGTGATGGTGGCTCTCCTCAACTAGAATGGCAAAGAAACTGACTTCTCCAGTACAACAACCCAATGATTCCCCAATCCAATAACTCCATCCTCGAGGAGCGAGGTATTCCCTTCTAAGTTCAAGTGGCAACCAGCTCAAGAGGAGGGGGTGAAGAGAAGAATGGATGGTAGCCAGTGTAGCTACCTATCCTGGGATGCAAGACCAGTGTAGTCAAGTCATCCAGCTGCAGGCTCACATATTTGACTTTGGAACTCAAGCTTGCTTATTGTCTTTACACATTTGTACATACTTTGCAGGCTTTTTATTTTTGTACATGCCTGAACATTTTTTTTTGAAATACTATTCACAGCACCATTTACATACGGAGTTTTTCCTCTTGAGCCAGTAGACTATCCCTCTTTTGAAGCTTTATTTCAACCCACAGTCTCCTGTCTTTAGACTTCCTCATCACTGGACGGATTGGGGTGCACTTCCCTCCCTAGAGGAGGACAAGTGTTTCCACTTGTGTGCGTCTCATACCGGCAAATCCAATCCCCTCACCACTCCAACTGAGTTGAGCCATGTTAAAGGTGCAGGTGTCCAAGTTAGGTCATTATCAACAAGAGTCGTGCGTGTGTTCCGAAATACTCTACTTAGGCAGTCAAGAATCAATTGAACCAAGTCTCGTGATCCTCAAAGAATTAAATTAACCAGGCCTGAAGTACCTCAAACCCAGTTCCTATAAGGTTCCTGTTATTAGGTAGATTTTAAGGTCCAATCAAGCTCCAATCTCCAGATTTTACTTAGACTTGTTCAACTATCAAACTCAATCCGAAAAATGTGAATGCTATGCAATGCGATGCAGAAAATATTTTTGTGATGCAATTTTCAAAGATTTTGAACTTTTTATGAATTTTCAAAAAGATGATGATGATGATGCATATGCATTTTTTTGTATTTTTCAAAAGCTTTTTCTAATGTTTTTGGATTTTAATTTTTGCAAGTATTTTTGGGATTTTTGAAAACAAAAAGATTTTGGCTAAAAACTAGGGTAAAATATTTACACGGGAGTGCTTCTTATATACAAGAAGTGGATTTTAAGGATTTACAGGGTAAGTGATCAATTTTATAAGTATATACATAAAGAATTTTAGGTATGATGTCTGTATTCCTCAAACTTATTTCACACAAGTTTTTCAATCAATTTTTTGAAAACTATAGTCCAAAATAGTTTTTGCAAACATTTTGCAAACATGTACACACATTTGAAAATCATTTTGCAAAGGTTTTCAAAACAGTATATATAGATTTTTCAAAATATTTTGCATCCATTTGCAAATCATTTTTTTCAAACATTTTATTTCACACAAAGAAAATAAATTTTTACCAACCACACATTTTACACAGGTTGAAAACATGTAACAAAATATTTTCAAAATAGTTTTCAATAAATGTTCACAAAGATTTCAAACTATTTTTCAAACATTTTGCAAAAAACATTTTCACCTGATTTATTAATCAGTATATACAAAAAGAATTTGAGGAATGGTAACATCTTTTTATTAGGGATTTTAATGAATTTTAAAGAATTGTTAGCCATATTATTTAGAAAATACGAAAGTACGAGTTATGGCTAAAGTATATACGACCCCCTATACTTAGCTTGAGCTAAGTCCTCATAGATCGGAGAGAAAAGAGAAGACATAATTCGTACTATGTATAGGCAAGTCTAAAGAATAAATGAATAAACCAATGAGAAGTCGGCCGTCCCCCCTATACTTAGGATCAAATAATCCTAAGTATAGCAGACTATACACAACGCAGGGAGGGTCAAGGGTGGGAATGAACAGATCGTACCCGGGTTGTCTCCCCTATACTTAGGGTCAGATAGCCTTGAGTATAGACAAGCAGAGGAGACAATGGAGAGGATAAAAAAGAATAGAAGAAACTCGGGATGCACACCCCCTATACTTAGGACAAAGTACGTCCTAAGTATGGAAAACTGTCTACAAGGGCGACACCTTTTTGATACAAAAAGAAGATAGAAAAGGAAAAGAAGAAAATAAGAAAAGAAGAAAAGAATCAACAGATGATAGAGTGATATGGACATATGGATCTATACAGCAGAAGATGGAATTGATCACCATGTATGAGATGCAGATGATATGAGTCAAAGAACACCTCTCATACCAGAAGAATGGGGGCAACGTCAAGGGTCGGCGGGTCATGATCTAGATATAGTTTCAGGCGCTGACCATTGACACGGAAGGTAGAGGAAGATGACGGTTCGGATATATCAATACTGCCATTGTCATGTACCTTCCTGACCACATAGGGACCTTTCAACTTGCTGTGTAGTTTCCCTGAAAATAATTTCAGCCTGGAATCAAACAACCATACTCGCTGATCTGGCTCAAACAATTTATGGCTGATATGGGAATCGTGCCTTGTCTTCACTTTTTCTTTGTACTGTAGGCTGCTAGAAAAGGTTGTATTTATCAATTCTTCCAGGGCTGCCAACTCTGCTCTCCTCTGTTCTCCTATACTCTCGGGATCTAATATGAACTCAGTGACTGCCCAAAGAGACTTATGCTTGATTTCCACAGGAAGATGGCACGGCTTGCCATAGATGAGACGAAAGGGAGATGTCCCTAATGGAGTTTTAAAGGATGTCTGATAGGCCCACAAGACCGAGTCCAAAAGCTGTGACCAATCCTTTCGGTCTGGGCGGACAACCTTCTGCAGGATCGTCTTTATCTCCCGATTCGATACTTCGGCAAGACCATTAGTCTGAGTGTGATACGGTGTGGCAACCCGATGGTCAATGTCGAACTCGTCTGCAAGGTCCCTAACCTTGTCATTGATGAAGTGAGACCCCCCGTCTGAAATCAAGACTCTAGGTACCCCGAACCGTGAAATGATATTTTTCCTCAGAAATTTGCACACAATTTTAGCATCTGCGACTCGGGCGGGGATGACCTCAACCCATCGGCTGACATAATCCACAACAAGCAAAATGTGCTCAAATCCCTGACTCTTAGGAAATGGGCCCATGAAATCAATCCCCCATGCATCAAAAACCTCACAAAAGTGAATGGGTTTCATGGGCATCATGTCTCTCTGTCCGTAGGTTCCCATCTTCTGACAGTCAGTACATCTCTTCACGAACTCATCTGAATCCTTGAAGAGAGTAGGCCACCATAGGCCGGATTGAAGCACCTTATGTGCTGTCCTTTTCCCAGAATGATGTCCTCCTGCCTCAAGCTTGTGGCAGTATGTGAGGATGCTATGCTGCTCTTCTTGAGGAATGCACCTCCTCCAGATGATGTCCCCTCCTTCATGATAAAGGACAGGATCCTCCAATGGTAAAGCTTGGCCTTCGTAAGAAAGGTCTCGAGCTTCTGCCTGGGCCAACCTTGTGGGATCGTCTTGGCAACAAGATAGTTCACAATGTCAGCATACCATGGGAGCGAGGTGATAGCCAAGATCGCCTCATCTGGAAACGTCTCTGTGATAGGTGCGTTGGGCTCAGATTCCTCAAGGTTCTCCAAACAAGAAAGATGATCCGCCACCACATTCTTGACTCCAGGCTTATCCTTAATCTCAATATCAAATTCCTAGAGCAAAAGGATCCATCTGGTAAGGCATGCTTTGGCATCCTTCTTGGCCATTAAGTATCGGATGGCGGTGTGATCTGTGTAGATTGTTACTGTAGATCCGAGAATATAAGATCTGTACTTATCTAAAGCAAAGACTACGGCCAGCATCTCTTTCTCTGTCACAGTATAGTTCTGCTGAGCGGCATCCAAAGTTCGGCTGGTGTAGTGAATGGCAAACGACAATCCATCCCTCCTCTGTCCAAGCACATCCCCAACGGTAAAATCAGAAGCGTCCGTCATGATCTCGAATGGGATAGACCAATCGGGTGGCTGAAGGACAGGAGCCGAAACAACCATACTCTTGAGAGTCTCAAAAGATGCAAGACACTTATCATCTACAATGAACTCGGTTTCTTTCGTCAGCAGATCAGTCAGCGGTCGGGCAATTCGACTGAAGTCCTGAATGAACCGTCGGTAAAAACCGACATGCCCCAGAAAAGACCACAGTTGACGTAGATTGGACGGTGGATTGAGTTTTCTAATGATATCCACCTTGGCCGGATCGACCTCCATGCCCCTGTTGGAGATGATATGACCAAGGACCGTCCCTTGAGTCACAATGAAGTGACTCTTCTCCCAAGACAAGACAAGATTGACCTCAATGCAGCGTTGAAGCACATGGTGTAGGCAGTCAAGACAAGCATCAAATCCGTCGCCATAGATCGAGAAGTCATCCATGAAGATTTCCAAACAGTCACCCACCATGTCCGAGAAAATGGACAACATGCACCTTTGGAATGTCGCCGGAGCGTTACATAGACCAAAGGGCATCCGTCTGAAAGCATAAGTCCCAAACGGACATGTGAATGTCGTTTTCTCCTGGTCTTCGGGCGCAATGGCCACTTGATTATATCCGGAGTACCCATCAAGGAAACAATAATGACTCTTCCCAGCTAGCCTCTCGATAATCTGATCAATGAATGGCAGCGGAAAATGATCCTTCTTGGTGGCCTCATTCAATCGTCTGTAGTCCACATAGACCCTCCAAGAAGTGGGTACTCAGCTAGCGATCTCCTCTCCAGACCCATTCACAACTGTAGTGATACCCATCTTCTTGGGTACCACATGTAATGGACTGACCCACTTGGAGTCAGAGATGGGGTAGATAAAATCGGCGCTCCACCACTTCGATATTTCTTTCATGACCACGTCTCAAAGATTCGGGTTCAACCATCGTTGGAACTCATGCGACGGCCTAGCGTTATCCTCAAGATAGATGTAATGGGAGCACAAAACCGGACTAATCCCCTGGAGATCAGCTATACTCCATCCTATCGCCTTGCGGTTTCTTTCAAGAACCTCCATCAGATGAGATTCTTGCTCTCCAGTCAAACCTGCTGAGATAATGACTGGGTGCATATCTGGCTCACCCGCAAGGAATCTATACTTCAGCGACTGTGGCAGAGGCTTCAGTTCTGGACAACTGGGAGGTGGCAGATCTGGCTTCTGATATGTATGTGTGAAGGCGACCAGGTCTGCATGGGAGAACTCTCACTCTGCATGAACATCTGACGAAGGGAGGCCTGCTGAATCATCAATATACTGCACTAGCTCGCACTCCATCCTAGCTGTCGACTCAGAAGGAATCAGACACGGCAAATATTCATCAAAATCATCCCAATCAATGTCTGAATCCGAGGGATCTGAAGTAGATGAACAAGACTGAAAATCATCAGCACCACTCGTCCCAACACTATCAGCCTCAATGGTATCCTCATCCAGGGGTGTGCTCTTCAGGCTCTCGACTGCCATAAGCTTTAAGTATGGTGAATATGTAGGCAAGGCGAGAGTCTGTGCTACAGGATCTGTCCAGTTGGATTCATCATCTGTCATCACAAAATCACACTCCTGGTGGATGTCTAGCTCTTCCTCTGTCATCTGCGTAGCTTCGCTGGACTGCTCCGAGCATTCTAGTTCTCTGGCTCTGGTTTCCTCGATCGTCTCTATTTGTATGGTTTCGCCCTCTACGTGAAAACATACCTTCCCACTATCATGATCGGTCACCGCCTTGGCTGTGGTCAAGAATGGACATCCGAGTATGATGGGGGCATCAGTTACCGACTCAGGGATCTCCATGTCCAATACAACAAAGTCCACGGGGAATTTCAGGCCCTGAATGGTAACGACCACGTCTCTCAATAACCCCTTCGGCCTCTTAGTCGACCTATCAGCAAACTGAAGGACTTTCCTGCTCCTAAGAAGAGGACCAAACTCGAATCGGTCGAGTAAGGCTGCCGGAAGAAGGTTAATCGAAGAGCCGCTGTTTAATAGAGTACGATCAAACTGCTGCTCCTGAATCTCGCATCTGACATAGGGAGCTCCTGCATCTGGTCTCTTGGCTGGCAGTTTATTCTGAATGGTGCAGCAAGTGGAATGAGTGAGCACATGGATCTGATCTCTGTGGTTCCTCCTCTTCCTGCGGACTGTAGTCTTCTCTTTCAAATTCTTTTTGAAGAGGGGGATGTACTCAAGTGCTTCCTGTAGAGTCAGCTAAATGCGGAATCTGTCTATCATCTGATTGTTGAACTCTACCTGTTGGTATTTTTTTGGATTTTCTCGTTTGTTCCCCTTCGCCCGGCGGAGTGGTTCAGGGAAGGGGATGGTAGGGTCCTCCGCAGATGGAGGGCTAGGATGAGGTTCCTGTGCCTGTGAAGGAATAGAATCCATACCATGATCATCATTGAACACATATGGATCTGAAATTTGAACAGAACCCTTTCCTTTATTCATATTTTTGTTCTTTTTGTTGTTACCACAGTCCATAGATACAAAAGGTGGTAACACCACAGAAGGAATCTCAATAAAAGTAGATGTGGTGGCCTCAGTACCACCACCGGCACTTGTCTTCGTGGCATCAGCACCGCACTCTGGCTCTGCATTCAAAATGGTGGCATCAGCACCACCGTCTGCATCTGGTATCACGACAACCTCAGTATCGTCGTCTGGAACTCCATCATTGGTGGTATCAGCACCACCGTCTTCAACATCAACAGCGGCATCAGCACCACTACTCTGCTCATCTGGCGCTCCTAGTTCTGCTTGTGGTTGTCACTCAGATGAGGCGCCGCCGGCTGGCATCCTACCGCTCCTAGTAGTCACAAAATCAGCATCATATAAAGAAGAAGACATGTCACTCAAATAGTCACTAGGAGATGTATCCTCTGTAAACTCTACCTGCTCAGACTTCCTCTTCAGATTGTTCGGGTTTGGTTCAATCTGAGCTGGTATGGCGGCTTTGCCCTTGATGATTTTCCTCATCTCCTGCCGGAACTCATCCATTTCTTGCCAAAAGGATGCTCTCTGTTCAGAGAGCAAGCAGGCAAGGTCATCTAGAGTCGGGTTCTCAAAAGTGGGGGCTTGAGAACCATACAGGTTTCCCTGCTGGAAATGAGGCTGTTGGTGTTGCTGGTGAGGATAATGCTGGGGAGGATGGGAGTATGATTGTTGAGGCTGCTGACGCTGCCTCCACTGCTGTCCCTGATAGGCAGGACAAGGATCATGTTGGTATTGCTTCTGGGCGTATTAGGGCTGCTGCTGTTGTGGCTGGCTGTTCTGTTGTCCCTGAGCTGGAGGCTGCTGCTGAGATGAGGAGCTACCGTTGCCCTAACGGAATCCGGGGTGATCGCGACGAATCCCGGGCTGTGGGTACCGGTCGTACCAAATCCCATTGACTTCCATCAATGGCTCCTGCTCGAAGGATGGTGGAGGTAGAACTGCCAGCGGCTGCTTCGGCTGATAGACCACCATCTGAGTGTCCTGAGATGGTGGTTGTGACGGGTAGTATTGTAGCAACGGGACCGGCTCTGCCTGGATGTGGTTAACCTGGCGGTACGAGGCAGAGGGTTGGGAAGAGCTGCTACCACTAGGATAAGCACGTGACCTAGAAGGTTGCTGTGAAGATGTTTGTGCCTCCTTGACGCAAAGGATCTGCGTCTTCAGGTCACTCATGGTCTTTGGAATCTGGTCCATCTGGGCCATTCCTTGCATCTGTTTCTTCTCGAGTATCTCGAGATGGTCCATCATCTCACTTATGATGCCCATGTCGGCTGCAGCTGATTCGGCTTGGGCTGCGGCTGCCGACGAAGTGTGAGGACTGGCATCGATGCGAGCGATCCTATGAAATGATCCCGCTCCTTGCGGGGGCTTTTGTTGTGTGTAGACGCGGCCTTGGGCCATGACGGTTGAGTTCTCTGCCATGCCTTCATAGATGGTCCAAACATCGTCTTCACCCTTGGAAAAGTAGGACCCACCACAAGAGGCATTTACAAGCCCCTACAGCTCCGGTGTCAGCCCACAAAAGAAACTCTGAACCAAATTGGGATTTTATATATCGTGATGTGGACATCGGTCAATGAGCTCTCTGAATCGATCCCAGGCTTCATGGAACTGTTCATTAGGGATCATTACGAAGTTGCTGATCATAGCTCTAGCTGCGTGAGTCCGGCTGAGAGGGTAATACTTGTTCAAGTATGCGGTCCGGAGTTCTTCTCAAGTGTCGACGAACCTCCCCAAATGTTTGTGCCAATATGCGGCTCTATCAACCAAAGAGAAAGGGAAGGCGATCATCTTGATAGTGTCCTCGGTCACCAACCTATCATGGATTGTGCTGCAGATCATTTCAAATTCTTGGAGGTGGAGGTGTGGCTCTTCGGTCGCCAGCCCGTGGAATTTGGGAAGTACCTGAATCGTGTGCAGGCGGAGCTCGAAGTCTCCATGGATGGGAGGGAGTCGGATCCACCGATGAGTGAGGGATGCTGCTGGATTGTGTAATTCCCTCATGATTGTCTGTGGTGGACTCTCCTGGTTGGGTTCTCCTCCCTCGTTCTGCACTACAGGAATATCACCTCCACCGCCACTGCCACCGCCCCCAGGTCGGTTCTCTCGCATTTGTGCGATCTCTCTCATGAGGTCACCCATGAAGACTCCCTGGTCACGAATCTGTCTCCTCATTGTCTCCAGGGATGCTAGCAAGGAATTGTTGATGGCAGCTTGATCGTATAGGAATGGAGGTTGCTCATGCTCATCTGGGTGCTCTCCTCTGTGAGCCATGTCTGGGTTCTCTGAAATAGCAAAAGAACCCATCTCAGGTGCCGTCAAATGTTCTGAGTTCTGTGATGCACTAAATTCTGAAATTCTTGGACTGATGGAAGGAGAAGGGTGGTCGAGGGGGAACATGGTGGATGTGAACTCAGGCTCAGAGAGTGGGTCTGGACTCTCCGAGGTCATCCTAGATGAATGAGGAGGAGTGCTGGATAGCAGTGCCGACAAAGCCGGCCTAAGAGACCTCCTTCCCATCATCGTAATTATTGATAAGAGCAAGGTCGAGGAATGAAGAAGGAAGAAGGGAGAAGCAAAATTGCGCACAATTGTGCTGTGTTTTTGATCTTGACCTAAAATCAACTAGCAATCAAACACAATATAAGGGGATTCACCAACTCAACACATGAAGCCGTGAAGGTTCGGCTTTTATCTTTGTAGTTTTTAAAATGAATTCAGGAAGTTATCTTGTAACGAGTCCTTAGAGCGCTACACCTAAAGGAGCGAGAGTACTGCCGGAAAAGTATTCTCGTACTTGTCCTCCTCCTGTGTAACTTGTAGCTTGCACTTTTTGAGGTCCTTGTAACCCTTCCTGGATCCCTACTCAGCCAAAGAAGAAGAGGGAGGAAGCTGATAGGCGAAACCGATACTTCGGACCTCGTTCGCAACAAAATCACCCGTGAGCGTGCAAGATCCTACTCAGACGCAGACGGTGAGACAGACACACCCGTGAAGGCGTGGCCTATGCTCGGTACTTCGTACAAGGTCGATGCTCACACAATAGTGAGTCATCAATGGTGACCAAGCCCTACTCGCCTGCGTACAATAGTAGCGCCAATACTTCAGAAATCCAGGCGATACACAAGGCAGCCACAAGCTGGGTTTTTGGCTCTAATTCTTACGAGGCCACTCAACTCACTTGGAAGGAGACCTTCCCATGCAACCTCAATACAAATGAGGGTGTTACTCTCCCCAATTAATGAGTCCAATTACCAATTTTATTTTTGGTCAAGTTTTCTTAGCAGTCCCTTTTTTAAATTTTTTTGGTGTTATCGCTTCTTTTAAGTAAATTCAAACAAACGCCTAATGATTTTGTATTTTCTTTGATTCCTACTTGATCCAAAAACAGAGGGAGAGAAGAGTCGAAAAAGCCGTGCAAGTCAGCACCAAGATGGAAATCTCACCTTTGTGCCTAAATGATGAATGCAAATATAGAATGACTTACAACGCCTCCAGCTCTCTCCATGCGGGATGCAAAGCAGAAATTTTTAAACCTATACTACATGCCGATATGCAAGCGGAAATCATCCTAAGCAGGCAATTGCTACGTGAAGAAGCACAAGTCAACCACCAATCTCCAATCCTAAAGTCCGGTCTAGGCTCACCCCTCCTCCTCTCGACACATCGAGTTCAGGAGAAGCGCTTGGCGGGATGAGCTCGCGGCACGACAGATCAAAGACTAGTGATTAACTTTTTAATTAAACTAAGTCCAAATACGATCTATAGGTACATGCATTGGTTATTAGGGTGTTTGGACCTAATCTAATCGATCAAGCAAAAGCCTAGAACTAAGGGCTCAATCCACAAAAGAAAAGAAAAGGAAAATCAAAACCGGCAAATGACAGCGGCAAAACACGAAGAAAACCGCAGTGGGCCCCCAGGTGAACAAACACCTGGAAGTTAGGCCCGAAGTGTCTGAGTGTCCAAGTCCCTGTATTATTACAATTCAAATAGTCTCTCTCTCACAAAAGAAAATGCAAACTAACTAACACTCTCTCTCTCTCCTGCTCTCTCCTGCCGTCTTGGCTTAAGAAAACTGACTCCGCTTCCCAAGGCTGCACCGAATCACCTAGGCGATCCTCCTCACTCCGCGGTCCCTCGCAAGAAGATAAGAAAAGAGATGGTCAGAAAGCTCAACAATATATATAAAAAATAGAAGAGAGATAAAATGAAGCAATAATGGAAACAAACAAACACAATCAATCAAAGATGTAATCTATTCGCTGTTGCTCCCCGGCAACGATGCCATTTGATTCGATCGAAATTCAAGGGGTCTAATTATCTCACACAAGGCAGAGACAACCGTGTCGTTGTGGCAACCCTCAGTGAATCCCAATTAAGATCAACAATGAACCCACAAACAAATATCAAACAATGACAAACAAATGTGGAGTCAAATTTATTTTTAACTATACATAAAAGATGTATAGATGCAAGTACGTAGAGAGTTCGAACACAGGGAGCAAGGCAGGATAGATCAAGCAAGTGTGTGTGTGTGACTGTGATGTATTGTTAAACTATGCAATGCAAATGTTTTTGTGGGTTTTTAATTTTTAATTTTTTCTTTTAATTTTAATTTTAAATTTTGTATTTTAATTTTTTAATTTACTGATTTTTTTATTTTTATATTTTATATATTTTTTTATTTTCTTTTTCAATATTGGAATGTATATATAATATAAGAAAAGAGGTGCTAGGCTATTTATAAAAATAGGAAAAAATAGTCAAAGATTAGGTAATAAAATATTTTTGGTCTTTTTAATTTTTTTTACTTTTTTTATGATGTTTGGGGGATTTTCAGAATCTTTTTCGTATTTTTAAAAGGCAAAATAAAGAAAATAATGAATTAATATTCTGGCCGAAATTAAAATGGGAAGGAAAAATACCAAACAGTATCAAAATTTTCCCAAATTAATTTTAAAGTAAAGAGAATAAAATAAGGAACCTACAGGACTTGAGTTTTCATTTTTTTGAGTTTTCTATGATTTTTTACATTTTTATGAAGTTTTTGGGTATTTTCTAATTTTTAAGGTTTTGGTTTTGAAATTTTTAGTTGTTTTTGGATTGACACTAGAATATAATAAAATACACAGTAGGTAATGTTTTTGGAGTTTTTCAAGGTATTTTAATATTTTTTTGGTATTTTCTAATATAGACAATAGATGAAATGCATGTTTTTGATTTTTAATAAATATTAAAATGCAATAAAATGCAAAATAAAAATGATGGCATGAAACTACAATGCAGCATGAGTCTAAGTTGATTTTTGGGGATTTTTTTTAGTGATTTATGGTTACATGCCAAAATTAGAGAAAACAAAATGAAAATACATACAGGCCAGATGTATTTGAGTAATATTCAGAAAAATCAGGGGCCTACATGTAATTTTACAACAAAATATTACACTAGTTATGCAAATTAATGGACTAAATAACAATCACAGAACCCGCAGGGGTAGTCGTGCAAAAACACCAAGGTCACGTGCGCGGGGCACATGAACTTGGGAAGGGTATAACTGCAATTATCAAAACATCCAGGGGAACAGTTGTAATTTTCCAACAAATTTTATACTTAGATAAGCAATTTAATGGACCAAATGTAAAATACAAGACCTGCAGGGTCACACCTGCAAATTGTCCACCAGGGCGCGTGACTAGCACGCACCTGGGAAGGACCTGGATGTTATATCAAAAATGCCCGAGGGCCTTAATGCAAATGTACCAAATCATTTACACTGAATATTTAAATCCCTGTATTGAAACTAAATACAAAAACCCTGGAGGAGTTCCTTGCAAAAAGCCCTCACCTCACGTGTACTGGTCACGTGAGGTGACGTGGCGAGGGACCTATATGCAATAAAGGAAAACATAGGGGCTTAGATTTAATTTTTACAAAACTTTTTAAACAGCAGATGAAAGTTTCAGTGTTATAAAATAAATTACAAAAACGCCAGGGGTGGAATCGCAAAATACCCAAGGCTAAGGGCGCTGGCGGACGGTCAGATCGGCTTCACTTGTCCACGTGTCAAGCCCGCAAGCCCCGATACCCCTTCGTCATCCCACGACCGAGATTAGATGATCTTGTCAATGATGGACGGCTGTGGGTGCTCAGATCGGACGGCTCCTGCTATACCTGGGGGTCTTGATGATCCGACGACAGAGGCGGGTGGTGAACGAACAGGGAAGAAGGTCCGCCGTGGCGACCTTCCTCCGGTGATAGCGCCTCCCTCCGGCATGAACTGAAGTTCGTGAGGGGTCCAAGAAGCTCCTGCGGTCGTCTTCTCCAAGCCTGGCACTTCAAAACGGGCTGGCGACCTCCTGGGCTCCTCCGCGACGTCAGAGAAGAAGAGGAGGCCCAGGTATCTCCGGCGAAGCCAAAAATGCCTCCAGGTGTACTTCAAAGCTTAAGGACCTGCACGAAAAATGTTAAAGAGGTCGAGGGCAAAATGCCTCGACCTCCAGCTGGCTCTCAAAAAGGGGGGAAGGCGATGTGGATGCTCGCCGGAGCTTGCTTCGGCGAGGGGAATCGATTGAGCAAATCGATGGATGAACTCGATGGTTAAGATACCTACGTGTAGCTAGGATTACAGTGGACGAAAAAGGAACGAAAAATGAGAGAGATAGACACCTTGAGGGCCAGAGCCCGAGGTTGAAATACCTCGACGGTGGGTTGTCACCGGAGGTGGAGGAACGCGCCCAGATCGTGGTCGATCCGCCGCCTTGAAGAAGCTAATCTGGAGCTGTCACCTCCATGAAGCTTAAGCGAGTCAAAGGGGGGGAGGATCTAGATGAAATGCGGTTCAAAAAACGAACCGAAATTCAAAGTTTGGTTTTGTAATGTTTACGGCTAGGTGGGGAAGATCGAGGATCATCTGGCGAATCGTCGCTCCATTCTCCAAGGAAACGTCTAGGCATGAAAGACTGATAATCGAAGATGAAATGTCAAGAAGACTCCTTCGCGAGATAGTGGAAGAGGAGTTCTCGAAAAATCGTTGAAAATCTTCAACGAAGCAGGTCTGACAAGGTTCAGACCTCGGTCAGAAAGTTGACCGAGGTCAACCAACGGAGCTCTCTGGTTGGTCCACGTGGACCAACCAGAAAATTCCTTGGCAAAAAAAACCTTGTAAAATCAATAAAAAATAGATATTGAATTATTTAATTTTTGGTTATAAAATAAATTTTTTTTGTAATTTTATAAACTATTTCATGATGATTTTTATTTATTTTTATGAGGTATATTTTTACAAGTTTACTATTATACCCTTTATAGGTATAATATCTATATATTTTATTCTTTTATTATTATTTTGCGTAATTAATTTTATTATTTTTATTTATTATTTTATAAAATTATAAAGTACTTTTATACACATAATTATATTTTTATTTTATTTTTCTTATGTATTTTGTATACTTAATAAAATAGAAGTATGTATTATATAAGCATGTGTATAGGTATTTTACCTTTGTATGATATATACATGTATTTTTATTTTGTATTTTATTTAGGTTTTTAGTCTTATTTTAATGTACATATATATTTATAAATAATATTTACAAAGTTATAAAAATATAAAAATACAAAAATAATGAATAAGGAATAAATTCAATATTTTAATATGTACAAGTATACAATGTGGGTCCAAAACTCAACTTTCAAACTGTAGCTCCGCCAAATGCGAAAACACTGCCATTAAATAGCTTATTTTATTCTATATACAATTAAAGGTGAGTTTGCGGCATTTGGAGTTTTCAGAAGTTGGGATTCTGAAATTTTATTCAGATCATAACTTTTTATCTGTACATTATTTTTGAATGAAATCAATTTTGTATTTTTCTTTATTTAATTATCTACAACTTTCATGTACAAAGTTTCTTTATTTGAGGTATAAAAAGTAGAACCAAAAATAGGTCCCAAAATGAATAAAGAATGGATTAAGAGTATAGGTATTTCTACTGTATTCTGACCCTTATCTCCCCCTACTTTATTCCTTGTCGACCTATTCATCAAGATGCCTAGATCTCGGGGTTTCTGGTCATAAAATATTTACAATATTTTATTCTTTTTCTTTTCTTTTATTTATTCTATAATTTTGGCTTTAATTACAGTATTTTATACACTATTTGGATGCACATGCATGAATGCTAATTTGCTCTAATTAAGGGTATTTACACGCGTTTGCTAGGGTTTTTGAGGCCAAAATGATAGAATAAAGATGATGAAATGTGGATTCATCTGGCATCTGCTACAACGTTCCCTTTACCGGGGAGGTAGTAGATGGTGCAATCAAGTCCTTCAATGACTCTAGCCACCATATCTATCTCATATTGAGCTCCTTCTGATCAAGTAGACATTTCAACCTTTTATGATCGGTGAAGATTTCAAAGGTAATACCTATTGCGGACGAAATCTCAAGGATCGAAAAATTAATGGTAAACAGTCGTGTCGTCGCCATCCCCAAAATCCAGTGACAAAAAAATATAATTTTTTAATTTTTTGCTACTTATTAACCTGTATAGCGGATAGGGTCGAACTCAGGGAGGCTACAAATCCCAAGGGTTATTCAATTAATCAAGAATTAATTAAGAGAAAACAAGAATATCAAAGGACAACTATCCTTCGTTTTTGTGATTTTTTTATCTTTTTATTTTTTTTATTTTCAAAAAACAAAATAGCACGAAGCAATATTCAAAAGATCAAAAATACGCACACCAACTCTTCTTGTAATTTTTAAATTAATAAAAAATACTCAAAAAATTCCAAAGAAAAAATTTTTGAGTTTCAAAAGTTTTGAAATATTTTTGAGATTTTTTGTGGAATTTTCAGATGTTGTTGTATTTTTCTAAAAATCAAACAGTGAGAAAAAGTAAAATTATGCACAGTTTGGAGTAATTTGCAATTTATAAATTTTTTAATTGCCTAAAACTCATGACAATTATTTTCAAGACAAACTAGAAGCAATTATCTACAAATAAAAACTGAAATCCCAATTTTTGAATTTTTGTAGAATTTTCTATGATATTTATAAGATTTTTGATGTTTTTCAATTTTTTTTGGTTTTATAAAGAATCAATGCGTGAAAATTGGTCAGAAATTAAAACAATAAAATAAAACTACACTAATTTTTTTTGAATTTTTGGAACAATATTTGATATTCTTGAATTTTTGAATTTCAGCAAGATAAAATGACATTGTTTATGATTTTTTAAAAATAGTAAATGAAATCAAAATACAATGAAAAATTTATGCTAAGAAGATAATCAAATCAGGAGCATAGCATAATTTTTGCAAGATTTTTCGATCAGAAATAGCCTTTATTTCATTCAAATAGAGCAATCAAGTTTTTTATTCTACAGTTCATGGACTAAATGTAAATAAGTTTTGTTTTTGTATCAAATAAATAATAAAAAAAGTACAGGGGAGAAAGCATAATTTTACCACTATATCACGTGCTTTGCATGTGCTTGAGTCTAGCAGGGACTTTTTGGCAATTTCTGAAAACCTTAGGGCCCTTCACATAATTTTCCAATTGTGCCTGATGTAGGAATTGATTGGCAATTCATGGAACGTTCAAGGGCTTTAATGCAATTGTTCCTCTTTTTAAATGAAAACCCTAGAAGGGTTCCCTTCATTTATTCCTTCAAAACAAAGGGCAAAGGCGCAGCCGCCTCCTCCCTTCCTTCCTCTAGAGGAGCGGGCGGCGCCGCCTCTCACGGGTAGGCGCGTTGGGCTGATTAGAGGGGCAGCCGAGGGGCGCAGCTGGTGCGGGGGTGGCATCGGTGAAGTGCACAGGAGGCATCGATGGGGGCGCGCGACCGTTAGTGATACGCGGTGCGGCCCTGGGCACCTAGAAAGATGGCAGTGCGAGGGAACTCGGAGCTCTGCAACAGCATGTAGGTGGTGAACCCGGTCGACACATGACGCGGGGCGAGGTGTCGGTGGAGTGGCGACACTTGCTGCTAGAGCTTGACCTGCAGATGGGGCTGATTTGGCTGAGGCAAGGGCGTCAATAGCAGTTGTGCTCGGGTGGGAGGTGAAGCGTCTTCGCGACGCACGGCGTGCGCGGTGGAGATCGGGCGGAGGAGGGAGCTCGGGTGCGATGTCGGCTGGACGCGCTGGGCGAAGGGAACGTGCGAGACCATGGCCGCGTGAGGAGGCACCGCGTTGCTGATGGTGGACTGGAGAGCATCTAGAGGGGGCCGCCTCGCTTCAGCGGTGTACGGCGGTGCCTCCTGGTGCGGTTGGAAGGAGGAGGGGGCGGCGGCACCTTGAAGGCAGCCGTCCCCTCCTTTTTTGTTTTGTTTCGTTTTTTATGCTATGGAAATTATAAACAGTAATTTTTTTTTAATTTTTTTTGTAAATCTGAAAATTGGAGAGAAAAAAGATATAGAAATTCCTTTTTATGTTTTTTTTTATTTTTTTGTTTATTTTATATAGGATCATGCAAAACAAACATTAGAGAAAACGAAACAATTTTTTTATTTATTTGAAAATTGGAAAAATGAACAGGGATTCGGTGGAAATGAGATATTCGAATCCGATCTCCAACCACTGTACGCGGTCGGAGTTGAGAGATCGTGGACGATAGAATTAGAATGTGGAGAGGTTAAGAACTTGAGGCGAAAAATCGAGTCGAAGCGGATAAAAAATCGCGATGATTTTTTTGATCTAGAGAAATAAAATGACGATGGAAAGAAAAAAATGCGGCAAAATAAACTACGATTAAACTAAGATAAAAATAAGAAAAATGTGGATCTCACCTTAGGAGCGGAAATGGACCGTGATCGCTTCGACAAGGCCGACTCGCTGTCACCGGATGACTTGGAGACTAGGGAACTTTCTCGACGAAATTTTCTCTCGGAGATCGGGCTCCTCTCTCTAAAGATTGATCAAGTTTGAATGAGGGAGACCGAGCCATATAAATAGAAAAGATGGAATGAAATTTGAATTTTTGATTTTTTTGGATAAAGAGATAAGAGAGATGAAACTTGAAATGAATTTTTGAATTTTTTGGTGGAAGAGATAAAAGAGATGAAATGAGAAATGAGATAAAATAAAAGAGAGATAAAATTATTTACAAAATTAACTATTTTTTTTTGGAATTTCTGTCACTTTATTTATTTTAATTAAAAAATGTTTTTTTTATGGAGGTTAATTAAAAGTAGCAACTATATACAAATACTATATACATATATGACATTATATACAAGGGTAAATGAGGAAATTAGCCTTTTTGTTTTAAAAATTTTAATTTTTTATTTTAATTTTTATTTTAAATAATTAGTGGGAATAATTTACAAATATATACAAATACAATATGCACAAAATACATGGGAAAATTGCACAAACCACCCCGGAAAACCAACTTTTTACTCGTAACTCCAAAAATTATGAAATCACAACCCTTTTGAAGATAATTTAATTAGAATCCAATGGAATGATATTGGTTCAATTTTAGTACATATGAAGCCGGAATTGATCTTTCAATTAGTGCTTAATGGCTTTTTCCAAGTGTTTCCACTTTTATTCTGTAAATGATTTAATTGTGTAATTATTTTTATTAGTTAGAACACATTTTTATTTACAACTTTGGTTTTGAAAGTTATTTGATTTGAGTTCAATTAAGGCACACATAAATTAGTGTCAATTTTATACAGATATATACAAAATAAGTGAGAAGTATTTACAACAACACACACACACACACACATTTTTTGGATTTTCTGCTTATGGACCCTATCTCCCCCTACTTTATTCCTGGTCGATCAGGTCAAGTCTTGACCTTCTCTCGGGGTTCGGTTCAGCTTGTATACAGTCTCCCTTTTTTATTTTCTTTTCTTTATTTTTCCTTTCTTTCTTTATTTATTATTTTAGGTTAAAATTAGTAAGAAGTGTACAATATTTACACACAGATGCAAGTTAGTAAGAATATGGAGTTAGTGTTTTATGCAGGTGTTTTATAAGGGATTTTAAGATAAAATAAAAGAAAAAAGATGATGAATCGCATATTCGTCATCCCCCTTATGCTTTACCTTTGCTAGTCCCTTAGCAAACACTTATTTGAAAGAATAAGTGAAGAAAAAGAAAAAGAAAAAGAAAGGGAAAATAAAGAAAGCATAACAATATTGAGTATTAAACTTATCTTCATAAAATTGTAGTTTGGAGCTCTGTCGGACCTTTGGATTATTAGTGTGTCAGAACTTCTGTGAGACTTAGAATTTTAAAATTGACAGCCTTCAATTTTTACACATCATTGTCACAGTTTTGGCTCAGAAATCATCTTAGATCAATCCTCTTCCCAAAGTATACACTATGAACATTTAACAATCGACTCATGTGTGTGAAAGGTTTTAGCTCTTCCCATACAGAATGCCGGACTACCATGCAAATTTCCTCTCTAGTAACTCATCCACGGGGAGTCAGGTATTTCCTTCTAAGGTCTATCACACTGTGTTCACAATCGAATTGAGGGAAAAGTTAGAAGAAGGAGAAAAGAACTGGAGGGTGGCCAGTGTAGTCACCTCTCCTTGTGAAGCTGGCCAGTGTAGTTGAGTCTCCACCAAGATCAGCAGGTTTTCTTGAAGCTTTGACCTTTTTGGTCAGATATTTATTTGGTAATGGCTTCTTTGTATTTGGATTTTTGGTGGTTCTGCTTGGATCTTGTTGTGCCCCTACGGATATAGAATCTTTTTGTTTCCGTACATTTTTTGGGGTCTTAGAAAAATTTTTGCCCAACCGTCCATCCCTTTTCCGATGCTTTATTTCAACCCGTACTCTGGTCTTTAGATGTCCACGCTATCGGAAAAGAAACTCACACAGTCTTCCAACATCCCGTCTGAATTGAGCTAAGTGCATAGTGCGGTAGTACAAATTAATTTCCTATTACAGAGTTGTACCCCGATTGAAGAGACCAGGTTGGACACTAAGAGTCAAATGTTGCACATTGTCATGTGGATCTCAAATAATTAAGTCAAAGACCTGAAGTTTTTAAAATCATATTTCTCGGTGAAGTTCCTCTAAGAATTAGGTGGATTAAGGTCCAACTAAGCTCCAGTCTTCAATTTTATTCTAGACATAGTTTAAATATCTATATTATCCTGAAAAATGCACACGCAAATGCAAAATATGAACAATGCAAAGGTTTTTTTAAAAGATATGATGCACATGTGAAAAAACATGTCTTTAAAGAAATTTTCTAATTTTGAACTTTTTATGAATTTTTGGAGGAAAATGCAGATGTGAAAGAAAGGTTTTTTTAATTATGCAAGTTTTTATAGATTTTTGGTTTTGTAGTTTTTATTCCAGATGTGAAAGAAAGGTTTTTTTAAGAAAAAGGGTTAGTAAACTATATACAAGAATATACACGATTTTTTGTTTGTTTTGTTTGTTTATTTTTTTTGTTTTTTAGTGTGTTTTTGTTGATGATTTTTTTACAACATAACCCCCCAAATAAACGTATTTAAAAGTACGAGTTATGTCTAAAGTATATATACAATATATACGATGCCCCTATACTTAGATCTAACTATGTCCTCATAGTGATCAGAGTGAGAAAAAGGAAGACATAACTCGTGCTAAGTATCGAAAAGTGAAAAGACCACTATGCTACAATGACTCAAAGAAAGGATAAAAAGAAGAGAAGATGGTGATCCCCCTATACTTAGGATCAAGTAATCCTAAGTATAGTAGAGTGTACAAAAAGAGAAAATCGATAAAGAGAATGTACAGACTCAAAAATAAAAAGACACGATATGAACAACATCACCCCCTATACATAGGGTAGATTATCCCTAAGTATAGACAACAACAAGAGTGATGAACGGGACGAATATAAACAACACATACCACTCATCCCCCTATACTTAGGATAAAGCACATCCTAAGTATAGCATATATACACAAACGGAAAAGGGGGGAATGATAAAACGGGAGAAGAAAGAGTGAAACGTAATGATATACAAGAGGAGTGGATGTACAAGGGTCAAGAAGGTCGAAAGCGAACCTTCTTGCGGGACCGCTGAGGTATGGATTTGACAAGGTGTAGGTCGATATTGGGATCATCATTAGATATAAACTGAGTAGGATCGACCAAGAATGTATACTCAGTGGTTTCATATTGTGCAGGCCAAAACCGATTATTGGAAGTAGTATGGTCATGTCCGACCTGGGAAGGCTCACAAATATCAAAGTAAAATGGCTCGAAATCATTATCAAAAAAAGTAGGATCAATTTCAGCCTGGCGAGCCTCTATTGTATCATCATCTTTATCAAAAGGCCTAAATTCCTTTATAAAAGCAATAAAATCAAATTTGGACTGATTGGTCTCATCTGAATCAGGGTGAATAGGAACGGACTCATCAGTGGAAGTAGTCGAATCATGTCCATCCTGTCTAGTCTTAGATGCTGCCTTCCGCTCTAGGATGTCTATCGTGTAAATTCCACGGATGTCATCAATGCATGTCCACATACCAGAAGGGGGAACTCCAAGGTCTATGATTTCCGAGTCTTCCTCCTTCAAGAGGAATTCTTGGGTTTCATTATCATGCAACATATAACAAGAATCTTTGATATTATCATCGAGGTCAAATTCCTTGGGGTTGGCAAACACGGGCGGGCTCTCATGGGATGCAGGTCTCTAGAAAGTAGTGGGTGTAGTGATTAACACATTGCTCCCTACATCAGAACGAAAGCGAATCTCTCATGAACCATAATCAATAACGGCTCCCGCGGATGCGAGGAAAGGCCGTCCGAGATGATTGAAGGATGTTCCACAGGGGTGGAGGTCTCCATGGGCATTAAAACAAAATCCAAAGTGAAATTCATGCCCTGAATGAGAATGACAGCGTTTTCTAGAATATCCTTCATCCTGCTGATAGATCCATCAGCAAATTAACTATCATCCTGGTTTTCTTGAGAGGCCCAAGATGAAGAGACTGTACCATAGAGAAGGGCATTATATTAATTGACAAACCGCCCTCAAGGAGAGTGTTATCACAAGAATAATCAGATATGGAGCAACTCACAAGAGGTGTGGCAGTGATCCCTTTCTTAAAATATGGACGGTGAGAGATGGCGTAGGCAGTGGCCATGGTTAAGATGTGACGCTCAGATCTTCTCATTCGCTTTCTCTTCTTGTGTTGAGGAAAAGATAAATCTGTCATGGCATGTTGAAGTGGGGCTTTAATGATCTCATGAATAGTGTCCAACACTTCGGGTTCAGTCAACATTTTTTTGAATTTTTAGACCTCATCCATACAAGGGTGGGGGTCAGAATCAGCATTTACACAAGGATTACCAAGAGCAGTCTGTATAATGGAATCATCACGGTCAAGGTTGGGACATGATTTGAATAGATGTGTGGGTAAATGATCGGAAATTTGGGTTCTCTCCGCACAAAATGAATCAATAATGTGTCTCCCAGAATCTTTTTGGATTTTCAAAATTTTCTCATTTTTTGTATTTTAGGCGATTGCAAGCTCTCATGATTATCTTCAAGTGGTTCCATATCCTCAAATAGTGGAGCAGCGTTCTGGTTCTCATTTATAATAAATAGATTAAAAATCCTCGAATTCATATGCTCCATCATCTAGTTCAGTGTCTTAAGTGTGGAAATCATGAAAGGTGACTCTAAAATCCCAGGATCAGGTGGGTTAAATGAGGGTGGGTAAAAATCAAAGTCCTCCGATTTCTGAAATAATGTGTTAGGCGGATATGCACAAAAATCAGGAGGAAAGTCCTCCTAGAAAAAGGAAGGTGGATCGTCTGGAGAGTACGAGGTACCCGTGAAGATCATATTAAAATTACTCCAGTCTACCATCTCCGAAACAAAAGGCAGGATCGGGAGAGCACGAGGGTCAAGTCAAAAGATATGGAGAAAAAGGCGCAAATGCACAGAAGGATCTAGCAAGCACACAAGCAATCAAATACAATACAAACCCCCAGTTCACCAACTCAACTCAATGTAAAGACCATGAAGGTTCGATCATATATCTTGTCAATTTTAGAGTTTGGTGACAATACAATCTATCAAAGTGGTTAAAGCGAGCTGTTAGGAACCCAATGCTCTTAGGAGACTGGCCTAATCCCAAAGTTAGATCTTTTCCATCGAGTATGAATTGCGGACCGTTTACCGATTACCTGCTCAATTCAATCTTTTAAGGACGTCATGGGCCGCTTTACTGGCTACTGGAGAGATCCTCACTGGAGAATGACTAACCAAAGATAGTAGTCAGAAAAAAGTTCGGGCGTGGCTCTATCCTAGTGTGAGGGTCGCTCCCTTGCTCAAGCAAACAAAACAATGAGGGGGTTACTCTCCCCAAAACAATGATTTTTCCTTATATTTTTTAGGGTCGAGTTTTAGCAGTCCCGATTTTAGCAATTATCACTTGGTTTAAAATATTTTCAAAGAATCGCCTACTGAGTTTCCAATTTCCTTTTTAACATATGTGAGTGAAAATAAGGAAGGAGATCGGAAATGCCAATGCGTGATTAAAAACAATGATGCATGCTGGGGTTAGAGATGCATACCTTGTCACCAGCACTCTACTTGCAAGTCATCTGCGCAGAATTGAAATAAACTATCCTATATGCAAATGCAAGTGAACCGTCCTAGATGATAGCTTCTATTAACGGGAAAGAACAAGTTAATTTGACTAAGTCCAAATTACGCTCTACTCTATAGGCACAGAAATTTCTTATTTATGGTGTTTGGACCTAATTAATTACCTGGCTCAAGCAAATTAATTAAAGCAATCAAGAGGTAGCTCACGAAATCTGCGGGAAACAAAGAAAAATTAAGTGATGAAAACAAAACCGGTGAGGTCCCCCAAGTGCATCGGCACTTGGCGAAAAAGACCCCACAACAAATGAATGCTCGTTTACATAGTTCAAATGGTAGAAAATAAAAACTCTCTCTTTTTTTCTCTCTTTTTTTAATTCTTCTTCTCCTCTTCTCATGCTATCCCGCGGCTTGGTGAAGAATCAAGCTGCCTCCACATCGCTTGGGTGCTTCGGCTCTCCTAGGATCGCCCCCTTCGCTCCACGGGCCCTCGCAAGAAAAAGTAAAGAGAATGTATAAGAAATACAATTATCAAATATGAGAAAAGAAAAATGAAATGTAACAGTGAATATGAACAATGGAGTGAATGTGGAAAATTATACAACCAAGAATAGTAGGTCAAAAGAGAAACCTAACTACCCTCGCCGTGCCTCCCCGGCAATGGCGCCACTTTGTTGTGTGCGAAAAATTGAGGGGATCGGATAAATTATTAATGGCAAACAAGTTGGTCATTGTTATCCCCAAAAATCCTGTGACAAACAATTTTTTTATTTTTGCTAGTTATTAACCTGTATAGCAGACATGGCCGAACACAGGGAGGCTACAAATCTCGAGGATTATTCAATTAATCAAGAATTAATTAAGCGAAAACCAGAATCTCGAAGGATAACTATCCTTTGTTTTTGTGAATTTTTTATCTTTTTATTTTTTTTTTTATTTTTTTATTTTTTTATTTTCTGATTTTCATTTTTTTGTGATTTTGATTTTTAAAATTTTTTCTAATTTTTCAAAAAATTAACAGAAAGCAATATTCACAAGATTAAAAATACGCACACCTACTCTTTTTATAATATTTGAATTTATCAAAAATGCTCAGAAAAATACAGAGAATTGTTTTTTGGATTTTAAAAGTTTTGAAATATTTTTGAGAATTTTTGTAGAATTTTCAGATTTTTTGTATTTTTCTAAAAATCAAATAGTGAGAAAATATGAAAATGTGCACAACCTGGAGTAATTTGCAACTTAAAAATATTTTAAGTGTCCAAAACTCCTAACAATTATTTTTAAGACAAACTAGAAACAAATATCTACAAATAGGAACTGAAATCACTATTTTTGGATTTTTGTGAATTTTCTATGATTTTTTGGATATTTTTAATGTTTTTCAATTTTTTTGGATTTTGTAGATAATTAATGCGTGAAAATTGGTTAGAAATTAAAAGACAATGAAATACGACTACTCTAATTTTCTTGGAATTTTTGGAACAATATTTGAATTTTTATGAATTTTGGTATTTTAAACACGGAAAAATGACATGTTTTTTATTTTTTTAATAATAATAAATGAAGGCAAAATGTAATGAAAATTTTTTGCTAAGAAGATAATCACATCAGGAGCATAACACAATTTTTTGCAAAATTTTTAGATCACAAATAACATTTATTTCATTCAAATAGAGCAATCAAGTTTTTTGTTATGCGGTTCAGGGACTAAAATGTAAATAAGTTTTGTTTTGCATCAAGTACAAAATAAAAATAAAGGACAGGAGAGAAAGCACAATTTTACCACTATATCATGCAATTTTACCACTATATCACGTGCTTTACATGTGCTTGATGATGGCAGGGACTTTTTGGCAATTTCTGGAAACCTTGGGGCCCATCACATAATTTTTTAGGCTCCTCTCTCTAAAGATTGATCGAGTTGGAATGAGAGAGAAGGAGCCATATAAATAGAAAAGATGGAATGAAATTTGAATTTTTGAATTTTTGAATTTTTTTGGATAAAGAGATAAGAGATATGAAACTTGAAATGAATTTTTGAATTTTTTGGTGAAAGAGATGAGAGAGATGAAATGAGAAATGTGATAAAATAAATGAGAGATAAAATTATTTACAAAATTAACTTTTTTTTAGAATTTTCGTCACTTTATTTATTTGAATTTAAAAATGTTATTTTTTTATTTTTTATGGAGGTTAATTAAAAATAGCAACTATATACATATACTATATACATATATGACATTACATACAAGGGTAAATGAGGAAATTAGCCTTTTTGTTTTACAAATTTTAATTTTGTTTTTTTTATTTTAAATAATTAGTGGGAATAATTTTCAAATATATACAATGACAATATGCACAAAATACATGGGAAAATTGCACAAACCACCCTGGAAAACCAACTTTTTACTCGTAGCTCCAAAAATTATGAAATCACAACCATTTTGAAGATAATTTAATTTAGAATCTAATGGAAGTGATATTGGTTCAATTTGAGTTCATATCAAGCCAGAATTGATCTTTCAATTAGTGCTTAGTGGCTTTTTCCAAGTGTGGCTACTTTTATTCTATACATGATTTAATTGTGTATTTATTTTTATTAATTAGAACACATTTTTATTTACAACTTTGGTTTTGAATGTTATTTAATTTGAGTTCAATTAAGGCACAAATAAATTAGTATCAATTTTATACAGATATATATAAAATAAGTGAGAAGTATTTACAACAACACACATATTTTTTGGATTTTCTGCTTAAGGACCCTATCTCTCCCTACTTTATTCCCGGTCGATCAGGTCAAGTCTTGACCTTCTCTTGAGGTTCGGGTCAACCTATATACAGTCTTCCTTTTTTATTTCCTTTTCTTTATATTTCCTTTATTTATTTATTTATTTTAGTTTAAAATTAGTAAGAAGTGTACAATATTTACACACAGATGCAAGTTAGTAAGAATATGGAGTTAGTATTTTATGCAGGTATTTTATAATGGATTTTAAGCTAAAATAAGTGAATAAAGATGACGAATCGCAGATTCATCAATACCATAGAGGTAGCGTCTCCATATCTTTAAAGAGAAGACTACAACATCTAGTTCAAGGTCATGTGTCGGGTAGTTCCTCTCATGTGTTCTGAGTTGTCATGATGCATAAGCAACTACCTTAACATGTTGCATAAGAACTACCCTAAGTCCTTCTTTAGATGCATCAATGTGCGTTGTAAATCCTTCAATTCTAGAGGGTAGAGTTAGGATAGGTGCATATGTTAGGAATTCTTTCAGTGTCTAAGAACTAGTTTCGCATGCATCAGACCATATGAATGGGACTTCCATCTGAGTCATCCTAGTCATTGCTAATGCTATTGACGAAAAGTCCTTCACAAATCTTCTATGATACCCAGCTAGACCTAGAAAAGATCGTATTTCTGTGACAGTCTTCATGGTGTTCCCAACTTATTACTGCACTAACCTTTGCAGGATCAACTGATATACATGCCTATGAAATAACATGACCTAAGGATACTTCAGTTAACTAGAAATCACATTTGCTATATTTAGCAAACAGTTTGTTCTTTCTTAGTGTTTCGAGTGCCTTCCTAATATGGTGTTAATGTTGGTACTTATCCTTGGAGTAAATAAGCACATCGTCAATGAAGACTACTATAAAGTGGTCTAAGAACTCCCTGAATACTCGATTCATGAGATCCATGAAGGTCGTTGGGGAATTTGTCACTCCAAAAGGTATAACTGAAAATTCATAATGCTTGTATCTAGTTCGAAAAGCTGTCTTGGGAATATCTGTATCTTTAAAGTTCAATTGATGGTATCCAGATCATAAATAGATCTTAGAATACATAGTCGAACCCTGTAACTGGTCAAAGAGATCATCTATTCTTAGTATAGGATACTTATTCTTTATTATCCTTTTGTTTAGCTTCCTATAGTCAATGCACAACCGTATCGACCCATCCTTCTTCCTTGCAAAAAAAAATAGGTGCACCGCATGGTGAAGTACTAGGACGAATGAAGCCTTTGTATAACAATTCTTGTAACTATACCTTTAACTCATGTAACTCCGTCGGTGCCATCCTGTATCGAGGAGTAGATATAGGTTGAGTATCAGGTATGAGAGAGATTTCAAACTCAATCTCTCGCTCATGTGGTAATTTAGGTAGTTCTTTTTGAAATACATCAGGAAACTCACAAACTATAGGTACATCTTCTATCATTCTATCTAACCCTGATGTAGTGGTTACAGAAGCTAAATAGCCTTGGCACCCTTCCTCTAACAATTGTTGTGCCTTCAAAGTAGAGATATATTCAATATTATCATTGGATGTCTTTCCAATGAACTGGAACTCTATCGAGTTAGGAAGGTGAAAAGTTATTATCTTTTGAAAACAGTCAAGGCATGCACGATGCCTTTCTAGCCAGTCCATACCCAGGATGAGATCAAAGTCTTCCATTTTAATTAGTAGTAGTGAAATAGGTAACTGATGTCCTGCTATCAGTACTACACAATTATCCAGGATTTCTCGGATTATAAATACTTGTCCTCTTGGTCCCTTGATCAAATAGGACTGTTGTACTTCTACCGGTACCTTATCCAATGTGGGTACTATACGTCTTGTAATAAATGAATGTGAAGCACCCGGATAAACAAGGAATATACTAAAAAGACATGAATAGTAACGATACCTCGTATGTCCGTGCCTGAATTGTAGGTTGTTCTTCAGTGATTGTATTGAGCTGGCCATTAGGAATATGCAAATTATAATCCGCAACACTTTGTGGTGGTTGCTGTGTAGGAGATGCTCCTTGTGAGCCACGACCTCTGCCATGTCTTCCTACGTGTGTTGCTCCATTACTCAGGATGGATGTTATATTGTTAATTGGGGTTAATTTAGACTCCAAACCTCTCAACTTTGGGCAGTCTTTCCTTATGTGGATTTCTTGATAAAAGTAATAACACTAACGTGTTCCTATCCGTGCTGAAGATCCAACCATAGTGTACTTGCTCATGTTATTGACTCACGGGGTTATAGTGGAGGTATAGAGAAACCTCCTCTTCTTGTTAATTTCTGGCCCAAAGTCTGTGGCGAGCTTATAGTAAACCCAACTAGATGGTAACAACTATCTCTTCGGTTATAATTCGCCTTACGGTTGGATGGTCCACCAGAAAAGTGGAAGCTTCTTCTTTGGTAGTTTTCATCCCTTTCCATCTCAATACGAGAGGCGATGTCCAAGGCTTTTTTTATAGTATTGGTTCTAAAACCATTAAGCTTTTCTCTAAGAACTCCCTGAAGCATACTAACAATTTTGATAAGGCGTTCCTGTGATGAAGCTTATAGAGCTAGGGAGTAACGCAGCAGCTCCGTAAAGTGAATATGATAATCTCATACATTCCTGGTTCCCTGAGTCAGAGAAGCCAACTCCCTCCTCTTTAATTCTTTCCAATGGGAGGGACAGAAGTGTGCTCAGAACCTCTCTTCAAAAACATCCCATGGAACGAGATCTACTAATTTCTTGGAAATAGCTCTCCACCATCATCTTGCATAGTCTGCTAGGGAGTAATCAGCGAAGTGCACCCAAGTGTCTGCTGGTGCATGTATTATTCTCAACATCCTGCTGACATCATCAAGCCATAGTTCTGCCTCAACAGGTGTCTTTATGCCTTTGAATTGAGAAATATTTCCCTTTCAGTAATTGTCCAGTAGTTTTTGGTGTCTAAGAAGAGCTCTCCCCATTGCTCTTTCAGCTGGGATAGGAGCAGACTCAGTGGAAGGCTGGAAACTAGATTCTTCCTTGGAAAGATGGACAAAACCTTCAATCCTAGCATCCACAGGTCTGGATGCCTCAGGTCTCTCATCTTGTGCATTGATCTTCTCCTCTAATGCTTGCTACTTTTGCCCCATTTCTTGCAGCATTGTCATCATAGCAGTTAATGGCCTAGACACGTCTTGGTCTGCCATGATCCTGGGATGAGTCAAGGTCAAAAGTTAGGTCCTATACATTTTAGCGTGATATACATAACAGACAATGACTTGTGAATAGTACTGCAGTCACTTGTTAAGATCAAAGGATCTTAAGACAACCTTAATTTCTGAATACCGCTCATAGTGATCAACTACTTAGTAAATTACTGGAGTAACTGGGCTCTGATACCAAACTATCAGGACCCCGATTTCAGGTCATCGGATCCTCCCAAATCAAGATCTAGTTACTCAGCAATAATTTATTCAGTAATTACAACAAACATTCAGAAATAGGCTGCAATTAAAAATACTCAGAAGAAAGTATTTCAACAATTTTCCATTCACAATATAAAGTTCACATGATACATTGTCCCACTACAACCATTTACATGTACAACAGCTCGAAAGGAAATAAACAAAAAGATTACCAACTGGCTTATAGAGTAAAGCTACTACTGTTGGCTGTATGGCTACTATATTAGCTGTATGGATTACTAAAGTCCTTGCGATGGCTCACCAACACCTGTTGAGTTTTTCATAAATCATAGGATATTAATGAGCGAATGCTAAGTAACAAAGAAGAGAGAAAAGCAAACAAAGTGTGTAATTTTTCAAAACATATTATCACAAAAAGTTTCATACCATATTATTAATTTAAGTCCTATTCCTTTCTATTCCACGTTAGGGATTAGTCAAGGGAATTACCTCACCACTATATGAACTCCAAAGTTGTGGACACTTCAAGATTGGAGATGGCGTTGATCTTGTAAGCTTATGCTGCCACATGTCGCCTCAACCAATCCTCCAGTACTACCCTGACAATTTTCTTTTCTTTTATTAATTAGGGTCTCAAACCCTCAGACTGGCAAACAAAGGAGCACACCGTCCTCGGGGATTTGTTGCTTAAAACCTCAGGCTAACCATTAATCACATAACCTAATGGCTTTAATTACATGTTATCGTGACCAAGACCTTATCAAACCACCCAGACCTCCACATGGCACAGCCACATCTTCTGTCGTTCAACCCGAATATATGGGCTCTCGGTACCACGCGTTGCAAATCATTCATTTCGTGCGCACTTATCATAACAGGATCCGTGTACCACCTAGGTAGGGAAATGCCAATACAGGTTCCTTCTGACAAATCTACAAGTTACATGACCGACATGTAGTTCTACTCCCAATCATTCTTAATGTAAGACACAATCCTTTTCATGATCCAACTCGAAACACATCGGTTCCCATGATGTAATTCCTCCATTAATCCTTAGATATGCATAAACATAAATACTGAGTATAGACGTACATATATATTAATTCATAAATTTATATGCTCATATTTTTGCTTATTTTAACTTCCGAACCCTAACATTCCAAACCATTGCATCTACTTGATGCTTAGACCTTATTTTAGTTGAAATCACAAAGCAAACTTTTATACTTTCTCAAAAACAACCAAATTAGGGTTCTTCATAGCAAGGAGCATAAATACAGAAATCTCAATGATCTCATATGAAAATCCAACAATAAAAGGAAGGATTTCGTTACCTAATCGATCTCCCTCTCTCTCGTATGTAGTGCTTTATCGTGATTTTCTTTCAAAAGGATGATTTATAGCTCCTAAAATGGTTGAATTTTGTTTCTGTATCAAAAAGGCTAAGAACGTGCCAAGAATGTGAAGAACGAACGAAGAGCACGAAGAACGTGAAGAACATACGAAGAACGCTAAGAACATATTTTCTCTTGAAATTTCAGCAAAGCTTCCCCTTATACGAGGTAATATTTCTGAGAAAATTTCGGCAGTGTTTCCCCTGATATTGGGACATATTTCTATAAAAATTTTGACAGAGTTTCCTCTTATATTGGGACATATAAAAATTTCGGCATGGTTTCCCCTTATATCGGGAGATATATTGAGATAAAAAATAGAAAGAGTTTCCTCTATAAAATCACTGAAAAGAAAACAACAAGGAAACTGAACATTTATTGAAAACCTAGCTCTTGAAGCAAACTAAGAGAGGATCTTACCTTCCTCCTCCTCGTTCTCCCGGTAGCGCTTCGCTAGTGCTCCTTCCTCGCCTTCCACTCCTCCTCCCGATCTCTCTACCCTAGCCCTTGGGGTGGTGGTGGTGGTGGAAATCGTAGAGAATGAATGGGTAGGGGGGCTATTTATAGGCTCCAAAAAATCGCTAACTATGGTTAGAAAACCATGGTTTATATCTTAACCACGATTAGCGACCCATGGTTTTAGCCAAAACTTATTGGAAACTTAGGGCTTAGGTTAGAATTATCTAGAAGACTCCAGATTCGCTAATGATGCTTAATTAGCGCTAATCATGATTAACTTTTACTAATTATGATTTAACTTTCGGGGCTTACGCTTAACTTTTGCTAACCACGAGTTAGTGTTTGTTAATAGTCATTAACGATCCTCAATCCATCATTTATTTCTTTAATTGTATTTAATTACTCTTATTGACGATCATTAAGAGTTATTGATGTCTTAAACCTCCTTACTTCTCTTTCTTCCGAAAATGATAACAAATCGAAATGAAGTCCGATTGACACGAAATACATTCCGTTGGTTTCCTCTTGACGAACCAGATATTATGATATAGGATCCAAGATACAACCAAGTTCAAGGCTTTACAGTTGGTATCCACACTGTGGATGGTAATGGGGAGGAGGAGGGTATAAATATTGTCCATATGTGCAGACTGCTGCTGGTGGTAGGGATGTGGAAAATATGCAAACTGCATCTGTTGCTGGCCATGTCTCTAGTTCTAGAAGTGAGGTGGAAACTGATAGTTAGGATGAAACTACTGGCATTCATATTGTTGATGCCTACCTCCCTGAAACTGGTGGACAGGTCTCTGACACTACTAGGAACCCAACTGGCCTTTCCAAGATGAACAAGGCTGATTACGCTCTCAATCGAACCAGATACCGTTTACCTCCTGAATGAGTGGTGGAGATGGAGATTGCTACTCAGGAATGTATGAAACCAAGGTCGCATGCTAGACACATGACCCTTAGACTTTTTGCAAGAAACCCCTTAAAAGTTTAGGTAATTACATTTAGATCATTGTTCTGCATTTGCTATTTATTTTACTTTATAATTTTATGAACACAACCCTATCATTCATCTGTATTTTGAAGAATATTCTTGCATCATTTTACTATCCAGAAATAGCATTTTGTTTCTCATTTTATTCTTAACATTATGGCATGCTCTTTATATTTTGTCACTATGTTGTTAATATCTAATAATATTTCTATGGAATAATGTATATTTTTCCCATTTTGTGCTCGAAATATCATATTAAATCAACCACTATTCAAGAAATTGCCAAAAATTCATGGATTGTAGAATTAACTGTTATTTACATTATGCCAAAAAATCTTTGCATTTGCATGTATCATTTGTTGTATAAAAATAGTTTTGTGTATTTCAATATTTAATTTTTTATAGGTGATAAATCTCACAATTTTAGGGTTTAGAATTTTTTTGAGATAGATCACATAGTGATATATCTTATAAAAGTTTATTTCCTTGAAATAAATAGGTTTAATTTTTATTAGAACCAAGTATTGTGATTCACATTATTTGCATTCTTTAATTCATAAATAATCATCTTGCATCAAAAAATTTCAAAAAGAATTGCATAGCATATATTTCATCATAATTTACATCTTGGAGTTCCACAATTTTCGAACCACGTTTGATCATTGTTCACATGTTAGTCCTTAAAATTTGGCGCACTTGCATACACATCCCTTAATTGCTTAAAAATACCAAAATAACACTTCAAAATCCATGCATCGAATTTTATAGACATTGACCAAGGTTGTTCCTTTTCCTCCTTGAGTTTTACCCTGGGACTTGCCAAGGTTAAATAAACATAAAACTACCTCACATTAATAGAATTAATTATTTGTGGTTAATTTCTTGATTGATCTCTATTGCTCGAATATAACACAAATGTCACATTTACATTCACACATAATTAAGTCTTAATGTTTACAAATTAATAATGGGTTTTTAGGATTTGTTAGATGGTGTCATTGCCGAGGAGCTGTGGCTGGTGTCTGTTCTTTGGTCGAGGTAGAAGTCGAGGCGGCAGTGGAGGCTAGCGACTTATCCGTTGGAGGTAGCAATGACGGTGAGTAGTTGTGGAGTAGAGCGATGATGTAGAGATGAACTTCCAGGTAGTGCTGATGGTGTAGCGAGGTAGAGTGGCTCGACGATGATATGGGGAGAAGCTAACGCAGAGGAATGCTTGAAGGTTGGAGATGGAGGAGGAAAATCAATGAAAATCAATGAAAATAATCAAGGAATTTCTATGCACCCTATTCTTGTTTTTTGCATTTTGAATTTTGTATTTTTCTTACGAAATTTAATTTTATATTTTTTGTTTCTGTTTTTTATTTTTTATTTTTAGTTTTTCAAAAGAATTTTAAAAATAATTTAAACAAAATGAATAAAAAAATGAATAAAGATATCAATAAAAAGGAAAGAAGGAGACAATTCTTGGATTTTATAAAGTGTTAAAATACACAGAAAATTCAAACAAATTTATTTTGTGTTTCTGATAATTGTTTAATTTTTTAAGTTTTTTCCACAATTTTTTACCATTTATAAAGCCTTAAATTAATTTAAATAGAAAATAGAACAACTAGAACACAAAATGAATGTTTTTGGATTTTTAAAATATCGTCAAAAATAGATGAAATATATACATAACGATAGTGGAATTTTTTTATTTTCCATAAAAATATTTTATATTTCTTCTTTATGAATTTTTATAATTTTTTTTATTCTTAAGTGTTTTATGATTTTTATGGTTTTTATGAGGAATGAAAATGCCAAAATGATATAGAAATTAAAGTAAATCAAAAGAAGCAAACATGATTTTTTTAGAATTTTAGAAGATGTTTTATATTTTTTATTTTAAAATGCAAACATTAATGATGTTTTTCAATTTTTAAAATAGTAAAAACAATAAAAATGAAAACAAAAATTATGAAGGAAATATGTATGTGACAATAAACTAAAATAATTTTATGGAAATTTTAAATGTGTTTTGCTAATTTTTATTTTATTTTTCAACAAGAAAAATAAATGCAGATGCATAGGGGCATATATGCTAATATTTTAATTTTGCGGACTAAATGATAATAGATATAAATAGTTGAGGGCAAATCATGTAAAATTTCCAAAAAAGCACATGCCATTGCACGTGCACCTCACTAGACAGGAATAAAATGTAATTAATTTATTGTAGTGGACCATTCAATAACATAAAAATGTGGACCTTTTATTGCAATTGACCCAAAAAGTCACGTGCTTAGCACGCTTGAAAAACAAATAAGACAAAAGTGCAAAAAAATAAATGCAAGAGGTAAATGTGCAAATGTTCTGATAAAGACAGGGAGACGTGTCTTTAAAGGACTTATTTGCAAAATGAAAGACATGCAAGGGCTCAAACACAAATATACCATTTATTATGTGACACACCGGATAGCTCTGATGCATTGACCCTCTGATCCAATGGTCAACAATGAAGATCGCAATGACGGATGAGATTTAATCTAAGGACATCAATCAAGGGCTTATCTCTGGGGCAAAATTGACGGGAGAGATCGGACCTAGAACAACGTTCTAGATCGAACGTTGCTGCAGGCTGCTAGATGAATTGAGACGAAGGTGGCTTTTACGAGCTACGATCGAGAATATCTCGGTCGTCCTCCACCTAAATCATCCTTTGACGAATGCTATGACTTCTAGAGCCTCTCCTCTCTTGATCCAAGGGTTCCATGGCAATCGGCGATGACTGAGAAGCTATCTGGAGTTCAGAAGGTCTCGAAGCTCAAGTGGACCTCCAGATGGCTCATTTCGCTCCAAAGCTTGCACCTATGCCCTGCAATGAAACCAATGCTCACAGTCGATGCTCCGGTGACTTTATTGATGCATAAAAATTAGGAAATGGTGAAGGGGATGAAGCTCCAGTGGAGATGATCAGAGGAGGAGCTCATCTTCAGACCTGTGAGGATCTAAAGGTGGTTAGAGGGTGGAAGAGCAAGAGATAGATATTGCGAACATGTTGGTGTGGTCAGAGATTAGTGAGAGAGATTGGAACTCCTCCGAACTTGCAGATCAGAGGTTGAAGATGAACGATTTTTCTATGTGATTCAATGGAAATCAAGGTAAAAATTAGATGCCAAATCGAAGATAAAATACTTAAATTACATAGGAGGAAAATTGTCTTAATCTGTGGGTATGACAGAGTGGTAGAAATATAGCAGAGGACTCCAGCCAAGTGATTGGATCATGGATTTGCACACCCTATTTCACACTCAGGATCAGAGAATCTCTCCTCTGTCATCGGAGGGTTACCTCTATCACTCGATCTCGGAGAAACATGGGTAAAAATGGATCAAAAGGGCTCTATTTATATTTGTTACTCCAACAAGTTTTGAACTTCAAAATAGGCATGAATCAAGGCACAATTGATGGATCTGGAGTGCTGGTGAGTGAGAGGAGTGAATAGACTAGAAGTTCGGAGAAGATGATGGAAGCTGTTAGTGAGTGATGAGTATGGGAAAATGGGAGAAGATGTGGCTGGTGAATGGAGGTGCATAGTTAGCAGGTGGACTAGAAGTTGACCCGAGTCAACAAACCCGGGCCAACCAATGGGAGCGTGCAGATGAAAAGAAAAAATAAGGAAAATGACAAAGAACAGTGAAATCATTGAATAAATGATTTAAAAATAGAAACTGATTGTAAATAATTAAATAATGCAAATAAGAAATTTTAAGGATAAAATAAAGTTAATTTATGTGGTTTTTAATTAATTAGATATGGTATATATAAGGGTTAAAAGTAAATTTGAAGTGTTATTTATAGGTATATGTACTTATATGTACAATGTTTTAATTTTTAATTAATTAATTATACAAATATATACATAATTTAATATTTTAATAATTACAAAATTTTACAACGGTTTTGAAGAATTTTTTATTAGGTATTTAGGAATGAAATTATAAGGTTAATTAAATAGCTATATGTACAATATATACATAGTGATACCTATATAACATGTACATGATTCTATTTTTATTAATATTTGATTTTGTAATTTTTATTTGTATTTTATATAAGTCAAATACAATATTTAGAATTAACAAAAATACAATATTTACAATTTTGCATAAGAAAATAAATAAATATATATAGTATACATAGGTACAAGCTACAATAATACCTCCAATTAGCCATATTCCACAACTTAACTCTTATTTTTATGAAATCACCTCTATTTCAAAGATAATTTAATTTGGAGTATATTGAAAGTGAGTGTGACAAGTTTGGAGTTTTGGTGGAACATATATTGATCTTGCTAGTTTGAACTTTGTTGCTTTTTGAGAGTGTTGAACTTTGTTGCTTTTTGAGAGTGTTGTTATTTATACAGTATATCCACATTTTTATTATAGCTATTATTAATATTATTATTTACAAGAGAATTTTATTCATAGTTTTCAAGAAGAAATAAGTTTTATTAACAATGAATTTGATGATAATAAAATAAGGAAAATAATGTGTATTATAAACATTAGTGTAGAGACGATGAATAAATACAAATGAAGAATGATTTTAATATTTTTAGGGCTTATCTCTCCCTACTTTATTCATTGTCAATCAGGTCATGTCTTAACTTCCTCTTGGGGTCTGAGTCGGACTGTATCTATTACATATATACAATCATATTTTTCTTTATTTTCCCTTTATTTCAGTTTTTATTTTAGGTTAAAATAGCGATAAATATACAATATTTACATAAGAATTAGTCTTAGTAAAATTATATAATTATTACTATTTATAGGTGTTTTGTAAGGGATTTTGAGCTAAAATAAATGAATAAAGATGATGAAATATCGATTCATTAGTCTGTTCGAATATGCAGTAGATTACGTCGAGAAATGTTCTGATTGTCGGCGAATGGCCGGCAACATCAGTATGAGAGACACAATGCCTCTGAAGTACATTCGGATATTCGACGACTTCAACGCATGGGGCATTGACTTCATGGGTTCATTCCCTAACAGCCAGGGTTTTGAATACATCATGCTCGCCATCGACTAGTTCAGTAGATGGGTGGAGGCAATCTTTGTCTGAACCATAGACAGTCGCATAGTTTGTCCCTTTCTCAAGGATAACATCATTTCACGGTTCGAGATACAAAAGATCCTCATTTCTGATAGGGGGAGCTACTTTATCAACAAAGAGGTCAAGAATATAACCAAAGAATATGACATCAAACATCGTGTTGTAGTGTCATACCACCCACAATCAAATGGCTTGGCAGAATGTTCTAATAGGGACAACGAAACCATACTGCAAAAGCTTGTACATATGGATCATAAGAATTGGTCAGAACTGCTTGACTCGGTTCTTTAGGCATATTACACAGCATACAAGCCTCCTATCATAATGTCTCCCTACTGCCTTGTGTATGGCAAGCCTTCCCACCTGCCATGGAACTAATTCACAAATCCTTATGGTCATTGAACATGTGCAACCTTGATTCCGAGCGAGCTAGAGAGAACTATAAAGTTGATCTGAACTATTTGCTAGAGTTTTGATACTATGCATATGATAACAACCAGATGTACAAAGAGGAAGTTAAGAAATGGAATGAGAAACATATCCGTAGTAAGACTTTCGAACATGGACCAAAGGTGTGGTTATTAAATGCAAAGTTGAAAATTTTCCCAAGCAAACTGAAAAGGAAATGTAATGGACCATTCGTAGTGAAGAGTATGCGTGACTACGGAAGCCTTCTCATATCAAAATTGTCAACTGATGCACAACCATTTTTAGTCAATGGAAAGTTGCTGAAGCCGTATTTAGAGCAAGATACATTCCTTTTTTTATTCCATCATTGTGTTTCATGATGAACTTCCATATGCCGAAGGATCAGACATACAAAGTTAAAAAACCTAAAGAATCATTTTATGTTTTCTTCTTTTCCTTTTCATTTTCCTAATTCTTTCGAAATGTTGTTCACCCCCTTTCATTAGCGTAATACTTAGGACGCACATTATCCTAAGTATAGGGGATGAGTACCTCGAGTTATTCATTTCTAAAGATCCCTCAGATGTCCCCTCAACTCTTGATATGTTGTCTATACTTAGGGATATTTTACCCTAAGTATATGAGGGAGGGTTGAGCTGATGATTTCGTACATTCCCACCCTTGACCCTCTCTACCATCTATACAATATGCTATGCTTATGATTATTTCATCCTAAGTATAAGGGGACGGTCAACTTCTCATTTGTTGATTCTTTAATCATTGTATTATAGATTGTTCTATACTTAGTATGAGTTATGTCTTCCCTCTTTCACTCTGATCTATGAAAAAATAACTCAATTTAAGAATGGGGGTCGTATATACGATGTATATATGTTGTCACGGAAATTCGGGGGTTTTGATTTTTTGTTTTATTTTATTTTATCCCCATCAATGACGCCATTTTGTTGTGCATGGGAAATTGGGGTAGGGTTGGAAAATTAATGTTGGTAAAAAATAGTAGTGTTGTCGTTGTTGTTTTCCCCAAAATCCTGTGACAACAAAAAATATTTATTTTTTATTTTTACCACTTATTAACCTATATAGCGGACAGGGTCAAACTCAGGGAGGCTATAAATCCTGGGGGTTATTCAATTAATCGAAAATCAATTAAGAGAAAATAAGAATCTCAAAGGATAACTATCCTTGGTTTTTGTGATATTTTATCTTTTTAATTTTTTTAATTTTTTATTTCTAATTTTTTTATTTTCTGATTTTCAAATTTTTAGTTATTTTTATTTTGCATTTTTAAAAAAAAAACACACAAAGCAATATGCACAAGATCAAAAATACGCACACCAACTCTTTTTGCAATTTTTCAAATAGTAAAAAATACTCAGAAAAAAAACAAAGAAAATATTTTTGGGTTTAAAAGTTTTGAAATATTTTTGAGAATTTGTGTGAAATTTTCAGATGTTTTTGTATTTTTCTAAAAATCAAACAGTTAAAAAATGTGAAAATGTGCATAGCCTGGAGTAATTTACAACTTAAAAATATTTTAAGTGCCCAAAACTCCTGACAATTATTTTTAGGACAAACTAGAAGAAATTATCTACAAACAGAAACTGAAATCATAATTTTTGGATTTTTGTAGAAGTTTTTATGATTTTTAGAAGATTATTTATATTTTTCATTTTTTTGGGTTTTATAAATAATAGTGTGAAAATTGGTCTTAAATTAAAAGACAATGAAATACAACTAGCCTGATTTTTTTGGAATTTTTTGAACAATATTTGAATTTTTATGAATTTTTGAATTTCAAGAAGGCAAAAAGACACTGTTTTTGATTTTTTAATAATATAAAATGAAATAAAAATGCGATGAAAAAATTATGCAATGTTAAAGCACATAGAAAGAGCATACAGGAATTTTCACAAAATTTTTCGACTCATGAAAATATTTATTTCAATCAAAGAGATCAAGCAAATCAAGGTCTGGACAATCAGGGACTTAAATGTAAATTCTCAAAGATTTAGCACCAGATATTAACAAAAATAAAAGATAGAATAAGACTCGCAATTTACCCAGTATATCACATGCAGTGCATGTGCCTTGGAGTTTGCAGGGATATCTTTTGGCAATTTCTGAAAGCTTCAAGGGGTATACGTGTAATTTTTGCCAAAACTTTTTTAATCTTAAAAACCCTAGGTTAGTTCTTTCTCTAATATCACGCACAACAGGTTCTTCACAGGGGGGCTGCCACCCTTTCGTGCTTCTTCTTCTTCGACGATGGGTCAGCCTGGTAGCGGCACGCTAAAGCGGCAGGGGTCGCGTGGTGGCGGCGTGCGCGCCGCGCGTTGGAAGGAGGCTGGGTGGTTGCGTGCTTTAAAGGGCAGAGGGGCACTCCGCGCGTGGACGACGGAGTAGAGGACGGCCCGGCGTCGATCTGGAGGAGGGTCAGAGGCAAGCAGGGTGATGGCGTCGAGCAGCGCTAGAGATCTGAAGTAGAGGGCAACGGAGGCGGCGCGGGTCGCCTGGGCTCGTGCGGTGGTGGGTCCTGTGGTGGAGAACAGCGACGAGGACGGGGTCGCTGCACTGGGTCAACGACAAGCGGGGGAGCTGGATGGAGTCTGTCGGCGAGCAGCTACAGGTGCTGGGCACCGCGCCGCTGCACAGCGCGACTGTTGGCGGCGGTCGCGATGGAGGTCACGTCCAGGAGGAGGAGCGACGTGGGACGGCACTGCCGCCCGCGTGTGTTTCTTTTTTTTTTATTTTTTTAGTAAGTTTTTTCTTTATTGTGATGTAAACAGTTAATAATAAAAAAACTTTGTTTATTTTTTCGTAAATCCGAAAAATAGGAAATAAATAGGATAAATAACTTTTTATTATTTTTTTATTTTGATTCTCCTGCAAAACAAAGGTTAGAGACAAAAAAACAATTATATGGATTTTTTTATTATCCTGCAAAACAAACGTTAGAGAAATTGAAACAAAATTTTTTTATTAATTTTTTAATTTATTTACAAATTGGAAAATGAATGGGGATCCGACGTAAAATGGAAGAATCAAATCCGATTTCCGACAACCACGCGTGGTCGGAGTTGATAGATCGTGGGAGGAAGAAATTGAAGGCGGAGAGTTCGAGAAGATGAGATGAAAAATCGAGTCGATGGCGGATCAGAAACGTGATGGGTTTTTTTTGAAGATCTAAAAAATAAAATGACGATGAATAAAAAAATGCGAAGAAGTAAACAATGATTAACCTAGATAAAAGTAAGAAAAATGTGGATCTCACCTTAGGAGCGGAAAAGGACCGTGATCACCTCATCAAGGCTGACTCGCTGTTATAGGACGGCTTGGAGACTAGGCAAATTTCTCGACCAAATTTTTTCTCGGAGATTGGGCTCCTCTCTCTAAAGATTGATCAAGTTGAAATGATGGAGAAGGAGACATATAAATAGAGAAGATAGAGATGAATTTTGAAATTTTGATTTTTTTGAATTTTTTGGTGGAAGAGATAAGTGATGAAATTTGGAATGATTTTTTTTTCAATTTTTTGGTGGAAGAGATAAGAGATGATAAGAGACAAAATAAAAGAGATAAAAAATATTTACAAAATTATCTAATTTATTGAATTTTCGTCACTTTATTATTTGAATTAAAAAATGTTATTTTTTTATTTTTTAGGAAGGTTAATTAAAAATAGCAACTATATACATATAATATATACATATGTAACATTATATTCAAGGGTAAATGATGAAATTAGCCCTTTTTGTTTTTTTAAGAATTTTTTTATTTTTATTTTTATTTTAAAATTTATAAAAATATTTACAAATATATACAAATACAATATTTACAAAATACATAAGAAAATTGCACAAACCACCCCAGAAATTGACTTTTCAACCGTAACTCCAAAAAATATAAAATTACAACCATTTTGAAGATAATTTAATTTAGAATCCAATGGTAGTGATATTGGTTCAATTTGGGTTCATATGGAGTTGGAATTGGTCTGTCAATTAGTGCTTAGTGGCTTTTTTCCAAGTGTAGCTACTTTTATTCTGTACATAATTTAATTGTGCAATTATTTTTAGTAATTAGAACACATTTTTATTTACAACATTAGTTTTGAACGTTATTTGATTTGAGGTCAATTAAGGCACAAATAAAGTAGTGTTAGTTCTATACAGATATACATGAAATAAGTGAGACGTATTTACAACAACACACACAACTTTTTTGGATTTTCTACTTAAGGACCCTATCTCCCCCTACTTTATTCCTGGTCGATCAGGTCAAGTCTTGACCTTCTCTCGGGGTTCGGGTCAACCTGTATACAGTCTTCCTTTTTTATTTCTTTTCTTTATTTTCTTTTCTTTATTTTCTTTTCTTTATTTTTCCTTTCTTTCTTTATTTATTTATTTTAGGTTAAAATTAGTAAGAAGTGTACAATATTTACACACAAATGTAAATTAGTAAGAACATGGAGTTAGTGTTATATGCAGGTCTTTTACAAGGGATTTTAAGCTAAATTAAATGAATAAAGATGACGAATTGCAGATTTATAATTCCCCTATGCTTTACCTTTGCTATTCCCTTAGCAAACACTTATTTTGAAAGAATAAGTGAAGAAAAAGAAAGGGAAAATAAAGAAAGTAGGATAACATTGAGTCGGCTCAAAAGTCATATTAGATCAATCCTCTTCCCAAAGCACACCCTATGAACAATGAACAATCGACTCAAGTGTGTGAAAGGTTTTAGCTCTTCCCATCCAGACTGCCGGACTACCATGCAAATCTCCTCTCCAATAACTCATCCTTGGGGAGTCAGGATTTCCTTCTAAGGCCTGTCGCGCTGTGTTCACAATCGAATTGGGGGAGAAGTTAGAAGAAGGAGAAAAGAACTGGAGGGTGGCTAGTGTAGTCACCTCTCCTTGTAGAGCTGACCAGTGTAGCCGAGTCTCCACCAAGATCTGCAGGTTTTCTTAAAGCTTGGACCTTTTTGGTCAGATATTTATTTGGTAGTGGATTCTTTGTATTTGGATTTTTGGTGGTTCTGATTGGATCTTGTTGTGCCCCTACGGATATAGAATCTTTTGTTTTCGTACATGTTTTGGGGTCTTAGAAAAAATTGTGCCCAGCCGTCCATCCCTTTTCCGAAGCTTGATTTCAACCCGTACTCCGGTCTTTAGATTTCGATGCTACCAGAAAAGAAACTCACACAGTCTTCTAACATCCCGTCTGAGTTGAGCTAAGTGCATAGTGCAAGAGTACAATTTGATTCCCTATTCCAGAGTTATACCCAGAATGATGAGACCAGGTTAGACACTAAGAGTCAAACGCTGCACATTATCATGTGGAACTCAAAGAATTAAGTCAAAGACCTGAAGCTTCTAAAATCCTATTTCTCGGTGAAGTTCCTCCGAGAATTAGGTGGATTAAGGTCCAACTAAGCTCCATTCTTTAATTTTATTCCAGACATAGATTAAATATCAATACTATCCTGAAAAATGCACATGCAAATGCAACATATGAATAATGCAAAGGGTTTTTTTGAAAAGAAATGATGTACATGTGAAAAGAACTTTTTTTAAACAATTTTCTAATTTTGAACTTTTTATGGATTTTTGAAGGAAAAATGCAGATGTGAAAGAAAGGTTTTTTTTTTAATTATGCAAGCTTTTATAGATTTTTGGTTTTGTAGTTTTTTTTAAGAGAAAAAGGGTTAGTAAAATATATACAAGTATATACAAGATTTTTTTATTTTGTTTTGTGTGTTTTTTTGTTTTTTTGTGTTGTCTCTTTTTTTTATGTTTTTATTGATTTGATTTTTTTATTTTGTTTGTTTTTTTGTTGTTTTACACACGTGGATTTTACACAATTATACACATAACCCCCTGAATAAAAGTATTTAAAAGTACGAGTTATGTCTAAAGTATATATAAAATATATACGACATCCCCTATAATTAGCTCGAACTATGTCCTCATAATGATCATCGAGCGAAAAAGGAAGACATAACTCGTGCTAAGTATATAAAAGTGAAAAGAACTCCTATGCTACAAAACTCAAAGAAAAGATAAAAAGAAGAGAAGTTGGTGATCCCCCCTTATACTTAGGATCAAGTAATCCTAAGTATAGTGGAGTGTACATAAGGAGAAGACTGATGAAAAGAATGTACAGACTCAAAAAAATAAAAAGACACGATATGAACAACATCACCCCCCTATACTTAGGGTAGAGTATCCCTAAGTATATGCAACAACAAGAGTGATGAACAAGACGAATATGAACAACACAGATCGTTCACCCCCTATACTTAGGATAAAGCACATCCTAAGTATAACATACACACACACAGAAAAGGGGTGAAAGATAAAACGGGAGAAGAAGGAGTAAAACGAAAGGATATACAAGAGGAGTGGATGTACAAAGGTCAAGAAGGTCGAAAGCAAACCTTCTTGCGGGACCGCTGAGGTATGGATTTGACAAGTTGTAGGTCGATATTGGGATCATCATTAGACATAAACTGAGTAGGATTGACCAAGAATGTATCCTCAACGGTTTCAGATTGTGCAAACCTAAACCGGTTATTGGAAGTAGTGTGGTCATGTCTAGCCTGGGAAGTCTCGCAAACATCAAAGTAAAATGGCTTGAAATCATTATCCGAAAAAGTAGGATCATTTTCAGCCTGACAAGCCTCTACTGGATCATCATCTTTTTTAAAAGGCCCAAATTTCTTTATAAAAGAAATCAAATCAAATTTAGCATGATAGGTCTCATCTGAATCAGGGTGAATAGGAACGGACTCATCAGTGAAAGTAGTCAAATCTTGTCTATCCTGTCTAGTCTCAAAGTCTGCCTTCTGCTCTAGGGTGTCTATCGTGTAAATTCTGTGGATATCATCGATGCATCGCCACATACCAAAAGGGGTAACACCAAGGTCTATGCTTTCCGAGTCATCCTCCTTCAAGAGGAATTCATGGGTTTCCTTATCATCCAATATATAACAAGAATCTCGGATATTATCATCGAGGTCAAATTCCTTGGGGTTGGCTAACACGGGCAGGTTTTAATGAGATGCAGGTTTCTGGGTAGTAGTGGGTGTAGTGATCAACACATCGCTCCCTACATCAGAACGGAAGTGAATCTCTCCTAAACCATAATCAATAATGGCTCCCGCAGAGGTGAGGAAAGGTTGTCCCAAGATGATTGGAGGGTGCTCCACAAGGGCGGAGGTCTCCATGGGCATTACAACAAAATCCGAAGTGAAATTCATGCCCTGAATAAGAATGACAGTGTTTTCTAGAATACCCTTCGGCCTCTTGATAGATCCATCAGCAAATTGAACTATCATCTTGATTTTCTTGAGAGGCCCAAGATGAAGAGACTGTACCATAGACAAGGGTATTATATTGATGTTCAAACCACTGTCAAGGAGAGTGTTATAACAAGTATAGTCAGATATAGAGCAACTCACAAGAGGTATGGCAGTGTTCCCATTCTTAAAATACGGATGGCGAGAGATGGCGTACGCAGTGTCCATGGTCAAGATGTTACGCTCAGATCTTCTCCTTCGCTTTCTCTTCTTATATTGAGGAGTAGATAAATCTATCATGGCTTGTTGAAGTGGGGCTTTAATGATCTCATGAAGGGTGGCCACCACTTCGGGTTTAGTCAACAATTTTTTGAATTTTTGGCCCTCATCCATACAAGGGAGGAGGTCGGAATCAGCATTTACATGGGGATTGCCAAGAGCAGTCTGTACAGTGTCATCCTCAGGGTCGAGGTTGGGACATGGTTGTGTGGGTAAATGATCGGCTATTTGGGTCCTCTCCTCACAAAATGAATTAACAACGTGTCTCCCGAATTCTTTTTGGATTTTTGAAATTTTTTCAATTTTTTGTTATTTGGGTGATTTCAAGCTCTCATGATTATCCTCAAATGAATCAATATCCTCAAATAGTGGAGTAGTGTTCTGGATCTCATTTATGTTAAATAGATTGGAAATCCTCGAATTCATATGCTCCAACATCTGATTCAATGTCTTAAGTGTGGAATTCATGAAAGGTGACTCCAAAATTCCAGGATCGGGTGGGTTGAATGAGGGTGGGTAAAAATAAAAGTCCTCCGACTCCTGAAATAATGGGTTAGGCGGATATGCACAAAAATCAGGAAGAAAATCCTTCTGGAAAAGGGAAGGTGGATCAACTGGAGGGTACGAGGTATCTGCGAAGATCGGATTAAAATAACTCCAGTCGGCCATATTCGAAACATATGATGAGAGAGCACAAGGGTCAATTCAAAAGATATGGAGAAAATGGCGCAAATGCACAGCAGGATCTAGTATGCACACAAGCAATCAAACACAATACAAACCCCTAGTTCACCAACTCAACGCAATGTGAAGACCGTGAAGATTTGGTCTCTTAATCTTGTATATTTTAGAATTAGGTGATAATCACAAAGTTGTACAAGCACTTAGGCTGAATTATGGGATTTGGGGCTAACCTTAGTGTGTACGCGAGCAAGTTAAAACGAATACAATGAGGGGATTACTCTCCCCAAAACAATGATTTTTCCTTGTATTTTTTAGGGTCGAGTTTTCTTTAGCAGTCCCGATTTTAGCAGTAATCACTTGGTTAAAAATATTTTCAAAGAATCGCCTGCCAAGTGTCCAATTTCCTTTTTATCTTATGTGAGTGAAAACAAGGAAGGAGATCGGAAATGCCAATGCGCGATTAAAAACAATGATGCATGCAGGGGTTAGAGATGCATACCTTGTCACCAACACTCTACATGCAAGTGATCCGCGTAGAATTGAAATAACTATCCTATATGCAAATGCAAGTGAACTGTCCTAGATGATAGCTTCTATTAACGGGCAAGAACAAGTTAATTTGACTAAGTCCAAATTACGCTCTACTCTAAAGACACAGAAATGTCTTGTTTATGGTGTTTGGTCCTAATTAATTACCTGGCTCAAGCAAATTAATTAAAGCAATCAAGAGGTAGCTCACGAAATTCGCATAAAATAAAGAAAAATAAAGGCGATGAAAACAAAACCGGTGAGGTCCCCCAAGTGCACCAGCACTTGGCGAAATAGACCCCACAACAAATGAATGTCCTTTTATAAAGTTCAAATAGAAAAAAACTCTCTCTCTCTCTCTCTCACTTTTTTTAAAAATTTTTTAGTGAAGAATCAAGCTACCTCCATGTCACTTGGGTGCTTCGGCTCTCCTAGGATCGCCTCCTTCGCTCCGCGGGCCCTCGCAAGAAAAAGAAAAAGGAATGTGTAAGAAATACTTATCAAATAAATAGAAAAGAAAGAAGAAAATGAAATGAATGCATTGGATATGAACGATGGAATGAATGGCAAAAATGTAACAGATATGTGCAACCAAGAACAGTAGGTCGAAAGAGAAACCTAACTACCCTTGCTGTGCCTCCCCGGCAACGGCACCATTTTGTTGTCATGGAAACGGCATGATGAACGTCAAACTTGCCTCTACAATAATGTGAAATTGTCGTAGTATAGGAGGCAAATTTGGTTCAGCAAAAACCACAGTCCTTTGAATGCTGTGGAGTATTTATACTTGGCAAGTCTACCAAGGTCGAACACAAGGATACAACTACTTAATTTATTTATCGAATTTCAATTCAGGAAGCACAAGTGTGAAATATTTCTCAGTTTTAGGTCCACATGATGAACTATGCTATTTACAAAGCAATGCCATGATGTATGCATTTTTTAGTTGGGTTTTATGTAATTATCAGAGGATGCATGAAAATAATGCAAGAGAATTTATATGCGAACTAAAGAATATAATTATACCCTAAAAATATGAGCAACGGAAGAGAAATGGAAATCAAGGTCATTTTAAATCCCAACATTAGAAACAGTTATCAAATCAAAGCACAGACAAGAGAGAAGGGTCTCATTTATCACATAAAAATCACTTCATTTAAAATAGTGGAAAATGAGAAAATTAAACATGCTAAGATGTAAAGGACAAAACAAGGATCAAAACGACATGAAAATCATGCAATTTGGACCTACAATGCTCAAGTTATGAAGAAAATAATGCAGGGGCATAATTGTAATAAAAATGCAAGAAAAATAATTGATAAATGTTACATTTAGGTCCTAGGAGGGACCTAAATGCAAATAAGAAAAATCGCCAGGGCCCCTGTGAAATTTTTCCATTTGCGGGGGCCTTTTTACAATTTCTGAAACTTCTGAGGGCCTCCCTATAAAATAACCAGGAACACATGTGAGACACGTGCTTGGAGACCTGTATGTAATTCTGAGAAGATCCAGGGTCCTTCATGCAAATTTCCCAGACCCTCACGTGCGCCGCACATGAGGAGCCTAGGCTCGGGAGGTGGCCTCAGGTTCGAGACACGTGGTTGCTTCGGGAGACTCAGGGCGAGGCTCGGTGGGACCCGAGCCCATAGGTCTGGAGGAGAGGCTCGGTGCCACGTGTCATCTTCATGGTCATCCGATCGAAACGATCGGGCAGTACCTGTATCGTCTCCGTCCGCCATGGATCCACCGGAGGAGGCGGGGCTTCGGCATGCCTTATAATGCTCCGCCGAGCTCCGAGGGGCCGCCTGATGATCGAGGAGGGTGTCTGATCCCCTAGCGAGGCTTGTGGAGACTAGGTGGAGCTCCGTCGACATCTGGAGTGGAGAGATGGAGCTCGATCGTCTGAGGAGAATCTCGAGATCGGCGACGTGGTTAGAAGTTCGGTCATTGAACCTGCAGATGTTAGATTCGCATAGCCAAAGCGTGCAGATGAGGTGCGTGAGTGGTGTGTGCTGAGTGGTGGTCCAGTGGGGCGGAGGGAGCGGAGGACCTGGGGTGTCTTCTCCGGTGGAGCAGAGGGAGACGTGACTCGGAGTGGTTGGGGTTGTGAAGAAGAAGGAAATGGTCGGCGAGGATCAGAGTGATAGGGTGGAGATGTTGGAGTAGTCGGAGGAAAGTGGACGATGATGGGTATGAAGGGAAAATTAGGAGAAATAGAGGGACAAATCACCTTGCCGGAGCAAGGTGTTGGTGGCGGAGGACGTGACCAGGGGATTAGCTCATCGGAGCTCTGGGTCGTCGCCCAGCATGCTCGGCCTTGGCATAGAGCTCAGCGACGCACAATGGCAGTCGCGACATGGCCGGAGGCCACGGATCTCACCTGGGACGACCGATTATCGTGGCCTCGAAGAAACCGCCCTCCGTTGTCACCGGAGGGCGGGTGAAGCTAGGGAGGAGCCCCGTGGATGGTGGATAGGCTGCTCGGCGTGGATGGAAGGTGGTTTTATAGGAGGCACAACCGGGAGTTACACGAGAGAGAGGCATTTTTGCATGGAGGTTTTGATGGTTGGGAGTGGACGATGGGGCTACGCGGGGCGACCGTTAGGTGGACGAGAAGTGGCTGGAGGCGAGGGCTAAAAATGGAAGGGGGCGAGGCATTACGAGGGGGAATGGGCGGAGATGGAGGTAGACGATGGGTAGTGACTGTTGGATCGCTAGATCCAATGGCTTGGATGAGGGTGCCAATGGAGGGTTTTGATTAGATCTTCGGATTTGATACAGCGGTGGAGATCATGGCACGGATGAATGGATGTGATGCGATCAGGGGGAGATCCAATGGTGGAAGAAGAAAGGAATGGCGTGGCGTGCGGATAGGCGTTGGATGGTATTTCGATCGGACGGCTATAGTTAAGGTGGAATGGAGCGGTGTTGATGAGAAGGCGGTGTTGATCGTACGGTGTAGATGGATGGGGAGACATGGAGAGATACCAGCCGTGGGATAGGAGGTGGATCTAATGGTTGATGTGAAGAGGCAACGTGGCACGCTGGGACCCGTAGGATAGAAATGGGATCGGAGGATTGAGATGAAGGGGCAACATGGAGCGAGGAGGAGCGTTGGATGCATTTGGGATCGGGCGGCTAAAGTGAGGGGAGATGTGGAACATGGAAGGGCGTTGGATGACTTGATGATTTGACGGCTGGGATTTAGGAGGTGAAGTGTGGCTAAGATGTAATCTGAAAGCCTGATCAGACAGCTGGGAGTCAAGCAGTGATGGACGGCTCAGATGAAGGTGGGGGCAAGTGGATGCAACGGCCCTGATGGGCACCGGGTGGCGGAAGGAGAAGCGGGCCATGTGGGCGGCCCAGAGGGCGCCACGTAGCCCAATCAGAAAATTCAAAACTATAAATACAAAGAAAAATACAAAAGAAATAGTTAGATGCAAAATTAGGAAAAAGTCAAAACATGAAAGTTACTTGTCTCGATGAGATCTACAACTTTCATGTTGGTCAAAAAGCCAAAAGAGGTCATTTGTACAAAAAGCTATTTTGGGCGTATTTTTAAGGGGGGATAAAAACACCGATTTTTATCTTTGATTTGTTTTTTGTATTTTTTAGTCTTTTTTAAAGGTCAGTGATTTATGGACAATTAATCTACCTAATTTTTAGGGGTTTTTGATGATAAAATAATTACAAGAAAAGTAAGAGAAATTAAATACAAATAATTAAGGGTATATTATACACAATATAATACAAGATAAAAATAAAGAATTAAAGATGATTTTTATTGGACTGGTTAAGCCAGGGTTTTAATTTATGGCTTTTAGCATGATGAATACGAGATTCATCATACCCCTATACTTAAACCTTGCTCGTCCTCGAGCATCTAAAGAATGAAGGAGTCAGATTAATTCCTGACAGTGCAAGTGAAAATTCAAGGCTCAATCTTTCGAAGACCCTTAATTTAAGAGATCCTAAAATTCTTGGTTTTTCCAAGCCTTAGTCAGAAGGAATCCAACTTCTCTGATTATCAGACTCTCTTTTTGTACATATAGTATAAGTATATGAAATTTTGTGTACTGCATTTCATGAGAGCCGAGTCAATGCATCACTCAAAGTTCCAGTCCCAAAGACTCTCCTCTAGACCTAATCGTCAATACTAGGGAATAAGTCTATTTTTGCTTCAGTCAACCATCTCATTAGTTTGTCAATCTTGAAATGTTGATGGACGACCAGATGATGGAGGTAATGGGATTGTGTCTATTTTTCTCACCCCCACATTGGAACAAGGGGCCTCTCGAGTGCCTTTTTACCAACACATGTAAATTTTCATATTGTTGATCAATGTGTCCGTAAAGAGAGATGGAGTCGTCTGCACTTGTTTTTCTAGGAGTACACCGGGGTGTGTCTTTTCTGAGTATCTAAGATACCTTCGACACCCAGACTTGTATCGCTTACGATGCAGAGCCCTTTTTGTGGTGTCAGCCTAACTCCTTGGTCCTAATTAGCGCTTGGTCCAAGTGGACACTTTGAAAATGTTTGGGAGCGCTCGCCAATGGTGGAAGCTCATTTGTAATTTGACTTTGGTATTTAGAGCTTTTTCTTTGACATTTCTTTTCTTTTGTTGTCTAGCTCCACTGGCTAGGGTTTTGCTGACACTCAGGTTTTGTGAAGCCTTCATTAACTTTATCACATCCTCGAATATCATTAGATCGGATCTAAACTCAAATCTTCGGTCCTAGTTCCTTAAGTGATATCTCAACTCATCTCATCAATCATGCAGTTGTGGAAGTGATTGTGCTGATCATATTTTTCTTGAAGGTAGAGATGAAGAGTGAAATATAGCGCTCAAATCTTTTAAACCATGCAAGTGTGGATATTTAAGTTTAAAACCCTAATGACTAAGGCATGTTAACTCAGACTCTCAAGATCACAGAAATCCAGTGTCCTCAAAATCCTCAAGCCTTGAGTGAGTGTGGATGTATCACGAATACATTAACTCCTTAGTTAGTGATTTTTTTGTGTGATTTTTGACTTTTGCAGATTTTTATGGGGTTGAATATTGTTTTTTTTGTTTTGTTTTTTTTTTGAATTCTTCGGAGAGACAATGACTGGCCCAGGCTCAAATGAATAAAAGTATCCACTCTCAGCTAGTTTGGGCGTAAGTACGGGCCGATAAACGGACCCGTGTTACTTGAGGACGGGGCCATATGTGATGTCCTCTAAACCACCCATTCTGCTAAGGAGACCGAGGTTCCCTCACTGAAAGTGTCTACTAAGCCTAGTAGTCAGAGTCTAATTCCAAGAACGGTTTTTAATTTTTCAAAATTTTTTTTAAAGGAATATTTACAAAAATTAATCCCTCAATTTTAATAAACAATTTTTACAAGGTTTTTACAAAACTCAGTTCACTAGTTTACCAAAACCCAGCCCGAAAATAAAATTTAAAAAGTTTTAAAAACAAGAGCTAAGGCTAAAGTAAATATACATTAATATACGCTATACCCCCTATACTTAAATTTTGCTATGTCCTCATAGCACAAGTGCCATGAAGCCAAGGCTCGATCAAATATAGGGTGATATAGCAGAACTGAGGAGGAGGATACCCTTATACTCAGGTCGAATTCGACCTAAGCGCAAGAAGACAGTATGAGGGAGGGATGAGCCGGCAAGTCCCCCTATACTTAGGCTACAAATAGACTAAGTAAGGTATGAATTAGGGGGGGTTGTTCTATGATACAAGGGTGAGGGGGAGGGGGTTCGTTCAATATACAGAGCGAGAGAGAGAGAGAGAGTGAGAGATTGTGAAAATTACAGAGGGACAGGAGATGGGGTGAGGTGTGTGTGTATGTGCAAGTGTGTGTGGGGGGGGGGAGGCGGGGTAGATCATCAAGTGATCTACCTCTTTTTTTACAACATGCAATAACTGGAAATAAATATGCAAATGCAAGTTTTTTTACAGTATGCAATGCAGGCTGTCTAATCAAAGACTCCTAAAATATCTTCACAAATTCTTCTGTGGCCTCTTCAGCAAAAGCTCCCAACTTCACGCCTCCATGAGAATCAAGCGTCCTCAATTTTTATGAGCCCTGCCACAAAAGAGAAAAGTTAAAAAATTCGAAGAAATTAAATCAACAGATATAATAAAAAAATTGATGCGTGAAACGAGGACTTAAAAGATTTGAAATTATTCAAAAAAGAAAATCAAAATTCAATAATTAAGTTAAGCCGTGTCCCCGGCAACGACACCATTTGATGAACATCGAATTTGCCTCTACAATAATGTGAAATTGTCGTAGTATAGGAGGCAAATTCGGTTCAGAAAAAACCATAGTCCTTTGAATGCTGTGGAGTATTTATACTTGGCAAGTCTATCAAGGTCGAACACAAGGACACGTCTACTTAATTTATTTATCTAATTTCAATTCAGGAAGAACAAGTGTGAAATATTTCTCAGTTTCTGGTCCACATGATGAACTATGCTATACAAAGCAATGCCATGATGTATGCATTTTTTCGTTGGTTTTGATGCATTTATCAGAGGATGCATGAAAATAATGCAAGATAATTTATATGCGAACTAAAGATTACAATTATACCCTAAAAATATGAGCAACAGAAGAGAAATGGAAATCATGGTCATCTTAAATCCCAACATTAGAAACAGTCATCAAATCAAAGCACGGACAAGAGAACAGGGTCTCATTTATCACATAAAAAATCACTTTATTTAAAACAATGGAAAATGAGAAAATTACACATGCTAAGATGTAGAGGACAAAACAAGGATCAAAACGACACTAAAATCATGCAATTTGGACCTATGATGCTCAAGTTATGAAGAAAACAATGCAGGGGCATAAATGTAATAAAAATGCAAGAAGAATAAATGATAAATATTACATTTAGGTCACTGGAGGGACCTAAATGCAAATAAGAAAAACCGCCTGGGCTCATGTGAAATTTTTCCATGCGCGGGGCCTTTTTGCAATTTCTGAAACTTCGGAGGGCCTCCTTGTAAAATACCCAGGCACGCATGTGAGGCACGTGCTTGGGGACATGTATGTAATTCTGAGAAGATCCAGGGTCCTTCATGCAAATTTCCCAGACCCTCACATGCGCCGCACGAGAGGAGCCTAGGCTCGGGAGGTGGCCTTAGGTTCGGGACACGTGGTTGCTTCGGGAGACTTGGGGCGAGGTTCGGTGGGACCCGAGCCCATAAGTCTGGAGGAGAGGCTCAGGTGCCACATGTCATCTTTATGGCCGTCCGATCGAAACGATCGGGTGGTACCTGTATCGTCTCCTTCCGCCGCGGATCCACCGGAGGAGGCGGGGCTCCGACATGCCTTATAACGCTCCGCTGAGCTCCGAGGAGCCACCTGATAATCAAGGAGGGTGTCTGATCCCCTGGCGAGGCTCGTGGAGACCAGATGGAGCTCCGTCGATGTCTGGAGTGATGAGATGGAGCTCGATCGTCGGAGGAGAATCTCGAGATCAGCGACGGGGGTAGAAGTCCGACCATTGAACCAGCAGATGTTAGATTCGCATAGCCGAACTGTGCAGGTAAGGTGCATGAGTAGTGTGAGGTGAGTGGTGGTCCAGTGGGGCGGAGGGAGCAGAGGACCTTGGGTGTCTTCTCCGGCGGAGCAGAGGGAGACGTGACTCGGAGTGATTGGGGTTGTGAAGAAGAAGGAAATGGTCGGCGAGGATCGGAGTGATAGCGTGGAGATGTTGGAGTAGTCAGAGGAAGGTGGACGATGATGGGTATGAAGGGAAAATGAGGAGAAATAGAGGGAAAAATCACCTTGCCAGAGCAAGGTGTTGGTGGTGGAGGAAGTCACCTGGGGATGAGCTCATCGGAGCTCTGGTTCGTCGCCCAGCATGCCCGACCTTAGCATGGAGCTCAGTGGCGCACAATGGCAGCCGCGACGTGGTCGGAGGCCACGGATCTCACCTGGGACGGCCGGCCATCGTACCCTCGAAGAAACCGCCCTCCGCTGTCACCGGAGGGCGGGTGAAGCTAGGGCGGAGCCTCGTAGATGGTGGATAGGATACTAGGCGTGGATGGTTGGTGGTTTTATAGGAGGTGCAACCGGGAGTCACGTGAGAGAGAGGCATTTTTGCAAGGAGGTTTTGATGGATGGGAGTGATGGCGAGGAATGAAGGGAGTTACGCGAGGGAAGTGGACAATGGGGCTACGTGGGGCGACCGTTAGGTGGAGGAGAAGTGGCTAGAGGCGAGGGCTAAAAATGGAAGGGGGCGAGGCGTTACGATGGGGAATGGGTGGAGCTGGAGGTAGACAATGGGCAATGGCCGTTGGATCGCTAGATCAAACGGCTTGGATGAGGGCGCCAATGGAAGCTTTTGATTAGATCTTCGGATATGATCCAGCGGTGGAGATCATGGCGCAAATGAATGGATATGGTGCGATCGTGGGGAGATCAAATGGTGGAAGAAGAAAGGATGGTGTGGCGTGCGGATAGGCGTTGGTTGGTTTTTCGATCGGACGACTATAGTTAAGGCGGAAAGGAGCGATGTTGATGAGAAGGCGGTGTTGATCGTATGGTGTAGATGGATGGGGCGACGTGGAGAGATACCAGCCGTGGGATAGAGGTGGATCTAATGGTTGATGTGAAAAGGCGACGTGGCGCGGGGTCCCGTATGATAGGAATGGGATCGGAGGGCTGAGATGAAGTGGCAACGTGGAGCGAGGAGGAGCGTTGGATGCACGTGGGATCGGGCGGCTAAAGTGAGGTGAGACGTGGCACATGGAAGGGCGTTGGATGACTTGATGATCTGACGGCTGGGATTTAGGCAGTGAAGTGTGGCTGAGATGTAATCTGAAAGCCTAATCTGACAGTTGGGAGTGAAGCGGTGATGGACGGCTCATATGAAGGCGGGGGTGAGTGGATCCAACGGCCTTGATGGGCGTCGGGTGGCGGAAGGGCAAACGGGCCACGTGGGTGGCCCAGAGGGCGCCACGTGGCCAAATAAGAAAATTCAAAACTATAAATACAAAGAAAAATACAAAAGAAATAGTTAGAGGCAAAATTAGGAAAAAGTCAAAACATGAAAGTTGCTCGTCTCGATGATATCTACAACTTTCATGTTGGTCGAAAAGCCAAAAGAGGTTATTTGTACAAACATCTATTTTGGGGGTATTTTTAAGGGGATAAAAACACCGATTTTTTAGTCTTTTTGTATTTTTTAGTCTTTTTAAAGGTCAGTGATTTATGGACAATTAATCTACCTAATTTTTAAGGGTTTTTGATGATAAAATAATTACAAGAAAAATAAGAGATATTAAATAAATTAAATAAATTAAGTGTAGAAGAAGGAACTGGTCGGTGAGGATCGGAGTGATAGGGTGGAGATGTTGGAGGAGTCGGAGGAAGGTGGATGATGATGGTTATGAAGGGAAAATTAGGAGAAATAGAGGGACAAATCACCTTGCCGGAGCAAGGTGTTGGTGGCGGAGGAAGTGTCCTGGGGATGAGCTCATCGGAGCTCTGGGTCGTCGCCCGGCATGCCCGGCCTTGGCATGGAGCTCAGCGGCGCACAATGGTAGCCACGACGTGGCCGGAGGACACGGATCTCACCTGGGACGGCCGACCATCCTGGCCTCGAAGAAACTGCCCTCCGCTGTCACCAGAGGTCGGGTGAAGCTAGGGCGGAGCCCCGTAGGTGGTGGATAGGCTGCTCGGCGTGGATGGAAGGTGGTTTTATAGGAGGCGCAGCCGGGAGTTACGTGAGAGAGAGGCATTTTTGCATGGAGTTTTTGATGGCTAGGAGTGATGGCGAGGAATGAAGGGGGTTACGCGAGGAAAGTGGATGATGGGGCTACGCTGGGCGACCGTTAGATGGAGGAGAAGTGAGGCGAGGGCTAAAAATGGAAGGGGGCGAGGCGTTACGAGGGGGAATGGGCGATCCAACGGCTTGGATGAGGGTACCAATGGAGGGTTTTGATTAGATCTTCGGATATGATCCAACGGTGGAGATCATGGCGCGGATGAATGGATATGATGCGATCAGGGGGAGATCCAATGGTAGAAGAAGAAAGGAATGGTGTGGCGTGCGGATAGGCGTTGGATGGTATTTCGATCGGACGGCTATAGTTAAGGCGGAAAGCAGTGGTGTTGATGAGAAGGCGGTGTTGATCGTACGGTGTAGATGGATGGGGCGATGTGGAGAGATACCAACCGTGGGATAGGAGGTGGATCTAATGGTTGATGTGAAGAGGCGACGTGGCGCGCGGGGACCCGTAGGATGGGTATGGGATCGGAGTGCTGAGATGAAGGGGCAACGTGGACCGAGGAGGAGCGTTGGATGCACGTAGGATCGAGCGGCTAAAGTGAGGGGAGACATGGAACAAGGAAGGGCGTTGGATGACTTGATGATTTGATGGTTGGGATTTAGGCAGTGAAGTGTGGTTGAGGTGTAATCTGAAAGCATGATCAGACGGCTAGGAGTAAAGCAGTGGTGGACGACTCAGACGAAGGCGGGGGCGAGTGGATCCAACGGCCCTGATGGGCGTCGGGTGGCGGAAGGGGAAGCGGGCCACATGGGCAACCCAGTGGGCGCCACGTGGCCCAATCAGAAAATTCAAAACTATAAATACGAAGAAAAATAAAAAAAATAGTTAGAGGAAAAATTAGGAAAAAGTCAAAACATGAAAGTTGCTCGTCTCGACGAGATCTATAAATTTTATGTTGGTCAAAAAGCCAAAAGAGGTCATTTGTACAAAAAGCTATTTTGGGGGTGTTTTTAAGGGGGATAAAAACACCGATTTTTATCTTCGATTTGTTTTTATTTTTTAGTCTTTTTAAAGGTCAGTGATTTATGAACAATTAATCTACCTAATTTTTAGGGGTTTTTGATGATAAAATAATTACAAGAAAAGTAGGAGAAATTAAATACAAATAATTAAGGGTACATTATACACAATATAATGCAGGATAAAAATAAAGAATTAAAGATGATTTTTATTGGAATGGTTAAGCCACGGTTTTAATTTGCAGCTTTTAGCATGATGAATATGAGATTCATCACGGCGCCATTTCGTTGTGCACGGGAAATTAGGGTTGGGTTGGAAAATTAATGTTGGTAAAAAATATTAGTGTTGTCGCTGTTGTTTTCCCCAAAATCTCGTGACAAAAAAATTATTTTTTATTTTTTCTACTTATTAACCTGTATAGCGGACAGGGTCGAACTCAGGGAGGCTACAAATCCTGAGGGTTATTCAATTAATCGAAAATCAATTAAGAGAAAATAAGAATCTCAAAGGACAACTATCCTTGGTTTTTGTTTTTTTTATTTTTTTATTTTTTTATTTCTAATTTTGTTATTATCCGATTTTCAAATTTTTAGTTATTTTGATTTTGTATTTTAAAAAAAAACACAAAGCAATATGCACAAGGTCAAAAATACGCACACCAACTCTTTTTGCAATTTTTCAATTAGCCAAAAATACTCAGAAAAAACTAAAGAAAATATTTTTGTGTTTTAAAAGTTTTGAAATATTTTTGAGAATTTTTGTGAAATTTTCAGATGTTTGTGTATTTTTATAAAAATCAAACAGTGAAAAAAATGTGAAAATGTGCACAGCCTGGAGTAATTTACAACTTAAAAATATTTTAAGTGCCCAAAACTCTTGACAATTATTTTGAGGACAAACTAGAAGAAATTATCTACCAATAGAAACTGAAATCACAATTTTTGGATTTTTTTAGAAGTTTTTATGATTTTTAGAAGATTTTTGATATTTTTCAATTTTTTCGGTTTTATAAATAATTAATGTGTGAAAATTGGTCTGAAATTAAAAGATAATGAAATACAACTAGTTTGATTTTTTTGGAAATTTTGGAATAATATTTGAATTTTTATGAATTTTTGAATTTCAGGAAGACAAAAAGACACTGTTTTTGATTTTCTAATAATATCAAATGAAAAAAAAATACGATGAAAAATTTTTGCAATGTTAAAGCACATAGCAGGAGCATACATGAATTTTCGTAAAATTTTTTGACTCATAAAAATATTTATTTCAGTCAAAGAGATCAAGCAAATCAAGGTCTAGACAGTCAGTGACTTAAATGTAAATTCTCAAAGTTTCAGCACCAGAAATTAACAAAAATAAAAGATAGAATAAGACTCACAATTTACCCAGTATATCACATGCAGTGCATGTGCCATGGAGTTTGCAGTGATGTCCTTTGGCAATTCCTGAATGCTTCAGGGGGTATCGTGTAAGTTTTGCCAATTTTTTTTAATCTTCAAAACCCTATATGGGTTCTTTCTCTAATATCACGCACAACATGGGCTTCACAAGGGGGGGTGCCGCCCCTTCGTGCTTCTTCTTCGGCGGTGGGTCGACCTGGTGGCGGCGCGCTAAAGCGACGGGGGGTCACGCGGTGGCGGCGCGCGCGCCGCGCATTGGACGGAGGCTGGGCGGCCGCGTGCTTCAAAGGGCAGAGGGGCACTCCACGCGTGGACGACGGAGTAGAGGGCGGCCCGGCGCCGATCTGGAGGAGGGGTCAGAGGCGAGCAGGCCGATGGCGTCAGGCGGCGTTGGAGATCTGAAGGAGAGGGCGGCGGAGGCGGCGCGGGTGGCCTGGGCTCGCGCGGTGGTGGGTCCTGTGGCGGAAACAGCGGCGGGGATGGGGTCGCCGCACTGGGTCAACGACAAGCGGGGGCGCTGGATGGAGTCTGTCGGCGAGCAGCTATAGGTGCTGGGCACCGCGCCGCTGCACATCGCGACAGAGAGCGGCTGTGGGCGGCGGTCGCGATGGAGGTCACGTCCAGGAGGAGGAGCGGTGCAGGACGGCACCGCCGCCCGCGTGTGTAGCTTTTTTTTATTTTTTTTTAAATTTTTCTTTATTGTGATGTAAACAGTGAATAATAAAAAAACTTTTTTTATTTTTTTGTAAATCCGAAAAACATGAAATAAAAAGGAAAAAGATTTTTTTTATTTTGATTCTCATGCAAAACAAAGGTTAGAGACGAAAAACAATTATATGGATTTTTTTTATTTTTTTTATTATCATGCAAAACAAACGTTAGAGAAAAAGAAACAAATTTTTTATTAATTTTTTTATTTATTTACAAATAGGAAAATGAATGGGGATCCGACGTAAAATGGAAGAATTGAATCTGATCTCTGACTACCATGCGTGGTCGGAGTTGATAGATCATGGGAGGTAGAAATTGAAGGCGGAGAGATCGAGAAGATGAGATGAAAAATCGAGTCGATGGCGGATAAAAAATGTGATGGATTTTTTTTAAAGATCTAAAAAAATAAAATGACGATGAATAAAAAATGCGATGAAGTAAATAATGATTAACCTAGATAAAAGTAAGAAAAATGTGGATCTCACCTTAGGAGCAGAAAAGGACCGTGATCGCCTCGACAAGGCCGACTCGCTGTCACCGGACGGCTTGGAGAAAAGGAAACTTTCTCGACGAATTTTTTCTCAAAGATCGGTCTCCTCTCTCTAAAGATTGATCAAGTTGAAATGAGGGAGAAGGAGCCATATAAATAGAGAAGATAGAGATGAATTTTAATTTTTTGATTTTTTGAATTTTTTTGTGGAAGAGATAAGAGATGAAATTTTAAATGATTTTTTTTTCAATTTTTTTGGTGGAAGAGATAAGAGATGATAAGAGACAAAATAAAAGAGATAAAAAATATTTACAAAATTATCTATTTTTTTGAATTTTCGTCACTTTATTGATTTGAATTAAAAAATATTTTTTTTATGAAGTTTTTAAAAATAGCAACTATATACATATACTATATACATATGTAACATTATATACAAGGGTAAATGATGAAATTAGCCTTTTTTGTTTTTAAAGAAATTTTTTTATTTTTATTTTTTATTTTAAAAATTAGTAAAATATTTACAAATATATACAAATACAATATTTACAAAATACATGGCAAAATTGTACAAACCACCCCAGAAACTAACTTTTCAACCGTAACTCCAAAAATTATGAAAATACATCCATTTTGAAGATAATTTAATTTAGAATCTAATGGAAGTGATATTGGTTCAATTTGAATTCATATGGAGCCGGAATTGGTCTGTCAATTAGTGCTTAGTGGCTTTTTTCCAAGTGTAGCTACTTTTATTCTGTACATGATTTAATTGTGCAATTATTTTTAGTAATTAGAACACATTTTTATTTACAACATTGGTTTTGAACGTTATTTGATTTGAGGTCAATTAAGTCACAAATAAATTAGTGTTAGTTATATACAGATATACATGAAATAAGTGAGATGTGTTTACAACAACACACACAACTTTTTTGGATTTTCTGCTTAAGGACCCTATCTCCCCCTACTTTATTCCTGATTGATCAGGTCAAGTCTTGACATTCTCTCGGGGTTTGGGTCAGCCTGTATACAGTCTTCCTTTTTTATTTCTTTTCTTTATTTTTCTTTTTTTATTTTCTTTATTTTTCCTTTCTTTCTTTATTTATTTATTTTAGGTTAAAATTAGTATGAAGTGTACAATATTTACACACAAATGCAAGTTAGTAAGAATATGGAGTTAGTGTTATATGCAGGTGTTTTACAAGGGATTTTAAGCTAAATTAAATGAATAAAGATGACGAATCACAGATTCATCAATATACTTTAGCCATAACTCGTCTATAGTATTTTCAATAATATGACTAACTAATAAATTACACAATAATTATTTGAAAACATTTGCAATAAATTGGATTAAAAAGTTTTGCAAAATGATTTGAAAAATGGTTGAAAATTTATTTGCAAAAATCTTTTGAAAATTGTTTGAAAAATATTTGCAAAATATTTTAAATCTTGTGTAAAAATCACTTAATTTCAAATTTTTTATTTATGTAAAAAATTTATTTTGAAAATTTGTTTGTAAATATTTTGAAAATGGTTGCAAAAATCTTTTGAAAAATCTATGTACATTGTTTGGAAAACTTTTGTACATTGATTTTCAAGGTTTGTAAAGGTTATTGAAAATGTTTATAAAAATTAATTGAAAAAATAAGTCCAAAATTTTTGTAGAAATGTTTTGAAAATCGTATGTAAATAACAACTCAATTAATGGCCTTACAACATTGTATAAAACCTATATACTAATACTTAATAACACTTACCTATAAAAATCCCTTGTAAATATATAAGCACTCATGTGTAATACATGCACATAATTCTATCCTAACCTTTTTGTCTCTCAAAAATAAAAAATATTTGCAAAATCTTTTCAAAAGCCTGCATAAAAATTTGTAAAACACTTTTTAAAATTCATATAATGTTCAAAATTGGAAAATTGCATCACAAAAATATTATCCTTGTATTGTACATAGCATTTTCATTTTTGAGATTGATGTTGATTATTGAACTAGTCTAAGTAAAATCCAAAGATTGGAGCCTGGTTGTACCTTAATCCACTTAATCACAAGAACCTTTATGGAAATGGAATTGAGATGCCTCGGGTCTGCTAGACTTAATTCTCTGAGACCACTAGACATGGTTTAGCAATGTCTAGACTACCTAAGGAGAATATTTCAGAACACGCACATGACTCTTATCGATATGGACCTAGCTTGCACACTTGCACTTTACATTTTGCGTACCTCATTTGAAGTAGTAGAGGATGGGATTTGCTAGCAGGAGACACAAGCCAATGGAAACATCAGAAGTCACACAATTATGACTATTGTACCCCAACCCGATCCAGTAGCGACGAGGTATAACGATATAAGTATGTGGGCTTCAATAATGCTTCAAAAGAGCGATGGTCTACTAGCTAAAGAGGAAAAAGTCCTTATGTAAATGTTGTTGTATATGGTATTAAAAAATATGATAAAAATAGTATATGGAGAAAAATCCAAGAAAGCAGTCCCTGTCAGAGTATTTATGTACATATGATCAATAAGCAAGCTTGAGAAACAAAGTCAGAGATACGTGTTAGCCTGCAACTGGATGACCTGACTACACGGGTCAAGCATCCTAGGATAGGTAGTTCAACTTAGAAGGGAATGCTCCACTTCTAGAGGAAAGAGTTAATGGAATGGGGAATTAGGGTCAACATATTGGAGAAGAATGACTTTTACCACTTTAGTCGAGAGGAGCTACATACCACTAACATTGTATAAGATAGACTCATAGTCATATGGGGTTGTATATGACATCGACTTGTTCTGACATGGCTTTGAGGAGACTTGGGCAGAGTTTTGTGGTTCTCAAATGATATTGTATTTTAAATCCGCATCGCAATAAGGTTCCAACCAAACTTAACTTCCAAAGGTTCGACTGATCTCCAAACGTTGGTTTTATGAAGGCAAGTATGAAAGTTATAATCAATCAAAGTTCTTTATTTTTTCTTTTCTTTATTTTCTTTTTCTGCACTTATAGGCATAATTGTTTGATAGGGATTAGCAAAGGAAAGTATATGGGTGATGAATCTCCGTTTCATCACCTTTATTCTTTCATTTTGGCCTTTATACCCTAACTAAATGCACACAAATAGCATTATTTGGCCTAAAATAACACACCGTATTTATTTATTAGCTTAATATTGTATAAAATATTATGTCTAAAGCAAAAATAAAATAATAAATAAAAGATAAAGAAATAAATACCTTAGGTATTGAATGACCCTAAACCCCGAGACCTTGGCAACATGATAACAAAATAAACCTTAAGTTCCAATTCATCAATAAGTCAATTTTGGGGACAATTTTATTCTTTATTATTTATGCATCAAATCAATAAATCGTACATGCAAGTTATAGACAAAAACTCATAGAAAAATACAACATTGGTTTGATGTGAAACTATTGCATATCGTGATTTATACACTTGGAATAAAATCCTAAAGTCCAAAATTCATAGACCCATATATTCTCCATATGAACTCAAAATTCATGAAAATCATCTTTAATTGTATATAACTTTTAATTAGCTAGTTAATGAAGGTGGTTTCATTTAAATTGGAGGTAATATGCTAAAGTTAGGTTTTGGACCGTAATTGTACATTATACCTGAATAAAATATTTAATTTATTTATTCCCTATATTTTTCATTTTTTTTATTTTTATAATGTTACAAATATTATTTATTACATATGTACATAAATTAACCAAAACAAAAAACATTAAAAATAATTGAAAATAAATATGAGAAATATAACACGGATGAAATAAACTCACTTATACCTATATAATTAATACATATAATCAATTAAGTGTATATTTCACTTCAAAAAGATACAATATATATTTATTTTAATAAGTTAAAAATATAGAAACTTTGTATATAAAATAATGAATTATAAAACAAATAAAATATCCAAAATATAGGTAAATGTACATATAAATGTACATACAAAAATTAGCACACAATAAACAAACTTATAAAAATAAATAAAAAATACCATAAAATAATAGATATTTTTTATGTTTTAACCAAAAATTAAAGAAATCATTTATTATTGTATTTTAAATTCTTTTTGAATTTCTTTGTGATTTTATCCTATTGTGGCTTACGTGGACCAATAGGGTTGCAGCCTCGGTTGACCTGCCAGTCAACCGAGACCTCTGCAACCCCAGGTCCTATATCTTCATGACCTGACATTCTTCATCAAATTTTCCCCACTCCGTCTTGCACTTTTTTGGGAAGATTCCTTCAATAATTTTGCTCCTCAATCCATTCCCTTTCACGCAGCAATGAAACCTCAATCGATGGATTGATTAGGTGAGTACTGGCTCGGTCATAGTCCTCATGTATAAAACTAAGTTGTTGGCCACCTTTTGATTTTTTTCTCCTACTTCCGCTTCGAAATTCCCGAGTTTCCTAATCCCTAAGATTGATGGTGGTAATAGCTTCTTCTCTCAATCTCTTAGCATGAAGGAAGAGGTCGGTCGGAGGTGATACAAGCATCACCAAAGTAGCTGGGAAAGCTCCACAATTGGTTCCCTACCTCTAAGGTAGAACCTTAGTTTTAATTAGCGATTTCTGTTCCTGGCATCGTAGATATCCTAGATTAATATTTAGTTTCGATTGTTCTCACATCGACTTTCTTGAATTTTGACATCAAACGTCGTCGGAGCATCTTCTCCAGTCATTGTTCCACTGTCATCCAACCATTCCTCGACCCCCCTATCTCCATCATCTTCTTCTGCTTCGAGTTCAAAATGCCCCACACATCCCCATTCAACCTGATCCTCGTTGAATATGGAATTTGATTGTCCTCCTCCATCGTACATCGGGGAACCTCCACCTTCTTCCATTTTTTCTCATTTTCAAAAAATAGGACCCCAGAGTGTGTGCGTTAAGCTTCCTTATAGATTCTGAAGGCCCTAAGACTAGTCACGGGTTGGATTTTGATTCAGCTAAGGTACCTAGAGCCGCTACTCTTCCTCGACCGTTGAGGTTTGCTCTAGTGACCCTCGGTCCCATCTGAGACATCAAGGAGCAAGATACTTCTGTTAGCAATGTGAGCCTGAGGCGAACCATTCCTACAATAAATGTTATTGTAATAAATGATTTATCAATAAAAGTTATTGATGTTTTGTTTCACTCCCTTTCTGATATTGAATGAATGAATGCACTATAAGGTCCCTCTGTACAATAAGGGTTATGTACCATGGCCAACTTGATAATCATACAGCTGCTGATTCAATGATTGAGTCATAGAGGCTGATGCTTGGATGAATATCTAAGGAGTTAGATAGAGGACTCATCAAGCATCATCAATGATTAACAAGTAGTGATCTCCAGTCTGAGAGGGAGATGGCAATCCCATCTCATTAGACTGATATCTGGTCGACCTCTTGATGCAGGTCCTCTGCATAGGAATATTGATTCGGAGGTATCAGATTAGTTGAGTCAATGAGTTGACTTAACGAGATCGAGATAACCAAAGACCTATGATGAATACTGTCACATCACAGGCAAACATCCTCTGACCAGAGACAGATATATTACTATATGTCTGAGCATGTACATTTGGCAGACCAATAGGTTGATGACCTAATCAAGGTCTATACACCGGCGAGCTGGTGTGCATTTAAGGGCATATGAGTAATATGATCTCTCAAAGGGATCATACAGGTTCACTTGTGAACCGGGAGACATGAGCTCACTCATGAGGTATTGGGATTGACCAAATTCCATGCATGGTCATCATGCTTTAGAAGCATGATATGAATTTGAAGGTAGGATATATGCTTTGTGAAAGCATATGATCTGTACCATATCCCAAGGACCAAGATTGAGAAACTTAATGATCAGACTATGAAGATGACAGTGTAAAAGTGATCTTTATCTTCATGATGATCATGAGTCTTCCAGTATGCAGGATGTGCAGGTATTAGGAATACCTGAAGGGTGATTTGATCATAAACGATTGTATAACCATGACGCTTCCATTCCGAGGGAGTGATGAAACAGGTCTGGATTTTAGTGACTCCTCTCATGAGAGAAGTGACCTAATCTTAGTCCATGTGTTGGACATTGATCTGAATGAGATTCAGATGCAATGAGAAGATTAGGTTTACGGTCTTGATTTAATCAAGCATCTATGAGAGGTCCATGGGATCTGGATATGAGATGTGATCTCAATATCCAAGTCACTATACGTGGAACAATACAATCGCCCTGTCCTTATCTCCAAGTATCTGAGGAGAAATAGCATTGTTCTTAAATGGTTTGAGAACAATTCCATAAGATCTAAGCAAAGAGAAGTTGATAATTAAATGTGATTTAATTATCATGATGTATGAGAAATTATCCAATATAATTAAATGTGATTTAATTATTATGGATAAGAATAATGTGGATAGTAATATCCAATTATTCCTAATATATTATAAATGTGATTTATAATGTATTAGAGAGAGTTAAATATAATTTATATTAGTAGATTAATTATTAATGTGTATTGGATACACATTGTCTAATTAATTGAAAATGTAAATTACATTTTGTTTTGGGTTGTGAATGTGATTCACAATATTCCAATGTCAAGATTGCAATATTCCCAAAATTAATTGAGAATTATTTTTGGTGAATAAAAATTGTTGGGAAAATAAGTAGAGAGAAATATTAGGAGATATGCAATCCCATGTAATATATGGGATTGCCCTCCCCATATGGAAGAGGGGGGGCGGCACCAATTCCATTTAGGAATTGGTGGCCGTCCACCTCTCCTAATGGGGAAGGAGGCTCCTAATTGTTATCTCACTCCTTATTTGATTGGTTTGATTTGGTATTAATATATATTTGATTTATCAAATATATTTAATCAAAATTAAATCATAAGTTGTTGGCTTTTACCAACAACAATCTTGACCATTGGATTATCATAAATCAATCTCAACCATTGATTTTATGAGGCACATGGATTGAGATCCATGGATCCCAAAACCCTATAAATAGAGAGGCATACTTGGCTCTCTTTTTACACATGCTATTGTAGCAAGACTCTCTCTCTCTCTCTCTTTCTCATACTCGACCCCCCTTCTTGCCTTCTCTTCTTGGTGGCCGTCCACCTTGGTGGAAGAGAAATGTCGACGCCCGCGCCCTCGTGCTGCCGCCTCGACGCTCTGCGGTTCTTCGTCTACTTGGAGTGCTGCACTCGCGAGGGAGACGTACGATCTCGTGTGTCGAGATCAGGAGCAACCGCGCTTGGATCAACATCTTGGATTGCGAGGACACCGCGGTTCATCCCCGCGCTCGCAAGCGATCTCTCCGACGATCGGACTTGAGACAGGAGGTCTCTTCTCTTAGAGACTCGATCAACCACGCTTCAAGAGGTATTGAATTATACTTGCTGTGGTTATAGATGAAACGATCCGAGAATGGTTCTTGGATCATGTGGTTTCATCGAGTAATTTTTTTTTTAAAAATTCCGCTGCACCGAACAACTAGTACGACTAGTCGTTCTTCGTCGTATCCGATACGACGCTCACGCTTCCATGATGCGCTTGAGGATTTCTCCATATCCTTCAAGTGGTATCAGAGCCTTAGGTCGATGGTTTCGAATAGTGATTCGTTAACCAAGGACGACTTGGGTTCATTTAGGTCGCGAAAGTTTTCATCGCATTTGATTTCGCAGATCTGTTTAGTAAAGAAATTAGGCACTGTTTAAATTGTTTAAACACAAATTTTTTAATTGGATTATGTTCCCCATTAAATAAGGAAACCATAGGATCTGAGTTTGCGTAAATCGGATTTCGTATGCTCAAGATATGGCCGTTTTAATGGACATGTATGCACTGTTGCGAGAACTGTGAATCTGAACGTGATTAAAATGTTAATTACTGTTTAGACTTGCCTCGAAATGCGTGAAACACCACTTAGATTCTGTCCTAAATCAAATTAGCAAACTTTAGAAATTGACTTTGCTTAATTTGGATTTAATATGATTGAGATATGCCAATTTTAGTAAGTAGGGTCACTGCTGAAATTGCTTTCCTAATCTAGAACCAAGTGATTATCAATTAGAGAAATTAATTGTTAATTTCGTGAAATAATCTTGAAAAATATTTGTGAAATATTGAAACATGATTATTTGCCTAATTGACTTGGCCTCAACCAATTAGATGATTAGATTTGATCTAAACCTTAATTGGAACTACAATCATCAAACTTCTTGCTTGAATAGGGCTTGGGAATTTGCCTAGCAAATTTCCTTAAAATCAAAATTGTTTTGATTACTATATGGTATAATTTCGGTTGAAGAACCGATGATCATCTCAAGTACAAAATAATCAATTTGGCATTATCCTTTCCCGAGGTGGATATGGTGTCTAGTCGGGGATCGCTGGGTCAGCGGGTTGCAACGTATGTGGTCCGCCCCACTCCCGCCGGTACTGGCCATGACAGCGGGTAGGGCCGGGATAATGTCCGAGGGATTATGATGTATTTTTCTAATTATTAAAATTCGAATTAATACGTACTTTGAGAATTATATCATATATGTATATTCAAGCATAAAACTAAGTTTGATTGATTAAATTGGATTGATAATTAATTTAATATGATTAAGTTAATTATATCCAATTGAGAATACTCTAATATGATTAGAGTTGATAATTCCCTTGGAAGAATTAATTATATGAATATGATTCATAGTAATTAATTTGAATTTGAATAAGAGGTGGAGGATCACATAAGTGACATCCATGGTCTCCCGTCAAGGCGAAGGGTTTCCGTCGCCAGGGATTGTATATAGGAGACGCCTGTACGTAGTGACAGCTCCTATATACAAGCGCATCTGGATCGGACTCTTCGCTTCTCGAAAGAGTAAGGCCGTATGCGTAGTGACCCCAATATCGGATCCTCATATTATTGGGGCAATATTGGATTGCGTATAGCGAGTTCTAATCCTGTTGACGGTTGGTTCAATTAATGACAGGTCAACATCACCTTAGGGGTGGTGGGCCTGGGTATTAAAGACCGAATTGGGAATGCAAGTTGGACTTGCAAGGCGGAATGTGTTCCCGCTTCTCTTTATTGGAGTTGCAGTTTCTCATATTATTGGGATGTAACAAAGATAAAGAGGAGATCCCAGTTCTTGCTTGAGATATATCGGTAAGTATATCTCCTACTTTGAAAGTGAATAAGGGAATAAACTTTCATAGTTGACATAGCAAGACTAATTTGATTTAAAATGCCTTAATCAAATAAAAATTAAATTGAATATATGATTATATGTTCTAATATAGTGCATTCTCAATTTCAGAAAATGAAGGCCATGAACCCACTGAATAGGCTTCTGGAGGTCAACCAATTGACCGGACCAAATTACTCGGATTGGATCCGTAATTTGGAGCTTGTGCTTTCAGCCGAGCGCATCAGTTATGTGCTCCATGAAAACAAACTTGAAAACCCTAAATCTAAGGAAGACAAAGCATATAATGACAAGTATGATGAAGATCATGTCTTGGCTAGATGCTATATCTTGGGTTCTCTCTCCAATGTTCTTCAGAAGCAACATGTGGAGATGAGTACTTGCCAGGATATCATGCAGAATCTGAAGGATATGTTTGGTGACATTAACCGCACCCAGCGGTACAATGTTATGAAAGATCTTCTTCGCTGTAAGATGCAGGAAGGGACCTCGGTCCGCGATCATGTACTCAAAATGTTTGGGTACTTGTCAGAGCTTGAGACTCTGGGGGCAACGATGGATGCAAACATGCAATCTGATTTCATTCTGCTGTCATTGCCCAAATCTTTCAATAACTTTGTAGTGTCATTCCACATGAACAAGCTGGAACTGACAAATGCTGGGCTTCTTGCTGCATTGAAGTCTGCAGAAGACGTAATGAAGAAAGATGGTCCCTCTGGCACTGCAATGGTTGCACAGGTCAAAGGGAAGCGCGGTCGGAAGCAAGGTTCTCGGAAGGGCCCGACCCAGAAGAGAAAGAAGAAGGGACAAGGTGTTGCCTCATCTTCCAATGCATCCACTCTAATGGCGTCGAAGAAAACCGACGTTTGTCACCACTGCAAGAAGCCGGGGCACTGGAGGCGTAATTGCCCGGATTACCTGAAGTCGGTCGACAAAGGTAAAGCCCCAGCAGGTATGAAATCTACATTCATCATTGAAACCAGCTTTCTCGTTGGACGAGAAGGAAGTTGGGTGGTTGATTCTGGTGCTTCTGTTCATGTATGCAATTTGTTGCATTTGTTTCAGGAAACTAGACAGCTTGAGGAAGGGGAGATAGTCATCCAGATGGGATCTGATGCAAGTGTTGCAGCAGTCGCCGTCGGGACCTGCAGACTATCATTATCTAGTGGAAGAGTCCTAGTACTTAAAGAGTGTCTTTATGTACCTGAAGTCAGAAGGAATCTAATATCTGTATCTAAGTTAGTTAGAAGTGGGTATTCATTCCTGTTCTGTAATAAATTAGTCATAAACCGTTATGATAAATATATTGCAGATGGTATTTTGACTTCTGGAGGACTCTATGAATTGTGCATTGATAAATGTGTTATGAATGTTACAAGCACTAATAAAAACCCTAAAAGATCCAGGGAGAATGAAAATCTCTCAAATGAGATTTGGCATCAAAGGCTTGGTCATTTGTCTGTTGATAAGATCAATAGATTAATTAAGGATGGACCTTTAGACTTTCTACAGGTTCAACCTTTGCCTACTTGCAAGAATTGCATTCAAGGAAAAATGACCAGGATGCCTTTTCGTAACAAGGTTACAAGATGTGAAGGTATTATTGACCTAATACATACTGATGTATGCGGTCCCTTCAGTACCGCGACCCGAAATGGATATCGATATTATTTGACATTTATTGATGACCATTCGCGATACGGGTTTATCTTCCTATTACGCCATAAATCTGAAACCTTTGAAAAGTTCAAAGAATTCAAGGCTTTGGTTGAGAACCAAACCGATAGGAAGATTAAACGAATTCGATCTGATCGAGGTGGCGAGTACCTATCAGATGAATTTAAGGAATACCTTAAAGAGAATGGAATTATTTCCAATCTCACTCCTCCTGGAACTCCCCAACTTAATGGTGTTGCTGAAAGACGCAACAGAACCATCATGGATATGGTTTGTTCAATGATGAGTAAAGCACATTTACCACTTAGTTTCTGGGGATATGCAATAGAGACTGCAATATATATCCTGAATAAGATTCCTAGCAAATCTGTACCTAAGACTCCTCATGAGCTCTGGTATGGAACCAAACCTAGTGTTAATCACTTGAGGGTTTGGGGATGCTTGGTCCATGCAAAGAATGTGGATGCAAGCAAGCTAGAATCTCGCTCTCGTGAGTGTTACTTCATAGGGTATGTTAGAGATGGTATTGGATACCAACTCTATGACCCTGAGACTCAGAAGGTTTTTGTTTCTAGAGATGTGAAATTTCTGGAGAATGATTTCCTTAAGAGTCAAGATAAATATGAAGTAAAGGAACTTATTGAATCTCCTGAGGATTCTGAGCTTCCTGAACCAGAAACTGATGAAGTAAATAAAGATGAAACATCCATACCTCTTCGAAGGAGTTCGAGGGTGGTTGCACCACCTGAAAGGTATGGATTCCATGTGTCAGGTGAAACTGACTGTGATCCTACTTCATTTGATGAGGCACTCGCGGATCATGACATGGATAGATGGATGCTAGCAATGAAGTCAGAAATTGACTCCATGCATAAGAATGGTGTATGGACCCTAGAGGATCCACCTAAAGGGGTAAAAACCCATTGGGTGCAAATGGATCTTCAAGAGAAAGAGGGGACCTGATGGGAAAGTAGAGACTTTCAAGGCACGGCTCGTAGCCAAGGGCTACACACAGAGAGAAGGCATCGACTACGATGAGACATTCTCTCCTGTGGCTATGCTTAAATCCATCAGGGCATTGCTGGCTATAGCTGCATATCTTGACTACGACATCTGGCAGATGGACGTCAAGACGGCTTTCCTCAATGGATACCTCGAGGAGGATATCTACATGGAGCAGCCCCAGGGCTTCATAACTGAGGATGGCAAAGTATGCAAGCTTAAGAAATCCATCTATGGGCTCAAGCAAGCTTCTCGTAGCTGGAACATCAGATTTGACGAAACCATAAAGAGTTATGATTTTGTGCAGAATCCTGATGAACCTTGTGTGTACAAGAAGCTTAGTGGGAGCGCCATTGTGTTCATCGTGCTTTATGTAGATGACATCCTTATCATTGGGAATGATACAGGGATGATGACCAGTGTGAAGATTTGGCTGTCCAATACCTTTGAGATGAAAGATCTTGGACAAGCCTCTTACATCTTGGGTCTGAAGCTGTTCAGAAACCGAGAGAAGAGGATATTGGGATTGTCACAACAAGGATACATTAAGAAGATTCTTGAACGATTCCGTATGGATAGTTCCAAGAAAGGATTCCTACCCTTAAGACATGGTATCCACCTGTCTAAAGGAATGGCTCCTCAAACTGTTGAGGAAAAGAAGGCCATGGCTGGATGTCCTTATGCATCGGCCGTAGGAAGCTTAATGTATGCCATGATGTGTACTAGGCCAGATATCTGCCATGCAGTGGGAGTGGTAAGCCGTTACCAATCCTGCTATGGAGAACAACACTGGATTGCAGTAAAGAACATATTCAAATATCTTAGACGGACGCAAGATTACATCTTGGTCTATGGAGATGGTGATCTCCAAGTCTTGGGATATACAGATTCTGACTTCCAATCGGATATTGATGATCGAAAGTCGACATCAGGGTTTGTGTTCCTGTTGAACGGTGGTGCTGTGAGCTGGAGAAGCAAGAAGCAGGACACTACGGCAGATTCAACGACAGAAGCCGAATACATTGCCGCATCGGATGCTGCAAAGGAGGCGGTGTGGTTGCGCAAGTTCGTCCAGGAGCTTGGCGTAGTTTCCTCTGATACTCCCATCCCGCTACTCTGTGATAACACGGGAGCCATTGCCCAGGCGAAGGAACCCAGATGGCATCAGAAGAGCAAGCACGTAGAAAGGAAATACCACATCATTCGGGAGATACAAAAGCGTGGTGACATCATCATCACCAAGGTGGCCTCCGCCGACAACGTTGCTGATCCTCTTACCAAACCTCTGACACAGAAGGTTTTTGACCAGCATGTAATGAGTATGGGCTTAAGGCTTGTTCCTGAATGGTTCTGAGGGCTAGTGGGAGATTGTTAGCAATGTAAGCCCGAGGCGAACCATTCCTACAATAAATGTTATTGTAATAAATGATTTATCAATAAAAGTTATTGATGTTTTGTTTCACTCCCTTTCTGATATTGAATGAATGAATGCACTATAAGGTCCCTCTGTACAATAAGGGTTATGTACCATGGCCAACTTGATAATCATACAGCTGCTGATTCAATGATTGAGTCATAGAGGCTGATGCTTGGATGAATATCTAAGGAGTTAGATAGAGGACTCATCAAGCATCATCAATGATTAACAAGTAGTGATCTCCAGTCTGAGTGGGAGATGGCAATCCCATCTCATTAGACTGATATCTGGTCGACCTCTTGATGCAGGTCCTCTGCATAGGAATATTGATTCGGAGGTATCAGATTAGTTGAGTCAATGAGTTGACTTAACGAGATCGAGATAACCAAAGACCTATGATGAATACTGTCACATCACAGGCAAACATCCTCTGACCAGAGACAGATATATTACTATATGTCTGAGCATGTACATTTGGCAGACCAATAGGTTGATGACCTAATCAAGGTCTATACACCGGCGAGCTGGTGTGCATGTAAGGGCATATGAGTAATATGATCTCTCAAAGGGATCATCAGGTTCACTTGTGAACCGGGAGACATGAGCTCACTCATGAGGTATTGGGATTGACCAAATTCCATGCATGGTCATCATGCTTTAGAAGCATGATATGAATTTGAAGGTAGGATATATGCTTTGTGAAAGCATATGATCTGTACCATATCCCAAGGACCAAGATTGAGAAACTTAATGATCAGACTATGAAGATGACAGTGTAAAAGTGATCTTTATCTTCATGATGATCATGAGTCTTCCAGTATGCAGGATGTGCAGGTATTAGGAATACCTGAAGGGTGATTTGATCATAAACGATTGTATAACCATGACGCTTCCATTCCGAGGGAGTGATGAAACAGGTCTGGATTTTAGTGACTCCTCTCATGAGAGAAGTGACCTAATCTTAGTCCATGTGTTGGACATTGATCTGAATGAGATTCAGATGCAATGAGAAGATTAGGTTTACGGTCTTGATTTAATCAAGCATCTATGAGAGGTCCATGGGATCTGGATATGAGATGTGATCTCAATATCCAAGTCACTATACGTGGAACAATACAATCGCCCTGTCCTTATCTCCAAGTATCTGAGGAGAAATAGCATTGTTCTTAAATGGTTTGAGAACAATTCCATAAGATCTAAGCAAAGAGAAGTTGATAATTAAATGTGATTTAATTATCATGATGTATGAGAAATTATCCAATATAATTAAATGTGATTTAATTATTATGGATAAGAATAATGTGGATAGTAATATCCAATTATTCCTAATATATTATAAATGTGATTTATAATGTATTAGAGAGAGTTAAATATAATTTATATTAGTAGATTAATTATTAATGTGTATTGGATACACATTGTCTAATTAATTGAAAATGTAAATTACATTTTGTTTTGGGTTGTGAATGTGATTCACAATATTCCAATGTCAAGATTGCAATATTCCCAAAATTAATTGAGAATTATTTTTGGTGAATAAAAATTGTTGGGAAAATAAGTAGAGAGAAATATTAGGAGATATGCAATCCCATGTAATATATGGGATTGCCCTCCCCATATGGAAGAGGGGGGGCGGCACCAATTCCATTTAGGAATTGGTGGCCGTCCACCTCTCCTAATGGGGAAGGAGGCTCCTAATTGTTATCTCACTCCTTATTTGATTGGTTTGATTTGGTATTAATATATATTTGATTTATCAAATATATTTAATCAAAATTAAATCATAAGTTGTTGGCTTTTACCAACAACAATCTTGACCATTGGATTATCATAAATCAATCTCAACCATTGATTTTATGAGGCACATGGATTGAGATCCATGGATCCCAAAACCCTATAAATAGAGAGGCATACTTGGCTCTCTTTTTACACATGCTATTGTAGCAAGACTCTCTCTCTCTCTCTTTCTCATACTCGACCCCCCTTCTTGCCTTCTCTTCTTGGTGGCCGTCCACCTTGGTGGAAGAGAAACGTCGACGCCCGCGCCCTCGTGCTGCCGCCTCGACGCTCTGCGGTTCTTCATCTACTTGGAGTGCTGCACTCGCGAGGGAGACGTACGATCTCGTGTGTCGAGATCAGGAGCAACCGCGCTTGGATCAACATCTTGGATTGCGAGGACACCGCGGTTCATCCCCGCGCTCGCAAGCGATCTCTCCGACGATCGGACTTGAGACAGGAGGTCTCTTCTCTTAGAGACTCGATCAACCACGCTTCAAGAGGTATTGCATTATACTTGCTGTGGTTATAGATGAAACGATCCGAGAATGGTTCTTGGATCATGTGGTTTCATCGAGTAAATTTTTTTTTAATAATTCCGCTGCACCGAACAACTAGTACGACTAGTCGTTCTTCGTCGTATCCGATACGACGCTCACGCTTCCGTGATGCGCTTGAGGATTTCTCCATATCCTTCAACTTCGACCAGGAGTATTTTTCACCTCGTCACGGAGCCAAAGAACGGTGGAGTTACCTAGGGGAGTAGATCGAAGTTCACCTGAACCAGTGTTCTTCGCATGTTCTTCCTCCCCAGCTCTCCACCATTGGATCGATAAGGAACTGTAAATCAAGCAGCCACTGTTAGATCCTTTATCCATTAGATGTCAGATCAGCAACTGAGATCCAATATCAACCACCCATAAGCGAAGGGGTATATGCCGTCCACAGCACATCACTTGTTAAGTGAAGAGCTACCCATCGTTGGATTACGCCGCATGGGGTATTTTGCTTAGTCACCCTCCCGCATTTTGTACTTTATTTTTATTCCTTAAAATATAGTCCGTAGCTTTAAAATTTTGGGTTATTTTGCAAGAAAACCCCTGTATTGGTTTTATTTGCATTTTGGTCCTCAGCTACGTCTCCTCATGTGCACATACACATGAGGTGGTAGGCTTTTTGCAAGGACGCCCATGTAATTGTGTGTTATTGTTTAATCCGGAAACTTTATATTCTTGTTCAAAACTTTTTGGAAATTTTACATGTATGCCTTCCACATCTTAAAAATTACATTTACATGCCTACTAGTGTGGAATGAATTAAATATTTGTGGATAATTTACATAGAGGCCTCTAAATATTTAAATTGGTTCAAGATTGCATCTTTCTTTATTTATATTTTCATATTAGTCCCTGCTAGTATTGCATTTTTATTTTGTGTATTCTCTGCATTAAAATTATCATCTTACATCTAAAAATTGTAGGATTTTTAATATAAGTTCCTTATATTCTATTTCGTCACATATATTTTTTATAGGACATTTAATATTAATTTCCTATATTTAAAACCCAAAATATTACAATTTTGACCTGTTTGCATAAAAAAATACAAAAAATAGAAAAATGTTTTCAAAAAATCTAAAAAATTAGGGGGTATTTATTATTGTATTTTACACCTATAGACAAAAATCACAAAAAATTAAAATAAAAAATAGTGAAACCTTTCAAACTCTAGAAAAAATATAAAAATCCTAAAAAATCCAATAATAGCATTTTTTTCTTAATTTTCCTTATTATATTGAAATACTTTAAATAATTTTGAAAATTTTTGAGCTTTTTAGCTATTTTTGAAATATAAAATGATTGGCTTATTAATTTCATTAACTGGTCGCCTATTTCTATTTATTTGAAAATATAAGAAATTAATAAAAAATCTTAGAAAAATATCAAAAAAGATGAGTATAAAAAATACAAACAATTCTGATTTTGAAGTATTTATAGCTATTATATAAATCTAAAAAGCCATATATTTTTAAAAAGCAATATTTACTTATATTATGACTAGTATTGTTATAATTATTAAAAAATCACAAAAACATATTTCTAAATCCAATGAACAAACAAAAAGGCCTGCACTTTATGGTATTTTATTTTTCGCTCTATTTTTTATATTTATTATCTATATTTTCTACACTATCTTTATATACATTATATGACTATCATATATATATATATATATATATATATATAGAAGAAAATGAAAATTAAAAACCCGAAAATATAAAAAGTATAAAATCGAAAACATTAAAAAATATTAAAAATCCAAAAGAATTGATAATTAAAAACCCATTAAATATAAGAAAATATTCATAAAAACACTAAAAACAGTTGTTGACAGTTTGCCAATTTTTGTTGTTTATTTCCCAAGCTCCCCGTGTTTGACAATTTACATTACTTGCCTTATACACATCTATTTTATAGTTATAATAAATTTAGCTTCCATTTTTCTTTGTATTGCTATATTCATTTATGGGTTAATGGTTAATTGATCTATAGTTTTTAAGCGATCCCCTCAGTAACATTGTATCCTCGCTTAGTGAGGATTTTTTAGACCCTATCATTATCATGTTCATCACATACATAATCACTTCGAGTGGACATTACGCCCCAACCTAGTTAATTGGAATGGACGTCTAAAGACATGATGTTGTGGGTTGAAATACAGATTCATATGCGAGATGGTCTACTAGTAATTTTTTTAATACCCCAATAATGGTTGAAAAAAAGATTCTATATCTATCGGGATACAAAAAGACCAATGCATTGCAACAATAGTTTCCACCAAAAAAAGGTACAGAATGCACCATTTCCAATACACCAAATATACATAAAAAAATAAGCCAATACACCAAATATACATACATGACCAAAATGGTCCAAGCTTCACAAAACCTGCATATTTTAGTGGAGACTAAGCTACATTGGTTGACTTCACAAGGTGATGTGGATACACTGGCTACACTCCAATTCTTTTCTTATTCTTCTACCTTATCGCCCCTTCGATTATGGATACGAAAGACACCTGAACTTAGAAGAAAATACTTTGCTCCTTGAGGAAAGAGAAGCTAGATTGGGGAATTCGGGTCACCTAGCTAAGAGAAGGTAGTCCTTTATCATTTTAGATGTGGATACTTATATACCACTTACACAATACAAATAAGATTCATAGTCATCAGAATTTACGTATGGGGATTGTTCTGACCTAGCTGTTAAGGTGAACTAAAAAGAGACTTGTGGAACTTAAAGGTTGTTGAGTCTTAAATCCTATTCCCAGTAAGGTTATGCCAAACTAGTAATCTAAAGATCTGACCAAGCTCCATACCTTGCTTTATGAAGATTAGTTTAAAAATCAAAATTGTTCTAAGTTCATCAGTTTTCTTTTATTCTTTTTATTTTTAGTCACTTACTCTTCAAGTAAGTGTTTGCTAAGGGACTAGCAAAGGTAAAGTATAGGGGGATGAGGAATCACTAATTCATCTTCTTTATTCGTTTATTTTAGCTTAAAATCCCTTATAAAACATATGTAAATATAATTAATTCTCATTCTTTAATATATCTTGATCATATGTAGATATTGTATATTTATCAGCATTTTAACCAATAATAAATAAAAAATAAGGAAAAAAAGAAAAAAATATTGTATATATGTAATAAATACATGCTGACTCCTATCCCTGAGAGTTGGTAAAGGCTTGGCCTAATCAACAAGGAATAAAGTAAGGGGAGACAGAGCTTTTATTTATGAAAATCAAGAAAGCCAATATTCTCTTATGTATATTCATCATTGTACACAGTGTATATATCTTCTACTATTTTGTTAATTGCTAAAACAACTTCAAATAATTTTTTTTGGAAATTTTACTTAAAAATAAGTAGTAAGTAATAAAGATAATTGCAAGAAGAAATCATGTACAGAATAAGAGAAATAACACTTTGAAGAAGTCGTAAAGTAAAATTTGTTAGATCAATATATTCTTCGCAAAAACTCAAAATAAACCAAACTCACTTTCATTTTGATCAAAATTAAATAAGCTTTAAAATGAAAATGGTTCATAAAAATCAGAGTTAGGATGTTGGTTTTTTTGGAGTGTGGTTGTACTGTTTGTCTATAGTGTACATAATATTTTTTATTCATTAGTTATTTCTTTGTATTTTTCACATATTGTATTTTTAATATTTTGTATATATTTTATATTATTTATATAAAATAAAAAATACAAAACTAAAAAATAAATAAAAATAAAATAAGTATATTTATACTATTGGTATCATGAACCTATGTTGTATATAATCTTATTTAGTTATCTTATTAAGTTAATTCACAAAAAAAATAAAATATAATTTAAATATTAAATCATTTTGAAAATTAATAAAATATTAAATTATGTTGTTATTTTGTAAAAATAATATATTTAAAAACTATTTACTGTATTTAAATATATACATATTTTAAGGTATGAATACATGTTTTTATTTATTATTACTGATTTAATGAATTAATTTATTTATTAAAAATAAAAGGAAATAAATATATTTATTAATAAGCATTATTTGTTTTCAAAGTGTTTTAATTTAAAGTCATTTGTCATTTATTTTTAATTATCTTGTATTTTATTTTACCTTTTTGTTTTTTTTGTCTTGTCCATATTCGGACCTGTGCCTGATTGGTGGACCCAAGTCCATTGACCCGAGTCAAGTGATCCTTTTGCCCTTTTTACTCGAATAAGTGTTCAACACACATTCTTCTCGAATTTCTCCTACCCAATCCAGTCACCCATTTTGCTTGATTCCTTCTCCCGTATATTCTTCGCATACCCGATCATCTCGCTAGAATAAAATTTCACCAAATCTCATCGGTTTGTGTGTCCTATCGAATTTTCAAAGTCATCTGAACCTTGCCTCTATAAATAGCCTCTTGATTCCCCTTCTCACCCTAATCAATTTTGAGAGATTTATTTGCTTGATATCGACATATGGAAAGACCTGAGGTGACATAGGAGCTCCTCCATAATCGGGAAAGGGGGAAATCCTTTGAGGAGTGAAATCTAGCTGCCGTCAGAGATCCACCATCGAACTTAGATTCATCAACTTCATGCTATCGAATCGAGGCTATGACCATCACCATTCCACAGTAGGGTTGTATAGGTTTAATCTATTTCTGTTTAAGCATTTAATTTCATCATCTTTCAATCGAGTTTGAATTAGATTAGTAGAGATCATTTCAACCTCCAATCAACCAAATTGGAGGTCATTTTAGCTCATTTATCTAACCCAGATCATTGTTTATCCAACAATGTTCATTTTTCCATACTTCTTAAGCCCCTTGATCACTAGATCCACTAGATCTTATTTTCGGTCTCATTTCGACCATCACCGCCGAAGATTTATCCATCCACATCATTTTTATATATTTTTGCATAATAGGAGTCATCGGAGTATCGCCTCTGAGCACAAATTAATTTGCAGGTCATTTGGAGCTATTTCGAGCTAGGATCGAAGTCCTTGAGATCGACTCATACACGAGATAGAGCTTTAGCACTCGATCGTCAATCAACGTGACTCAGATCTATTCCTTCACTTAGATTGAAGTGGGAGGATGTCGGCAATCTTGTAGAGCCTTCATGGAGCAAATCGGACAAGAATCTGTGGTAGCAAGCCTATCTAATGTCATCATGAGTCCTTCATATTAGTTTTTCCAGGGGCCGCTAGGAGCATTGGATCAAGAACAAATCCTCCAAATCTGATTCTGATTGTCAATCTATCTCCAAATTTTGGCTACATGATCAGATTTCCATCTGTGAGTCGCAACCTTCCATTTTGCATGTGCAAGGCACACATTATTGGTGATTTTATACTCCTTGACTTGCCTTTTATTTTAATTAAAAATAAATCCTAAAGCAACATGTGTTAGCGTGAGATTGTTTGAATAATTTAATACATGCCCTTGTTTGCTTAAATATTTGCATTTCAATCTTGTTGAAATAGCTTCACGTTTGTCAGCACATGATATTTGGAAATTTTGTAATAAATTGACAAAGGTTTCTTGTTATTGTTTGTTACAGCTAGAATAAATAAATGCCTAAGTGTTGATTCACATGCTCATTCATGTGTTTTTTAGGATATTTGCATGTTGCGTCCTACATTTCTAATACTTGTTATCGTTTAGTCTTGAAAATTATAATAATTGTGTTTGAGTCCAGCATGCTAACTATTTGTTTTGTCTTCATTTACTCTTAAGTAGTAGCTAATTAATTCTAAAAATCATAAAATTTTGGTTAAGTAAAAAGTTGTGTCACTAATAATTTTTGTTTGTGAAATTTCTTTATTTTGTTATTTTAAAATATCCAAAACAATAAAAATTTGCTCTGTTCACAATAACAAATTCATAAAAAATGAAACAAGTTTTAAAAAACCCAAAAAATACTGATAGTGTCTTTATATAGTTCTATCATTTGTAAAAAATTGTTTGAAAATTCATTCAGAAAAACCTAAAAATTAAAAAATATAGAAATCCTAGAAAAACTAATATAAAATAATTAAAAATAATAAAAATACATAAAAAGGGTTGTTTTAAAGTTTGCAAAAAATATTATGTTTTGACTTGATCTCCAATATTTTTCATTCCATTTTATCTTTTAAAAACCAAAAATAGTATATCTATGTTGTTTTGTGTTCTGTTCATTTTTTATTCAGTTAGAAATCTTTAAAAGATTAAAAATTGCACAAAAATCACAAAACAATATAAAATCATATAAAACACAATTGATTTTCTCAGTATTTCTACTATTTTTGAAAAATCTAAAAAGAGACTTTTATTTCATTAGTTTATATTTTCATTAATTATTTTCTTTTGAAAATTAAGGATATAAAATTTTCAAATTAATAAAACCCATCAATTTTAGAGAAGTTGTAGAATGAACGACCTTCACCGACGACTGAGATCTGTGTCCATCGAACACTGTCGCATCTGATCGATTCGAGTACTTGTTGTCATTTGAAGCAATTTAGGAAAGAACAAAATGGTGGACATAGAACAAACAGTTATCATCTGATCGATCTGATCGGATGATCCCTCTCAATTCCATCGCCATCGCTTGGCGTCTCTCATGCTAGTCATGTGCATATGAAAGATATTTTTGGTAAGTTTTATTTTAAGACCTCAGAGTTATTCCAGTGTAGTACAAATCCTTACAGATATAATCTTTTGAGTAAACACATGATTATTTAGCATTTTACAAAAAATTACTTCGAATTATTGTTATTTACATCAAGCTCCTATTCGATTAAGATCACGTGGTTGATCACATGTTGTTGGTGAAATTACACAAGTGGCATTGCATTTCTTCTCTGAATTAATAATTTCTTAGATTTTTGTGATTAATTGTGTTTAAGTCCATATCTTATATCATATTAATTAATCTTAATAAATTACTAATTATTTTTAAAATTAATAAAAATCATGTAAGTGTCTTTAATAAGTTTTTCACTCATAATTTCCATTTGTAAAATTTCTTTATTTTGTTATTTTAAAAATTCAAAAACATCACAAATTTTCTTTGTTTAAACAAAAAATTCATAAGAATTCGAAAATATTTTTAAAATTCTTAAAATTACAGTATGTTTCTCTTATAGAGTGGTCTTCTATATAATTTTTGCTTAAAATTCAATCAGAAAACTCTAAAATTTAAAAAATACTGAAAACTATAAAAGTTACAAAAATTTGTTAAAATTCCAAAAACACATTAATCGACTTGAATTAAAGATTGAAAAATTCTATTCCTATTTTTTATTTTGTTTTATATTTTATAAAATAAAAAAACAATAGAGTAATTTTACTTTGTGTTCTGTTTCTAGTTTCTTTTCATTTTAAAAATCCTAAAATATTGTAAAAATTCCAAAAAATAGTAGAAAAATATTTTAAACACAACAATTTTTTGTTCTTAATTTTTAGTATTTTTACTATTTTTGGAAAATCCAAAAATATATTTTGTATCATTTATTTTATTTTTCATTTATTATTTTCTTGTAAAAATTTAAAAGTTAAAAATTTACAAAATTAAAAACCACCAAAAATATTAAAAAACCTAAAATATAAATAAATAAAAAGTATTAAAATCCATGAAAAATAATAAAAAGAATTAAGAAAGAAATAAAAACAACAAAAAGAGAAAAATAAAATAAAAAGAATCCTCGATTAATTTGCATCAATAAAATAATACTCGGGTAATGTAGCCTCCTTGAATTTAGTCCCGATCTATACAGGTAAGATACTAACATCTCTATCATTTTTATTTGACTTCTTTTCTTCTAGATATATAATTTTTTATTTAGAGAGTTGTGGGTTACAACGACGTACATCACATATATAGCAAATTATTCATTTTTCATTAAATAAAAGCCTCTTGATTTACTCGAATAATCAATGACCAAAGATCGTAGCTAAAAATTCTTAATTTTAAAGCTACGATCTTTGGTCCAAATCAGGGTCTGCAATTGTTTTTAACATCTGAATCTTTTCCCGAATGTCACCAACAATTGGTGTGTCTTTTGGGAATGAGTTCAGACCTTCTAGACCTCATATATATCTAAAAAATACATTTAAATAAGGGGAGAATAGTAGCAACTTCGAAAGTCACAAAATCATTCGAATATCTAAATATGTCGCAAGACTATGTACCCAATAATCGGGATAATCTAGCCGAATGTTTATCAGACTTGGATGCAATACAACTCGGGCTTTGATGCCAATTGAAAGAAGTAAGTAAAAAATTATTTACTACACATCACAGAGATGTGGAATATTTAGAAATCATATTGCCAAAACAATCTTTGTTCATCGTGTCAACTAGAAAATGTAGCATAAAATTTGAGCATTCAGAAATTATAAATTCTAAAGAAATATTTTCCAAAATAATCTCTAATATTCATAATGAATAAAATAGATAGATTAGTGCTACCTATTGAAGCATAAGTTTCTAAACGAAGAAATCTCGTGAATCAAGTCCGATCTGCAGAAGTCTTTCTCGTTGTCACATAGATGAATCACATTGCTTCCCATGAACCCAAACACTGGCCAGATCAATAAGAAGAGTCCTACGAGAGATGGAGACTCTCAAGACCCTTCTATATCTCAAGGGGCGTGAATTTTCTAAGGGACATTGCACTCCAAATTTGTGTTGCAAAACAGAGGGCCTTGCCCTCCTTTTATACTTACACCACATGTCCAACATGTGTAGGGCAGTCCCTAGACTTTTAAATAAAGGGCTTTGAGGAAGTCATAATTAAATGAGGATTATCTCCTTTTTATATCCAATTAATATTAACTAATTAACGATAAATAAGATACAACTTAGCTCAACTAAAATTAGTTAAGGTTGTTGTCTTTTTTATTTATTAATTAATTAACTTGATAATCCCATTATCAAAATTGGAGGAATTATTGAACTAACCCTCAAAGCTTATGAATCATATTCATAAGACCAAAATTAAATATAAATCCAATTTAAATCTACAAAATTAGTGTGAATCGAATTCACACAATTTCATACCTTGGAAAGATTATGTAAATCATATATACAAGAATATTTATATGAATCATATCAATATAAAATATTAATTATTGTGGATCACTATTCACATTAACTAATTAATAAGATATGTTTTCCTATACAAAAATAATGCTATAGTAACTATTATTATTACAATATTGACATCAATATGTATAAGTCCTAATCCAAGTAGGACTCATGGCATACAAGTGCAGATACTTGGAGATAATGTTGGTGAGATCATACTATCCATGTATAGTGACTTGAAATGTGGATAACTATCCAATTTAAGGGTTTATAGCATTTTTGCAAAAAAATATCACTTAAGAATGTTGAGATCGAGTAGTAACACTTTACACTCTCAATGAGCTCAATGAAATATATCACACTCTCCATGAGCTGGAGAAAATGTCGATGAGTTGAATCCAGTTTCATTGACCATTTCTAATCATAGTCCAAACCATTTGTAGCTAAGAAATGAGCTCAAGGAGCTTGTATATTTTCATTTCCATGACATTTCTGTTTCTAGCATTTGGACATTGAAATTGGAATTGGAAAGTAGATACAAATGATTGTTATTTAGTATAAATAAATCACTAATCATCGATATCACTGGAGCCACTAAAATCCATCGTGTTTCATCACTACCTAAGAATGGAAGTGCCATGGTATATGATCCATTACAACAGATGTAACCTTGAATATTCCCAATACTCATTCATCCTTCACATAGGTGGATGTCGATAAATCCATAGATCAAACTCAGATTTGGTTTTCTTCTTCATTATATACAATATATTTAACATTTGATAATTAGGTGACAATATTAATCGTATACTTTAAAAACATATATTATTATCTTGAATTCGTTTCTCATTTCACAAGCAAGACAACCATGGATGGAATTTATTTTGGCCCCAAAATGTCTCATGAGTGTGCTTTGTCTCTCGATTCATCAACTATGAACCTGCATGATTCCTTTTAGAGATAATATATCTCGTATGAACTCGTATGCACACCAACGTGCAAGTGTATGGACCTTGGTGAGGTCAAATGTGCATACTCAGGAATATAGATGCATACCTGTCCTAGATCAAAAGATGTATGCTTTATTGTGATAGTTATAATTCAAATATTAGTTTATCTCGACCTCATCAAGACAACTTTTTGACTTGATTATTTCAACACTTCTAAATCTCCATTCGTATGTAGAGTACCCACATCAAGAAGTAAGTTGGATATCAGTCTATAGAAAAAGACTGCCATCTCTTTCTCAGACGGGAGATCCTTATTGAATATCACATGTTTGAAGTCAGTTGTGTCCTCCCATCTACATGGTATTCAATATTTTTATGGTAAATAACCATAATTATAGAAAGAAACCTTATCATTAAATTGCTTTCACATTCATTCATTTCATTTCAGATAGACATGATAAAATAATAACTTGTATTGCAATAATGGGTTGCCAAGAGCTTACAATTCCAACAGGTATGATATCTGCTTTTGGAAAGCATAGGATAGATACCAACTCCTAGTGATTGAATGAGAAACTAACCAATAAAACCATGAAGGAGAGCCCAAAATAGGATTAAAACTTCAGGTTTAATCACAGTTGTCCGGTATGTAGGATGTACGAGTATTTGGAATACTCAATGGTGATGTGGTCTTAAATGATTGAATATTATGGCGTTTCCATTCTAACGGAGTGATAAAACAGGTTTGGATTTTATGAACTCCACTCAATAAATTGGTTATCCAATCTTAGTCCATATGATGGATATTGATCTGAATTTGATTTAGAGATAATAAGAAGATTGGGATCTGTCTAACATGATCAAGCATCTCTAAGAGGTCTATCAGATCTGGATATAAAATTAGATCTCATTATCCAAGTCACTATACATGGATATGCAGTCACCCTGACCCTATCTTCAAGTATCTACAGAGAAGGCACACTATGCAAAAAAGAAGTTTGAGGGATGTTTCATTAAAAATAAATCTAAGAATTTAGTCTATTCAGTGATGTTTTAGACATTAAGAGAATAAGATAACATAGGATAATTAAATTAAATTGTCCTAGATAATATTATATTGGATACTATTATCGACATTTATCTAATAAATAATGTGGATAAGATTCACATTTTTTCTATATGTATAGAGAGGATTTTGGGGTAACTAAATTAGATTTAATTTCCTGGATAATATTATCTTAGATAGCGTTATCCACATTTATCCAAGAAATAATGTGGATAAGATTTACATTATTTTTGGATTGGTACAAAGAGGATTTTGAGATAATTAAATTGGATTTAATTATCTTGGATAAGATTAGTGTGGATAGTGCTATCCACAGTAATCTTGGATAGTGTGGATAAGATCCACAATATTCCATAGAGGCATTTTGTGAAAAGGATTTACAGGTTACTGTTAAAGGGAATTCAATTTCCATTATATAATAAATGTAAATATTTTTTAAATTGAGTTTCGTATTTATGAATATGATTCATATTTGTCAATAGCCTATATACAATTATCACAAATAATTTAGAATTATTTGTTGATAATTGAATTTCAATAAAATTAATAAATGGAAAAATAATATGATTGTTTTAACCGCAATCATTATAATAAAATGGAAATAAAAAGGATCCCCCTAAAATATGGGGGACATCCAAGGTTGTTGCAACCACAAGGATGTCTTCCTTTATTTGGGAGCTCCCTTTTTATTTTTTTTCATTTTATTAATTATTTGTTTATTAATTAGCTGAGAGGATTAAAAGGATTATATACATTGATAATTGTTATCAACTATAATACAAAAAGGTAGTTGTGAGCTCCTTTATTCCTGACCATTGATTTGACAGTTAGGACTACAATCCTAATAGTTTGAAAACATATATAAGGAGGGACAAACCCTCCCTTTTAAGAAGCAACAGTTCAAGAATTACAAGTCTCCCCTCTCTTTCTTTCTCCTATAGGGATGCCTCGGATATTTCTCCTTACTCTCAGAGTAGCCCCCTTGCAAGGATAAAACCTTAAAGGTGGAAAACCATGTTTTTTGTCGGATAGATTTGATCAATCTCATGTAGGGTTTCTTCATCTTTGGTTGTTCAAGATCACGATGAAGAAGGATTATTTTGTAAGATAAAATTAGGAGCAAGGAGTCTTAGATCATCTTGTTGGATTGCGGAAAGTATGCGGCTTACCCTGCGCCCGCAAGTGTTGTCACCGTCGGATTGAACTTAGACATAAGGTCTATTGGTTTATAGATTAGAGGATCGCATTCATGCTTCAAGAGGTAATCCTAAACTCATGTTAAAAGGACATAACGTATTGGGAATGGTTTCCAATGCATGTGGTTTTATCGAATACCTTTTTTAAATTATGTTGCTACAATAACTTAAATGTCAAGTCCATTTTTCGATCGAATATGATCCAATACCCATGCTTCCTTGATGCATGGGGCCTTAAATAATTCCCTTCAAAGTTGTATCAGAGCCCTGGTAAGAGATATTGGATATGATCTATAGTCATAGGATGACTAGGCTTTTGATATAAGATCGCGAGAACATTGTTTTTTCCACGACTGTACGATTCTGAATAGTTTTTGCAAGCATTTGACATTGATGCATAATTCCCCTATCATGGACATATTTGGGGATATATTATAATATTTATAATGTCTAAATATGGCACAAAACATCAGGCCAGTGTTTGGCTATGATTAGGTAAAGATTCAGATGTAACATGTTCTCGTAGTGCATTGTTTATTCATGTAACCTAAATTTGTAACTTAACAATTTTTAATTACTTTTTTTATTTCATGAAACCTGTAATCATATTAATTATGTCACAAGTTAAATTAGCTAATCGCACGAACTATTTCGTGTGATTCTGAGTCTGTATGCTCTAGATTTGTGATATTTATTGCATAGGGGTTCGAAGATGATTATATTGTCATGTAGACATTTTTAATTGTGTTTCTCATTCATAAATAATCATGGAAATTTGGAATTTTCCCAAGTAATAGTCGTTTCGTTTATTTAGCGAAATTCTTGATTTACAACAATCTTTGATAAAAGGTTAATGACGTACAAACCCTAGTTTATCCTACAATAATTATAGGACAACTTATTCTTGCAAAACCAAACTTGTCTGCTTGATATGACAAGTTAAGGATCTTTAAAAATAATTTAAGATTCCTAAATATTTGAGTATATATTATATATTATAATGTCGGTCATTAAAGTTGATTGATAAAACTACTAGCACATTGATTCTATCTATTGTTCTGAATCGGTATAATAAAGGTGTCTAGGTTGATTTATGATGGCTTGGTTACCTAATTAGAGCCTTGCATGTCAAGGAAATGCTCCCTCCCATCATATACTCAAGGGTCTGGTTGGATCCATTTTCGATGAGGGGTAATTTAAGTAAGTCAAGTTGTACTCTAGTTGCAAAATTCAGAATAATTCATACATGTGAGAGATACTAATATATAGTAATATCAAACAAACCTAATTGTTTGTTGGTTACATTGGATTATTAATTTATTGTGATTAAATTAATTTTATCAAGTTAAAAGAAACTGTCTATTATTAATATGATTGTGATTCCCATAGAAGAAGTAATCATAGAAATATGCTTCTTAATTATTAATTAAAATTTGGACAGGATACAAAGGATCAAATGATGATATCCATAATATCTCATCAAGAAGGAGAGTATCACTCCCATGTATTGTATTGCGGAGACACCTATAAAAATTTATAGCTCCAATACATATGCGCACATGGATCGATCTCTCTTCTTCTCGAAAGAGAAAGGTCGTATGCATAGTGACCCCAATGTTGTTCTCCATATAATTGAGGTGGTATTGGATGCATATATCAAGTTATATTCATGTTGACGATTAGTTCAACTGGCATCGGGTTAACATCACCCTAGGGGTTGTGGGCTCAGGGTTCAAAAATCGAAATGGGAGTGCAAGTTGGACTTGCAAAGCAGAAACAATTCTTGCTTCCTTCACTATAATTGCATGTTCTCATATTATTGGGGAGTGATGTATGTGGAAGGGAAATCCCACATATCACGTAAGGTATTTTGGTTGGCATACTTCATGCTTTGAATATTGAAAGGGGAATGGACTTCACAATTAATAAAAATTGAGATGACTTTGAGTTAAAATAACCTTAATCAAAGTAACTATTTCTTCAAATTATCTTGTTTCGGATAATTTTCATTTAAACCCACTCAATACAATTATCCTCAATCATAACCAGTATGATTGATACGATCCATGATTAATATGTTTTGGCAAAGATATGTGCTCTTGACATTTAATCATAAAGGACATGGTTTGTTGCATTATGTAGAATGGTAGATCCATATGAGATGATGTACTAAAAATGTTTGGGTACCTACCAGAACCAAAGTCTTAATAGTCAAGATGGATGTGGATATGGTGAGATCCTTTATCTTAAACAAAGGTTGTTTTAAAATCAGGAAAGCGCATGGGAAGCATGGACCCAACCTATAGGATGAAGAAAGGTCAATGAGTTGACCATAATTCTGAAATTTCCACATCCAAATAGTTGGATGATTGCCAATAGTGCAATAAGCCGATATACTGGAAGTATGACTATCCATAATGTCTATAATCATAAGGGAATGACTCGAATAATAAATCAGCATATCTTATATCTACAATTCATCATTGGAACCAACTTACTTGTTTGACAAGACTTAAGTTGGATAGTTGTATTTAATTATTCTACTAACACTTGCAATCAATTGCACGTATTTTACAATATTAGTAAACTTAAAAATTGATAGTCATCCACATGGGATTTGGTTCAATTGTTGCAACAATCACCATTGGATAGGGAGACAACCTCATTCTAGTTGGAGAGTCCATAATCTAAGAGAATGTATCTATGGCATAAATATTAGAAATAATTCGTTGTCCATTTCTAAACTTGTTAGAGATAGACGTACACTATGAGATAGACCTATCATAAAATGTTATGATGGATATATTTCAGAAGGTAATCTAACATCTAGAGGACTCTATGGAACTTAAATATTAATGAATGTTTCATTTATATTTCTAATAGTGGAAATAAAAGCTTTAATGATCAAGAGGAGGATGAAGATCATTTGATGATGATCTAGCATCATGACTTGAACACATGTCTATAGATAAGGTCACTAGACTATGAGATGTGAACCTTTATTTTGTCTAAAAGTTCATAACTTACCTACATGTGAATACTATAATCAAAATATGATGTTCAGAACACCCTTCTGGTGTATGAAGCAAAGGTATTCAAAACCTCATATATATTGGTGTATGAAGTCAATCTATACCATAATGAACATTTATGATATATGATATCAATTGATAAGCATTCACGGTATGAGATTTCTTCCTTACATATCTTTGAAATGTTCAAGGATTTCATAATTCTAGTTGAACCAAAGTTGGGAGGAAGAAGTATAGAATTCGATTTGTCCAAGGTAATGAGTACATGTTAGATGAATTCAAGGAATACCTTATTGATAAAAGAATATTTTTCCTATTTCACTCCTCCAAGAACAACTTAGCACAGTAGAGTTGCATGCATATACAATCGGATCATGTTGGACATGGTTATAGTAATGATTTTACATAGCACAATTACCTCTTATTTTCTGTGGATATGCAGTAGAGACTGCAACATATATCCTAATATAGATTCCATGTAAGTATTCTAGAATCTGGCACTTTAGAGTGCTACTTCATTGGGTACATAAAGGATGGTATTGGATATATACTTTATTGACTCTGAGAATCTTAAAGTTTTCATCTATAAGGATCTGATTCTTAGAGGATGACTTACTTAAAACTTAGTATAAAATGAAGTAAAAGAATTCATAGAATCTGCATAGGATAATGAATTTACAAAACCAGGAACTAAGAAGATAATTGAAGACAAAACACTCATACCTCTTCGAAAGAGTTTGAGTGTTGTTAGACTTCCTAAAAGGTATGGATACCATGTGTTAGAAGAGTCTGACAATGATCCCGCTTCATATGATGAAACATATGAGGACTATGACATGGATGGATGGATTTTAGTAATAAAGTCTAAAGTATAATCCGATATATTACAAACCATTGCTATACATTTTTACTATAAACATCTAGAAGATGGAAGTCAAGACTGTATTCTATAATGAATACCTCAACGAGGATAGTCATAAGAAGTATCCTCGGGGCTTCATAATTGAGGAATACAAATTGTGTAAGTTAAGAAAATCCATCTATGGGCTCAAACAAGCTTCTTAAAGATGGAACTTCATATTTGATAAATTATAAAAGTCATGATTTCAGACAGAATCTTCATCAACCGTATGAGTTTTAGTGGGAGTGCCATTTGTGCTCATCATGTTACGTATATATGTTATCCTAATCTAAAATCTTAGTTTATTTAATATATTCAAAAGCAAAGAAAAGAGGGGATTAGGACCTTCACATCAAGGGTACCCCTTAGACAAACCCGGCATGGGAAGAACCGATGAAGGATTCTTTCCCTTAAGATATGGTATTGACATATCTAAAGGGATAACACCTCAAAGAGTTTAGGTTGTGAATGCTAGAGCTGCATGCCCTTGTGCATCAACTATATGAAGCTTAGTGCATGTCATGATGTGTACAAAAAAAAGATATCTGCCAGGAAACAAGAGTAGTAAACTGTTACTAATCCTTCTATGGAGATGAAACACTTAGTTGCAGTAAGACGTTAAAGGCTTAAGACTATAGCGATAGTGATATCCAAGTCTTTATATGTCTTAGTCAAGGAGATAGAGATCTCTAAGCATAAGGATATTAGAAATCCCTTAGTGGCCGTGTTAACTGCTAAGTTGTTGTGCAAGAATTCTGACCGCTTTAACAAGATTGAGTATATGTGCATAAGATGCAACATTCGCATTGGATGTGAGTATTGTTACTAGGGTATATGCAGGTCTTTAAAAGGGATTGGTATAGTCTCTTAGGATAGAGTGAATAATCAATCGACCGAGCTGTATGTCTACATGGCTCATGATTAGCATATGGGTGTGATTTAGTGATTAGAATGTTAATGGCTCTTTGGGCTAGTGGGAGATTGTTGGACATATGTGACCATGGTTAGCCATTATGCAGCAAAAGTTATTTCGAATCACCTTTTTAAAAATAATGAATAACTAATTTTCATAATAGATCCCTTCGCACAACTAGAGTTATTATATACCATGGCCATCTTGATATCATACAACTGTTGATCCAAGTGCTAGATCATAGAGGATGATGCGGGGTTGAATATCTAAAGGGTTAGATTGATGACTCAACCACACCATAAAGTGTCTATCAAGAAAGGATCTCCAGCCGGATAAGGAGATGGATATATCTGAGTATGTACATTTGGCAGACCATTAGGTTGATGACCTAACCAAGGTCTATACATCGGCATGCTGGTGTGCATATAAGGGAATATGAGTAATGTGATCTCTCAAAATGATCATACAGGTTCACTACTGAACCGAAAGACATGAGCTCACTCATGAGACATAGGACAAACCAAATTCCAACATTGGTCGTCTTGTTTATGAACAAGAAAAGATTTGAATGTTTATTATGTGCTTTTGAAAAGCATATGATTGATACCAACTCCAAATGATTGAATGCAAAGCTAACTGAATAAAACAAGTGAAGGAGACAATCCAAAATGGGATCAGAATTTCAGGTTTAATTACAATCATCCAATAAGAAGGATGTATGGGTATTGGGAATACCTGAGGGTGATGTGATCTTAAATGATTGTATACCATGATGCTTCCATTTTGAGGGAGTGATAATGCATGTTTGCATTTAAGTGACTCCACTTAGTGGTCATGTTATCCAAACTTAGTCCATATGTTGGATATTGATATAAATTGGTTTCAAAGATAATAAGAAGATTTGCCACTTTGTCCGACATGATCAGACATCTCTTAGAGTTGGTTGAGAAGAGGAATTTGGTTTTAATTTTTTTTAATAAGGGTATGCACAATTGTGAAATGGATATATCACTGGTATGTCATTGTAACCCAAAACCTTCTCACACAAAAATGATTTAGTTATA